>VWPU01004880.1:0-176998 GCA_013398955.1 Callaeas wilsoni
GAGGCGAGGCGAGGCGAGGACTAACCATCCAGCACCTTCCATTACCAGATGGAATTTTTCCATAAAGAGGAATTATCAGTTCTTTTATCACCCCTGTTTTTATATTTCTTATTTTTTACCATGTGTGCACAAAGCTCATAGGACTTCTATTCATTTGTCAGAGCTTCATCCTTTCCTGATATGGGGAGATTCTTCATTATAGCGATTTGCCGAGTCTTAACTTTTTTGCCAGAGAATTTTTGGAAATGCAATCATTTCAAGGATGGTACTTTTTTACATCTGTTGCCCTCTCCATATTAAGTGCTTGGCTTGTGGCCAGCCATCTTACAAGTAGCCATATTATTATTGAAACCACATGCTCATTAGTGAGGCTGGCGCTGGCTCAACAACCACTGTCCGAGGCTAACATTATATTCCATTATATCCCAGACAACAGGACAGGGTAGCATACAGTTTGTTCAGAAGAACAAACAGTCTCAGTTGAAAAAATCTGAATCTTAAACTGTCAGAAGTGCAATCCATTTTCCGTCTCTTTGTATGTGGGCTCTGGTAGTTCAGGGAGAGATGTGTTTTGAAAGAAAATACTGTACCACTAACTTATTTTCTTGATTTTTAATTTCAAGGTTGCAGGGATGGTAGGAGTTCCTGGGCCCTTCTCTATTGGGTTTAATCACTTTATCCCTTGGGAGGCAAGCAAGAGTATTTCACTTAATACACAGGAATGACTCATGATCATTGCTTTCAATTAGAAATGTCCTCCAGGATTTCTGGGAACGGTGTTTTCTTGATTGTGGGAGGGGAAAGAGAGTAAGAGGGAGAAACATAGAATCAGACTGGTTCAGACCAACTTTTCCAAGAAATGCATTTTAGAGTGGGTAAGATACCACATTCTCTCATACATCCAAATCATTTGCCTTGCCCAACATAATTACTGGCACTGCTCTATAGATACTATTTTCTCAGAGTAAACCAAGCATTTATGTGAACTACATCTTGCATTGGACCCCCTGCTTGTTTTTCTATGATAACCATATAAAACAACACTCACTAACATCAGAAACCTCACAGGCTGGAAAATGGACTGGGATGTTTTCAGTGTTTCTTTTCCTGCTGGAAATAGCTGCAGATGAAGGTCAGTTCCTGTTTCTCCTGCTGTAGCAGGTATTACACCAATCGCTGTGCGCCTAAAGTCTCAGGTGCAATATAATATTTCTCAAAGACTTCTGGACTGACTTAAGTTCAGTGATTTCTCACAGCAGTAACCTTATTCCATTAAACTACTTTGATGCTGGTGACCGGGACGTACAGAAATACACAGAAATACAGCAGTTTTTAAGGTCCATACAAAAAAGCAAGACCATCCCAGCCCCTCCATCTGAACAGGGGATGAAAACGCTTTCAGGGGATGAAAACACTTTCCTTGGTTTTAAGGGTACCCGTTCTGGCATGAAAGTACTGTGTCTTGTTCCCAGAAGCAGGGATAAAGTTGCATTTATCATAACTTTGAAGTGAAATAAAGGCTTATAAAACAAAAGGCCATTATAAATTCCTGCAGTTTAGAGTTTTATAGAGGCAAGACAAATTTCCAAATACAGACTATAAGAAGATAGCAAATAAGCTCCTTTCCTTTGAGGAAGGGAAGGGTTAACCCTGACAAATGACATACTAAATTTAGAGTCATTTTTGCATGTGGTTGCATGTCTAGTTGGAACGAGTCTGCCAAAACTCATTTTACTTATGACCCTTTACAGCTAGCAGAGAAAGAGGTCCATTGTTTTCTTTGTATTAGCGAGATTAAAAACACAGTCCCCCCAGCTGAAAAGGCAAGCACTGGAAGCACTGTCTGAGGCAAAAAGAAGCATTTTTAATTCTCAATAAACCACATACAAACACACATCTATATGTGTGCATCCAACACATGCAAGCATGCGTACTTCCTAGAGGGCCGGATCTCGTTCTATAAGCAGCTACGTGCCATGTGGGTGAAAACAGAATGAGACAAAGAGGGATATGTCTCTTGCTGGCCACCCTTGCTTCAAGTGCTGCAGCAGAGTCTTCCCCTCATAGCCCTCGGGAGGTGCCTTGTGCAGAGAGTCTGTTACCACATCTCAACCCGATGTGATTGGGGAGGGATGCAGATGTGCCACCATCCTGCTGCCACAAGTAGCAGGCAGCAAAACAAATGTGTTGGGGACATCTGCACTCCCTCTCTGGAGCAGCAGCACATTGTACACACTGAGGCAAATTCTATGGGTGCAGCCAGACTCAGCTAAGAGGCTTCCACCCACTTCATCTTCAGCAAGCACCTGCTGAGGATGGGGTAGGTTGGATGTAGACGACTGTGTCTGACCTAGATAGCACAGGGCTTATTTGGCATTGGGGCAGAGGGGAGAAACAGATGCTTTTGGACACATTTCATCTTAATCTAACCCAGAACTAGGTCTCTATGTGCTCTTGGGAGCACTAGATGACTAACACAGGTGTGAATGCCTCTACTCTTGACATCAGCAGCTAGCCAGGATGAATCTTACCCTGGATATTTCACTGCTCTTCATACTTCTTTGAAACAAGTAGTCTTTGCCGCCTGTCTGATCCTGTTGAGGAGCTGGCCTTCACCCTCCCAAATCTTGCTCTAGCTGACAGAACTCCTGGAGCAGCTCCCCCAGGGTACAACCAGCTAGAAAAGGAGCTGGTCTTTCATGAAAAACAGCAGAACAGCTGCAGAGCTTTTCTGTGGGGAGCACAGTGGCTGAGCAGCAGGAGTGTAATAACTATCTCTACCTACACAGCTCTTCAGTTCTGTCAGTGGTTGAAAACTCACTTCTCTTTCCTCACAGGTTCAGAATATTTGTCTTCTGGTTGCAAGAGGTACACAATTAGACAAAGTACTTGGTTTTCCTTTGAGCTGTTGAGAATGCTCAGTGGCATTAGATGGGTATTTCTCAGAGATTTAATCTTCTTGTACACGTAATGCTGTCGTAGAAACAAGATAAAGCTGATAGAAAGAAACGACATCTTGCATTACACCAGCTGAAATGGATGGGAAAAAACAGATGAGGTGCAGGAGTGGTTCATTGCTTCAGAAAGGGAGGCAGCAAACTTCAGAACTAAGTCTGGAATGCAAACAATTGCTCTGAATTTGGCTATATTAATCAGTGAGGTGGTTTGAGAGAGAAGATGGTTTCTACCAGTTGCGCAAAAAGTTATGCTACTGAGAAGACAGATCCCTTTGAGACAGACACTCAAAGACAGAGAAGTAATTATCACCAATATAACACCAAAGGGTTAGTTGGAAGGAACTGGAAAATTACAATGTGCACAAACCAACTTCTCAAGCACTTTAGGCAGAATTTAGTCACCCATGTCCAAATATGTGATCCACAAAGGATTTGCTTAATCCTTTAGATGTCTGAGAGTCTGTAAGCGCTTAAGTTTGCACAGGAAAGCTTAGTTTGGCGTCAACATTTCTGCTACAAAGCATGCCCAATGGAACCATGATACTGGCTGAGCCAAATACTTTTTCTCCATCTCTGCCAAAGACTGTGAGATTCATGACTTGTGCCTCAGTTCAAGGAGGCTGGATCCAGTAAATATATTCAAAGCACACCTACAGTTTCCTGATAATCATGAAAGCTTGAGATGCTTTCATTAGCAGGGGTGGTGATGAGACTCTTATATGTAACAGCTTAGCAGTTACCCTGTGATTTCCTCAAAGTACAAGGAAGAGGGTAAGTTCCTTTGTCTTTGGGTGGTCAGATTCTATATCACCCACTTCCATGAAGGTGTCCTAGCCACCCATCTGTGGACTGCATCAATAGATTGTTTCCCTGGGAGGTAGGTGGAGCAGCTACCACATCTCCTGACGAAGATAAGCCTCCAATGCCAACAGAAAAAGGAGAGTTCATGAGGCCAGAGAAACGACGGAACAGGTTCTGCAGTCTTCTGCTCTGGACACTTTCCCCAGAAATGGAGACTCCTGAACTCTAGTTCTTGAAAGATGTAGGTGCAGCTCAGCCAAACCAGCAGGACTGCTCAGTGTACACAGCTGCAGAGTTGCAGGACCCTAAGAGCTTTTTTGGCTCAAATTTCAGCACCTGGTGACAGTTTAAATCATACATTAGGCATCCACATCCTTCTTTGGATTTTGGCCTAGGGGCCCTATAGTTATTTATCCATGTCGGGGGCATCTATGGACCAAGAGGTCTTGGGAGCTGTGGATATTCCCGCTGACAAGGACCTACCACACAGTTAGGTCCTGTCCCTGATGCCTCATTACTCTGTATTTCCCTTATGCCAAACTCAACAGCCTAACAAAGTCTAGCCAGTTGCCAATGGTTTCAAAAGGTGCTGATGGCAGCAATCCTCAAAGCACTGGCACAGAGAAGAGGCCACCAACACCTCTCCCTCATATCCATCCTCCTGAGACACTTTCCTTTCACTTCAGGTGGTTGCCAGTGCATGATTGTGGACACCAAATAGTTTACAAATACATAGAAACTAGATTCAGTAAACAAAAGAAAGGTTTTACCTGTCTCCCACCAAGTATAGAGTAGCTTAGTGGTTTTTTCCCTATTTATTTATTCATAGTTAAGATCCCACAGGTGTTTCCCCTACAGATAAATTTCAGCCTCTTTCATGTCCTCTATCTTCCTGACCTCGGTGATGTCCCAGAGTAATGACTTTCATGAGGTAAATACCTGTTGTGCAATTGTTTATAAATTTTAATTCTCTGTCTCAGTTTCACTGTGTTCCCCCAGGATTTTTTTTTTTTGTATGTGTGTGTATAAGGAAAAATGGTAAGGAAGAGCATCTGATTTATCTTCTCAGGTCTATTAACTAGCTTGGATAGGTCTACTATATAATTTTTCATTTCCTCTCCAAATGATCCCAACCTTTTTAGTCTCTATTCATATGGAAGTCATTCCATGCCTCCAATCTTTTTTTATTGTCCACCTTCCTATCTAGTTTTACTGTTTTCTCTCCAGAGCAGGGAGACCAGTGGAAAGCCTGCCATTCCAGGCAGCTGGAGGAGTACCATTTATGCCATGACACAGTGGGATCCGGCAGTCTCAAACTGTGAATTCCATTTTGTATTTGAGCCTCCATTTTGCACAACATGTTGAATATGTTTAACCCCGAGCCAAGATGTGCAAACATGCTCCAGTACTGACAGGGCTGTCAAGGAAAGGTTTTAGCCACTACCCGAGAAAGCCGTTTCATAGAAGTCTGGACTCAACCACTGCAACTGGCTTTGAATTTTTGGCCCAAACCCAAAGGAAAAATAGATTTTAAACAGAAGGTGCTGGCATGCCTGGTGGATCTGCAGCTTCACAGTCTCTGCACATGGCAAGGGGAAAGACATTTTGCTTAGCTGGAGATACTGCTCTCAGCAGACCTAGCTGCCTATTGCCACATGATGAACTACTGGTAAGGAAAAAACCTCCTCTTCTGACTGATGGACAGATTCTTTAAAAAGTGAGGTTGTGTGGAGAGAAAGGTGAAGTGTCCAGACATTTGTCATAAGGAAAGTTTTATAGTGACTTAAAAAAAAAAAAAAATCGGAAAATACCATATAGCAAAGAAGTTATGCTACTGGACTAGCTAGAAATCATAAGAGGACTGGAGTTCCTGTGATTTAAGCACAAATTTGATCTGGTATGAGTCTAGTGGGCACTACTTTATATGGTGGAATCCCTTATATTTTGCACTGTAGCTTTTACTCCTGCTGACTTTTTCTCTATTGTTTTGATTTGTAGCTGTTGTGCAATTCTTTTAATCACTGCTGCACGCAATCTGTCTTTGTAATAACCAAGGCTCTTCCAGTCAGTCACAGCATTATATCTTGCTTTTCCAACATGGTTCGTGTGGCAGGACATGGCCTGGCCCTGCTCCTATAATGTTGGCATCCAGTCACACGCTGTCCTTTAACAGAGGAGACACTATAGAGAGTACTGTCCCACCAGATGTATCAGCATCCTACATCCAGAGTCTTGGCTGGTAGTTGCAGCCAACACTTCTTGCCATCCCATCTCATCTCCCCAGGGCATTGAAGGCACCTGTGCAGCTTCACATCTGCACAGCACAGCACAGACAGATGTGCTACTGTCAGCAGAACATCCAAGTAGGCAGAGTTTGTAAATGAGAAAAGGCTCTACCTGCAGAAAGTAGAGTCTCCCACCCACTGAAGGCCTACTGGAGTTCTGGACAGAACTCTTGAAGCTCTGGGTGGAGTATCACACTGTTTTGGGGAAGGAGATGGTGTGTAGGCACTGTCTTCTGCACACCTAAGAACCAACTCAGATGAATTGCCTCAGGAAAACCTCCTCATGCCCTTCTAGATTTTTCTGTACTTAATCTCGAGCCTTTTATTCATCTTGTTGTCCTCTCACATGATGAAGAAGATCCTCTGAATACTCCACGATGTTCCAGACCTGCAAGACCCACCCTACCTCCTCCATCCTTGCCTTGTCCTGCCACATCACTTGCAACCTCAATAGTCAGCCAAGCTCATGACAAAAAACAACAAAATTGTTCAGCTAGAAACTTATGAAGGTGTAGGGGAAGGGCTCATCTCAAGGCTTCATAAAAGCTGAATCAACAGAGAAGTGAAAGGACAAGTGCTCTGGATACTAGGAAAGGCAAAGGCTTTGAGGCTTGGATAGAGGAGCAGTAATGAAAGCAGGAAGTGGTTTTTTTCAAATAGCAGGGGCAAATGGGAAGAGCAGAGGCAATGGTAATGGATGTCTTATTCCTTGTAGCTAGAAGCTGTTCTTGGCTCTTGAGATTAGGTTGTTAAATGCTCTGCACACATCACAAATAAATATTTCTTTTCCAATCATCACAAGTTATTTTCTTTCTCTGTAGTGGGGCTGAATAATTGTTTATAAAACACCTGTACTAATGAATGACTTTGACTGGCCAGGGGCTTTTTCACTAGTTGTAACTAAGCTGACAAATTGATCAGTAAGTCCTGCCTATTACCCACTATGAACTGGAGAGTCTATTCAAATCACTGAATTTTACCAAATTAAAGCAGGTGAAGAGCAACAATAAAAAGCAAGGTTAATGAATCACAATGTGCACTTACTTGGACAATTCTCATTGGACTATAATTATTGAATATGCCATTGTATAGTTTATAGAAAAAGTAAAGCCTCCATTATGCAAGTCAAAAATACTACAGTTTGTCTGTCACTAGGTACTTGGTGACACACAGAGTGAAGCTAACTTTTCTGCTGTCCTGCCTTGTGCCAGGCAGAGTGAAGGAGAAAGGATCCTTCATCCTCTGGTATGGTTTACCTTACATATGAGGGCTGGGGAAGGAAAGTCCAGGTTAAAAGTTCCTGTGTCTGAAGGAAATGCCAGGACAGAAAACGAGGTGATGCGCTTCTGGTCATGCCATTAATGGGATCATCTTCATGAACAGACAAAAATCACTTGGACTACAGCTGTGAAAACACTGAGGAGAGGAGAGGGTGGTGAAATGAATTGGTGATTAACAGTCACTTCAGGTGCCTCACTCCAGAATTCAGATCCGTGAGATGCCATTGAGCTTTTGCATAGCTCAAGGGACACTTCAGAGCTCCTTCTTTTCCAGAAGTACTTGTTTCTCCAGACATATTGGATAAACCAATCTTGTCACAAATGTGGATGGAAGAAGCAGCAATTGTAACTGTACCACTGCCTCCTTTGTGTCCAAGCTTAGCGGGAAGAATATTTATCACGTTTATAAGAAAGAGGGTTCAAGGTCCTTTTCTAAATTAATTCAAGTCTCCTTGGAAGGAATTCAGACACTTGATCTGTGACCTGACCAAAGAGGCAATGAGATTGATTCTCCTAATCCCTACAATCCAGCTAATATATCCTGGCTACAGGGAGATGTGGGGATAGCACAGCAAGCAAAATTGGTGGTTTTTCTTCTTGCATATGTCATATGCTTTGGATAAGAGGTGGAATGGGGAACAACACTCTCTTTTTCAAATTATTCACTTGCTTTTTTCTCAAGAAAGGGTTTGAGGGCTAGTCCCAAACCAATCATTCAAATTCCAGTCTATCACATCATCACAAGAGAGGCAGGAGTCATTCCTCCTCCATTGACAATCTGATTTGCTAACCTGGAGACTGCAGGACTCGTCACATCCACAGGCTCATCTTGGCAGAAGAAATAAGCCCAGTGCCCTCAGTATGACAACCTTAACTGCAACAGACTCCAATCTCCTCCATCAGAGCATAAACTTGCACCAGGGTTTCTCACATCCCTAATAACTAGAGAGCTAGGAGATGTCTCTTCTTTCCCCCCGATTCTCCAAGATGCTACCTTGTCTTTGTTCTGGCCAGCAGAGGGTTAAATTTTGCAGTAGCCAGGAGGGGGCATGGCCAGCACCCAGGGGTTATCCCATACCACCTCGTTGCTGGGGTGGGGGGAAGGGACTCTCTACCGGGCAGAAGCGGACCCTACCAGTCGAGTGGCAGAGGGAGGAGTGGGGGAACACCGGTTCCGAGGAATAACGTGCGAATCATTTGCCTATTCTGTACAGTTTGATATTAACAATGTTGCTGTTACTGTTCGCTTTCTTACCTCATTGCTCTTTGTAGTAAATTGTTCGTAGGTTGTGATTTTCACCTTTTGTGCCTCCAGTTCTCCTCTCCAGCCTGCTGCAGGGGAAGAGAGGAGAGCGAGCGAGTGAGCAGCACGTGGTTTGGAGAATCTCTGTGGGAGCACTAAATTCGGGAGTGCCGTTCCTAAACAACGACTTATCTGTATCCCAAGACAGGGAAGCTGGAGAGGACCCATGTCCCCCAATACTGCGGAGAAGGGCAATGGGTTCCTGCCTTGGCTACTCTCCAGCTGCTTTATGGTGACTGAATTTGTCATAGATCTAAAGTCAGTGGTGCCTGGCTCTCTGTTACGTTAAAGCTACTTTATAAGCTTAGCAGTGTAAAGAGCTCCAAAGTGTAATTTATAAGGTACCTGAAGGTGTTTACTTACACCGCCTTTGGTGTAAATGGGAATCAGACTTGTAGGCTCTGTAGGTTGTTAGGGCTTGTGTAAGGAAACACTCACACTTGGTTTGAAGGAACTACTACTAGCCAAGGAGTCACAAGCAATAATTTTCCTTTGGTGGAAGTGAAATAGCTCACACTTGTTAGACCAGACAATCCTCATTGAGGGGCAAGGGCTGTAGCCAGCTTGTCTGTAGTAGAGATTTCTAACGTGTGCAGTTTCCAGTTGCTGGTGAAAACTCATACAGAGATTCCAAACAACATTTATCAGCCCACGCAATGAAAAAATATTAATTCTAGGGAGAAAAAATTTTGGCGTGTATTTTTCAATTAAACTTGATGAGGATGGTGAGGGGAAAATACCTGTCTTCCCTACGGTTTCTGTCACCTACAAGGCAGTATAGACCTGTTTGATACAGGAATGCTTTGCTCCAACAGTTACCTAGTCATCTAGTAAAGACAATAACGGGATTAAATGTAGCATTTGAGATTTGAAATTAATAGGTTATTTTATATTTTGAAAGCTAAGCAACATAGCTTTACCATGTATAGAACAGACCAGAACTTGGCTGCAGTCAGTGCCTTGAGGAATAGATTCCTTCTGGCAATCCTATTCAATAGTGCAAGAAACACCCAACCATCCTGAGAAAGCTTTTTCCGAAAAGGTATTGTAGGGGAGGGACAAAGCCTTTCCAAGCCCATCTTTACCCTGAAGAAGCTGTCCACTTTGCTCTGTTCACTGAATCACACACTTGAAAAAAACTCCAAACCTCCTACTGATTCATTTAGAAACTGTCAGAAAAGCTTGGGATGTTCCTGTTTAATCAAACAATTGCCTTAAGAAATAAGCTCTATTGTCATTTAAAGTTCTGGCAGATGCAGTAAACATATTTGGGTCCAAACCACATTATATTATGTGTGTGCCTTACATTGGATCAAATACACTAGTGTTTTCATAATGTGTTTTACACACGAAGTGATGATAACACAACCTTTTTGCACATACTGTAAAGAGTCTGCAGATGAATACATGCACAGAAACCAAAAAACATCTACATCTGTGCTTAAGAACAGGTTTATCACTCTCTCACATCAATTGTAGAACTACAATGAAATTAATTAGGAGCAGAATAATGCCAAAGCTGCAACATAAGTTTGTCACTTCTGCATGAGGTCTTGAAAACATTCATTCAGTATGGACAGAAATTTGTCCTGACCCGCATTTGCAGATCCTCTTGCTTTCATTTTTTGTGAGTACTTGAACATGATACTTCTGCAGCAAGTTCTGGTCACCCAAAATCACCTAAAATTAATAATGCAGAATATTAGTGCAAAGTCAAGTTGAGACTTGTAATGGAGAGAAATTGCATTGGAAAAAAAGATTCTGAATGTTAAACATAGTCGTTTAGGGATCATTCTTTGCATGCAGCCAAAAGAGCTTGAATTTCATGTATCAATATGCTCATGACCAACTGATTGCAAACAAGCTACAGACCAAGAATTACTCATAGAAATTATCTGATGAATCACTCCAAATAAATTTTAATAATGAGCAAATGAACGAAAATTGTGGTCAGATGATGGAAACTTTGTGAACAGAAGAGAGGAGGTGAAATTTATTGAGTTTCTTATTAGGAACGATTTGCCCAAATTTGCCTGCTACCATACAGTAACAGAAAAGCTGCAGGAAGCATCTGTGGAGCAGATGAAAAAGTAGGAGGAGGAGTTCTTGTCCTGTTCTTCTGCCACAAAGCCCATTCAGTCAGGACAGCTATGGTAGAAATACAGCTGCTTTTGCACTGCCAGTCCAGAGCAATGTACAGCATGAAGGAAACTGTATTTTTCACTTATACTAAATTTCTTTTTTTTTTTCATTTTGCCTGTGGAAGAACACAAATCATTTTAAAAATACCCAATTCTCTGAGCACCACCTTTTAAAATGTCTTTCAAGCTTGTTACTACAGAATAGCTCAGCTGATTCAGCAGAGTCCTGGCAGGTTTAAAGTGGCATAAACAAGATCAAAATTTGGTCATTAGTGGAATTCAAGCAATTTCTACCCAAGTAATTGCTACTCAAGAAAAGAATTGGATAGTGTTCTGAATGCATATGAAACCCAGTAACTTTTGATTAAGTCACTAATAAGGAATATATACGCTGTCTCTGGAGCTCAGATCCAGTTCTTCAAAAGACTCAGCATTTCTCATGTTTACTTTCACTACATGGTACCTCTTTCCTTCATCTAAGATTCTTGGCTGTGTACAAGTATCTATGCATAAGGAAGAGAGATTATATCACTGTTGATAATAAAACTGCAATGCAAAAATACAGCAAGCACTTTGCTTTATGAGTGCAAATAAAACATTTCAGTTCAACACACTGAGGACAGATTTATTTTCACTTGCTTCTTTATGAAATGGCTTCCTATACGGCCGCATACATTTGCACATACGTTCAGGCAGAATAGAAAAGAAATCACGCTGGTTCTTGGTTGCCCCCAGAACTGCCAGAGTTAATGTATGGTCCAAGAAGAATTTTCCAACGGAATTTTAACCTTTTCTTCCAACAGCAATTCATGGATTTGATTCCTGTCATCGCTGAAGCCAACAACAAAACTATTGTTTATTTCTGTGGGAAAAGGATCAGGTCCCTTATTTGCAATTTTGGCTTTTTTCAGAATCATGTATTTTTTTATTAAAAGGAAATAAATCCCTATCTGCATTTAATCACACAACTAGCATGAAAATGAACTCAATGAATAAAAATGTCAGGAGTGGGAAACGATAGGGTTCTCTCTTAGCCAAGTTTTCTGTCTAAAATTAGCCTGCCTTTCTGGATTTACTGCTGTTATTAAGTGAATGTCCTTTTGACAATAAAGCAGTGCTTCTTGGATTTAGACAGTGTTGTGAAGAATATGATAAAGTGCTCTGTGATGTATGACTTTGATTGACTCAGGGGACCTTACTGTTTCGATGCTGTGGTCTGTTCTTTGTTTGCTAGATGAAGACTTTCTGTTCATTTAATACTCAGTTCAGGACTAGAAGTTGGAGAAGGATGTGTGTAAAGATGTAGAATACCTTGTTTCTGCCATACTAACATGATGAATTATAGTGTATTAAGAAAGTGTTGACACATGTGGGAATAGACTCTTGACATTCTTGCCAGTAATTAAGGCACATTGTATGTAAAGTCACTAAAAAAGTTGGAGGCTTATTCTTTGTTATAGGGATCTTTTGCCAAGTGCTGTTATTCATAGTCTTGATGGAAAATACTTGTATCTTCAAAATTGTTGTGGTTCACACAATAATGAAGGCAACAGAAAGAGATTCATTAGCATGAATTTTTTTAATGTTTCCAATAGCTGGATAGGTAATCATTTTCCTGCCAGAGAGGAAAAAGTGTTCTAAGACCAGTGCCTCACTGATAAATTACCTGAGCATTACCAAAGCAGTCACAGGGCTTGAGGAGCTGCTCCTCAAGCGTCAGGGACTTTGCATCCTCTGCACAAACACCCCAAGCCTGCCCCTGAAACCTGCTTGTTACGTGCACCTCCTCACAGTCATGGCCAGGGCCATAACTTCCCCACCTTTGGCTCCTGAGAGCATGCCGAGGGCAGCCTCCATGCCTGGAGGAGGGAGCAGATAACAGCCTTACAGGAAGCTGCAGCTGCCCTCCCTGCTCCCTCTGTGGATATAAGGGCTCAGTCACAATCTTGGAGTGCAGCCCTCATGCCCTCTGCAAGATGCCACCTCCTAGCCCTGGTCCATCTCCGTGGACTCCCTGCAGCTCTGGGGGGCTAATTTCCTCCAACGTTTATGCTGGTGAGATAAGGATATTAGTCCACCAGACACCTTGTGCAGGGCATGGATCTAGCTGCCCACATGATGTGTTGTATCATGCTGCTACCCCATGCTCATTCTGAAGAAATTTGTCCACTTCTCTATGCTCCAGCTGGATGAACCTGTCCCTTTCCTACAACTTAAGCACTGCTGCTGCTGACATGAGGCTCTCATGTGCCCCAAGATATATTTAAACCTCTCTTTGGCTTTTTTCCTTTCATCGGTGAAAGGTGAGCATCTCTTCATCATTTTGAGGGGCAGGGTTTGGCAGGGAATTAGCACAGTACCAGTTTCCTTAGCTTTCCCCAGGGAGCCTGTTGAGTTCATTGTAATGCAGCCCGGGCCTATCCTCCCTTTCTTGCTTTATGATATTTTGTTTCCTTTCCTTCCGAATAATTTTCTTGAGGACTGAAAAGCAATCATGAGACATTTCAGCCAACTCCCTGCTAAATCCTAAGATATGCCCTATTTAGATAGTTTTTTAATGTGTAATGCGTACATTTAGCAGAAAGGTTTTACTGAGGGAGTTGGCAATTAGTGTTTGGTAAATGCTGAAAAATTTGGTCTGCAGAGAGAATTTAGAACTTGATTCAAAATTACAATACACCACTGAAGGACAGACATTAGAGAGACTGAACAGAGCTCGTAGGCTGACAGTTACTCAAGCATTTAGTATGAATAAATGCATATCTCTCAATGTGAAATTTCGCAGCAAGACTGTGTGCAAGTGTGGCTGCTGAATACATATCACCATACTTAACAAGTCAAACGGCACCAATATCAGTTCCAAAAAGCTCACAGAAGTACGCCCCAGTGAGTGTTATAGGGCTGTGCTGCATGCGCCCATGCTGGCGCAGTTCAACTCCCTGGAAAATGTGACATTCTATGATTCAAAACCATCCTTGGATGTTGAGGGTAACGCCATTCATTTACAAAGGAAGTGACAGGTTCACAGACAGCACAACTAAGCATCAAAGCTCTCAAAAGACAAAAGTAAACTGGAAATTATTTCAAGGGCACTTTTTAGTCTTTCTTTCTTTTCTACCTTCTGGTACACTCTTCAATATCAGAATTTTCCTCAGATTTCCCTACAGTACAGTGCTTAAACGTGAATTCCAGTGCCTTTTGATTTATCCAAAATATTTAGTTCAATGAATTGTATTGTTTACACTGCCAAGTTCTTTTATATCTTTCCATTGGCCATCATAGCCTCCACAGAGTATACCAGCCAAATATACAAACTCTACATGTGTTTCTACTAGAGTAACTGGACACGCAATTAAGTCCAATTAGTTTTTACTCTCAAGAATTTAATCACATCCATCATAGCACATTCAGTAAATCAGAGTTTTTCTTTCCTACCTCGTTAGAGATTTACTTTCACATTCAGCTCCTGGGACTGTATGAACCTTTCAGCTCTTTAAGGAAATGGTAAAGAGAAAAGGATGGAGAACAAAATAAAATCCCAAATGGTGTAACAGAGGTAGATGGAGAATGATACCACTGCTTCTCACAGTACCAGATCCAAGGGGCATCCATTAAACCATGAAGAAAATGAAGATGTAGTTTTACATGCAAAGTCCCGTAACTGATTGCAAAAGAGATTTGTGGAAGGCAAAGGTATAAAAATGGTCAAAAAGGGATTACCCGGATTAGTGGAGAATAGGCCATTAGTGGCTATAAAAATGATGGTTTAGCTGCAACCTGAGACAGACTGTGGGAAGGGTGGTGGGGGGAAGCATCCCTCCAGCCTGCCCTGCTCTCTGCTCTTCCAACTCAGCCAACTCTGCCGTTCGAAAACCTGTTAAGTTATGGAGACTTCTGGTCTGACCCAACCAGACTGGAAGCCCCAACTCTCCCGTATTTTCATTATGAAGGTGTTTTTTGTGTAGTTCATTGTGCAAAGATGCTAAACAACCTTTTTTTTTTTTTTTTAATAAAAAGAATGAAACATGATCTAGACTGTTATGCTGTGGAAAGGCTGAGGACATGCTCTCATCTACAGCACTGGAGTCCTTTTTGATCCCATTTAACAAGACATAGAAGACATTTAAAAGGTTTCAAATGCTGCAATGAAAATGATTCAAAGAATTAATAGTGTGGGAGGGAATTTCTACAGGAGATATAAGTAAAAAAAGAATAAACAGGACCATTTATTTTACAATGGACAAAGGAAAACATATGGTAGAGATATATAAAAACTGCAGTGTGTGTAGAAGTCCAAGAATATGTTTCTATCCATACTCTTCTAGACTAAAAAAAAACATGCACTCAATATGAAGCAAAATGCAACAAGTGAAAGAAGACAGATTTGTTTGCAATTCCTAAATACCTTCTAAAGATTACTGCTACCACACATCTTTGAAATAAATATATCCATGGCGCACAGATTTAACTGTTTTCTTAGGGAAGAACTTTTTCTGTTCTGTTTGCTCTTAAAGAGTTCCAGCCCTGTTTCCACTCGATTAAAAAAAATAGTGTCATTGACATTTTTCATTTTTCAAATTGAATTTCAAAATGCATTTTCAAGCCAGATTTTTTAAAATGAAAGTAAGAATGAAAGTTAAGGAAGAATCTTATTTCCTGTCAGCTGGCATTGGTTTTCATATGGTTTTTGTCCGGTATTGGGCTGTTTCAGTTTTTATGGGAAAACAGATTTTTCTCAAAATCGGCTAAACACAAAAACAACCATACTTTTGCAATGTAACTTTAATAAGATAATTTTGATTTTTTTTTTTCCACAAAAATTAAAATGGAAAAAATGAGGGTGATACATGAGGGAGATTTTCCTGACAGCCAGTTCATCTTTTGGAAATATCCATCAAAGCAGACATTTTGAATTTACTTTTGTTCAGTAGTTTCAAAAAGAGATTTAGAGGCAAAATGAACAGTAGGGTAACAGTAGGCAAAACGAGCACATAGAGAAGTGGTGATGCAGAAGGGAAGAATTGCAAATGGGTATGGCTCTGTTTATCAGCCATCCATTAATGACTGGTTAATGTGATCCTAGAGAATAAGCAGGTATAAGCAGACTTGCACAGAATACTGAGTTAAGAGTAACCTCCATAGAAGTGTTGTAGCTGCTGTCAGTCGTTCTGGGAGATTAGTGTAGTTGAGCTATTAGTAAAATACAGCTTAGTGATTCCTACATTTCTAGCAGGTATTTATGTCTAGTTTGGGGTTTGATCTAGTAAACCTTATTCAAGTGAAAAATCACTGTCCAACCAACAAAGAAATGCCGGTGGATCATCTTCTGGTGCTCACACTTGGACTTTATTGAGTCAAAACTTCAACTGAAGGTAGCTAAAGTTCTGCCTGAGTAAACTCCAAGTGAGGACTTCCAGGTCTGTCCCAATGGGACTGCTCTCAGGAGTAAGGGTTGAATTGTTATACCACAAAATACCAGCTGTAGTTACGTTAACCAGGATAAAGTTTCAAGGGATATCCAATCTCCATGCCTCAATGTAAAGCTAATCACCAGCTGGACTACAGAACAAATTTCCCCTCTGGTATAATATCACACAATTATATGCATTATGAGGGTTTAAAATCTGGCATTGGCTGTGCTATTGTTGGAACTAGGATAACCACTCTAGTTCCAACAAGAGGCCGTTCATCTGCACTAATTTGTAGGTTAGAGAAGGTTTTAAAATAGGAAGTCTTTTCTTATGCAAATAGGGACCTGTTAAGAATCCAGGGGCCTGCAGGCAGTGATGTGGAGCATCACCAGATCACAGAGGATGAGCGCCAACATGCCCACACACCAGGGCAACCTTTAAAACCAGGCTTTCATGGCACTGTAATGTAATGAAAGCCTTAAGGCTGGGTCTCTACACAGGGATGAGTTTAGCTTAGATTTTTTTATCCAGCTTTTAAAATGTTGCTAACAACTCTCCAGTCCAGAGAACTGGGAAGAAGGCATAAAACCAGGGAAATTAATCCTAATAAATTGTTCTCCCAAACAACTGTTTTCCCTTTCATTGCTTTCCCTGGATTCATACATGTCCGTATTTGAAGTATTCAGCAAACTCTGTGCAAACAATGAGCGCTTTCACTTTTGATCCATGGCTGTGGGTTGTTTCAGGGCTGTGCATTGGATATGTAGGACACATGGCCTTGGTTTGTTCTCTATGAGCTGACTTTAGCCCAAGGCTACACTGGGGAAAAAGAGTTTCCTCTCTGCCTTATTTCTTAAAGCTATATCTCTTCTTGAAATCAGAGAGTTTCTCTCCTCACTGACCAGGGAACTGGCTCTTTCCACTCCTTTCAGTTTTGAATTTTCCAGTGGAGGAGTCACTCCCCTGTATATAATGACTGCCGTATATGAGCTTCCTGCCCTCAGTCGTGTCATGCACAGTCCCGTGAAACCTTTGGGTACTTGGCGATGATCACTTTCCTACAACACTGGTAGCCTTTGGGAACACCCTGCAAGCCTAACACAAAGGGGCAGGATAGAATCATAGACTCAATATGTTGGAAAATACCTCCAAGTATTTGGGTTGGAAAATACCTCCAAGTCCATCAGATCCAACCATTAACCCAGCGCTGCCAAGTCCACCACTAAACTGTATCCCTAAGTACCACACCTACATGATGATGAACACAAACTCCCATTCTTCCAGCCTGAGTCTTTAACATCACATGCCTTCTTTACGTACAACCAAACTCAATAGGGGTTTCCTCAGTAAATACTCGTGCACGGGTTTTCCATCATTTCTTGACAGGTGAATCCAGGTCTCAGAGGAACCAGGACAAGGGCAAGATGTTTAACATCTTGTAGTCCCCTAGACAATGACCCCAAAACAGGCTTCCCGCAGACACTTCCCACACAGACACCACACTGGTGGCCACCAAAATCATCCTCTGCTGACAAATACCAGCATGGGGTACCTTGAACTGTTTTCTCTGTACCTGGTGTCTCAAAGCAGCCTTTGAACTGAAATCACCCTATGGTTTTGCAGCTGTGCTGGTCAGCCTATGGTCTCACATGCTATAAGCTAGCATTGCAAGCCTGGGTGTGATCACAGTTATCATCTCTTGTTGAAGAGACATGAGACAAGCAGAGCACAGACACAGTGATCTGCAGCTCCTGGTTTAATAAATATTTCCTCATGGACCTGCCCCTTTCATTGGATAGCCAGAAGTAAAACCTCAGCATTGTGTCATCTGAGTGTAAACCATTAACACAGATATAATTTAATAATTTTAAAGTTGTCAACAGCCTAGATTTGTCATGGGAGATTTGGATATTTCATGCAGGTGAGTAGGAAGATGGTGTCAAACATGCTTGCAAGAAGAGCAGACTGAACTTCAGACACAATTTCACATCCTCTCCTTGGCTGTGATTTGCAGGGGAGTATCATTCTGTGGGACTGCAACACACTAGTTGCACTTCCAGCTCTGGATATTTCTGCTCTTAAACACTGGGACCTCTTTCTGTTCTCTCTTCTTCTACCTACTTAAGAAAAACAACCAACCTTCCAGAGTAAAATGTAAATGCAATGGAAAACACTTTGATAGGTGAAAAAAATAATGTAATGCCTTTAGTAGCCAAGTATCAAAGCACCAAGTATGTATTCCTAGCTTATATCACTAAGGTTATAAACATATCAGAGGTTACAAACACAATTCCCATAGGTATAAGACAATAATCAGAGCAGACAAAAAAGATAAGGCCTTTGCCAGTGATGCAGAATAGGGCTGTTTTGCAGTTAGGTGGAAAATGGCATGTTGGTAGGTACATTGGATAACATTCAGTTCTAATTCCATACTTTATATTCCCAAACCCAGCAGGGTGTTTTCAGACAGCAGCTACAAAGGTTCACCACCTTACACAACTCTTCCGGTGTAGTACGTTCCTGCTAATGTCCAAGTTCAGCACAGCACAACATGCCAGAAAATGGATCTTCTAGACAGTGTAGCACATAAACACAGGAAGAAATGAGAAGTGCCCAGAGGAACTCAATGGACAGTGCCCTTACAGTGGGGATATTTTACAGGAGGCTCATTTTTATTTGCTTTCATTATGTAATGTATTTATCTGTGATGCAGTATAAAAAATCTGCATCCATTCCTTGCAAAGCGTGCAGATGACACAAAAATCATGGAGTGGTAAATAATGACAAAAGCAGATCTGTTTTACATGCAATCTCATTTATATGGTAATTTGACCTCTTTAGAAAAAAAACCAAACATATTTTAATGTACAGTTAAACATAACTCTGAATATCCCAGATAGTTTGTACACTGAAGAACTGGACTATATCTTAGAGAGAGAGAATTAGAGGAGGATTTAGAGGTCATGGCTGATAACCAGCCGAGCTGCACAAGAGTTCCTCATTCAATGCAAAAAAGAGACCAAAAGAGAAAATGGGATTTTGGTATTTACAAGCAGGGTACTATAAAACACAAGGATGGAAAGGCAGATGCTCACTGTTCCTTGGAATATTAATAGTGAAAGGAGCGCAGGTCCAGCTTCAATGTTCACATTTTAAAAAATACTATTGACAAACAGGAAAGAGTTCAAGAAAGAAATGCAAATATACTTGCAATTGGCAAAAGCTGTTAGTGAGATCCTAAAAGAAGTTAATCTCAATTCATTTAATTTATCCAATAAGGAGGATAAATGATGATTTATCTGTGGTTTATAATAGAGCTGGCTGGGTATTCTGTTTCAACAATAGAAAATGAAATTTTCACAAAAACTTCTGTAAAGAAAAAATAATGTTAATTTTCCTTCAGGACAAGCAAAATTAAATAGTTCACTGTAAGCCACTCTGCTTCTCATTTTTTTCTGTCGAAAGAAACTTTAAACTTCACCTTCTTGTGAACACATTTATCTGTGCTATAGATACCTGTTTTCTCCTACAGGCCAGCCACAGAGTAATTTGTCACTTAATTCAGAGTTGTGTACAACATTACAGGAGCTGTAGTTCAGCCAAGAAGCCTCTGCCTAAGTTGAATAAGGATAGTGTTTGTTCAGGCTGTAATTCCCAGGAGCAATGCAACATTATGAGAAAATATTTGTTTTCAATATTGAACTGACACAAAAGAAAGTCCTGGTCAATCAATTCAGTACATTCAAACAGCAGGGGTCCTACATTAAAGAAAATGATAATATTGTTTAGATTGGTTTGTTTGTTTGTTTGTATGTTTCCATTCTGGGTTTCCTTTATGTTAATAAGACATTTCTCTGTGTGTCATTTGGAGTAAAAACAAATGTTGACAAGTTGCATCTGCCCACTGTGTGAAAATTCCAAATTTTGTTCGGTTTTAGCTTGCAAGTAGCTGTATTATATTTCCTATACCAGTGGGATCTCTGATTTAGTAGACAGAGACATGACATCCAGTAGGTGGAATCCAACGCTGTATTAATCTGAACTAGATAAATGCCAAGATTTTAACAAGGGAGGGAATTAAGCACTGCAACAATTTATCTAGGAATGGGATAGACTCTCTTCCATGCATGATATTTAAATATGGGCTATCTTCCTATCTGTTCTAGCTGGTGATTCAACTCCACACACTGTATTGTAATAGATAATAACAGCAATCCCTCCAGCCATAACATCTAAAAGTGCAAGAAGCAGGATTGCGGGGAGAGAAGCTGCTAGAAACCCTCAGTCTTCAGGACCAAAGAAGAGGGATGGTTATGTTACACCACTGGTACACCTTCCCTTGTCCATCCATTATACAGCTTCAGTGTAATTAAATATTTCATAGAAATACCTAATAAGTGGTCTGTGGTTTGAAGCCTGACTTAAGTTTAAAATTGGAACTGCTACTGTGTGCCTTGCACTCAAGGAGCCTTTCCCTTGCTTTCTCACTTTTCTGATATTCTGTTCCAAAACAAATAAATAACCTTGCAAATGGCCTATTCTGATTCCCAGACCAAAGGAAGACAATTAAAGTCTTATGAAAATGTTTTTAAGTTATAGTTTTAATTAGCATAGAAGTATTAAATGAGAATGCTGTATGGCCACTTAGTAAAAAATGGTAGTGAAAATAATGCAGGCAACATCTCTCACCTCCAGCAATGTCACTCTGTCAGCTGACTCCTGTTTTCTGGAGGATGTTGACAAAGTGGGCAGAGATGAAAGCCTGCAATAGAAAGAGTGGGATATTCTAAGCTCAAGTTAATCCGTCCAGACAACAGGGAAACCTCTTTCAGTAACAAAATCGGCCTTCTTAAGGTCAGTAATAGCAGACCTCATCGACTGACAACAGTCTGCTGAACACAAAGGAAGTGTGACTTTTCCTTTTTCTTTGCCATGGCTCAATAGCTTTGTTTCAGCTTGTCAGTCAGTTTGTTTACAAGAAAAACCTCTTGAGCAAAGAGTATCTTTCCTTGTGCAACATACTCCGATGTGCCCACCGAAATGACTCTGCACCGCTGTGCTACCTGATAGCCTTTCACATGACAAAGTGTTGGGGTGACATGTCCAGCAGTGCAGCAGGGGCTAGTTAAGGTTTCCAGATATACAGCTCTCAAGCAGGGACCAGCCTCACCGTAGGTTTTCCCTCTGCTATTGCCAAATGACAAAACATTAAAAGCTCAGCAGCGCACAGCACCATTAAACTGACTGATGGCAAGAAGTCATCAGAAAACACAGTTCTGTAAATCTTTCCCTGCACACATAAAAACTGGTCTCAGATTTCCCTGCCCCCTCCATGCACATACATACACATGCATTTCGTAATTTCTCAGGAAGCCTAAACAAATTGCATTGCATTTCAAGCACTACCTCACAAAACGAAGCCCTCAACATCTTATTATTCAAACACTTGAGCAATGTTCATTATGATTCTCACAACTAATTTCTCCCATTTTGAAGCACTGTAGGAAAGTAACAGTCTCCCACTTTAAAGACATGGAAACAAAGGGAAAAAAGAGGCTGATGTCATCCGGGTTTTGGAGACGGAGTTTGTGTGAGATGCAACTAGAGGCGAGGGCTCACATATCTAGGAAAAACTCTCCCAAATATTCATGGGAGATCTTCACCCACAGCTGAGGAAATTTCCCGGGTTTGGTCTCACTCTGTGCTCAGCCCCGGCTGCTCTAAAATTAGACCTGTTTTACAGACTTGGCTTCAGCTGCTGCAGGAAGCAGAGGCAGCACATGCCAGTCCTGCAAATTTATTATTAATAATAATGGGGAGGTGCTCCCAGGCTGGGGGCAGCCCCACATGCCAGCAAAGTCACGGCGGACAGTCCCTATGCGGAAGCATTCACCATCTGCAGTGACTGAATGGAGCAAGGGTCAAGCAGTGCAAATGTTGTTATGATTAGCCCTCACAGGGGATTTTTTTCATACAAGCTGTCCGTTTGTTTGGCAAATCGGAAGTGGCCAGCAGAAATGTATCACCATCAATGATGCTCCTGTTGGAAAGACTTACACAGGCCCACAGTGGTGTGTTTAGGAGGAGAGGACCCTGCTGGAGAAATCATAAACTACTCCAGGTCCCACAGGAAGGTAGAAAATAAGACCCGTTTTCCTGCGTGACCTGACAGCCAGTTTAACTTCAGGTAGAGTTTTGGTTAGTGCAAGCAGTTCTCAGTTGAGCTTGTAGCCCTAACAAGTCAAAGGAAAGACATTTGTACATGAGCCATTGGGTCAGCCTTTGCTCGTGCTCCTGCCCCAGGGTGGATGCTGGCAAGACCTGTGCAAAGGCTGGTTGGGCTCTGCTCACAGCAGTGCCTGCACTGCCACGGCATTCCCTATACTGCCCAGGGCATAGACATACCCCACGGGGATGGATGCAAGGAAGGAGGGGGCAGGCACCTATCGGTGCTCTGGGGCTCCCTTTCCTGCTCTCGTCTCTCATGAGATTTGGCCTTGTCGTCTGTCATTAGCATTTCCTCCTGGTCCCTGTGATGCCTGGTAGGCCCTGTGTAGCTCTGGTAGGAAAGGAGGACCCAAAAGATCCCAACACTCCCTGCTGCTGGGGGAAAACAGCAGCACATTTTGCATCACGCCAAGTGTGGGATCTCCATGAAAACCAGCATTTCTCCAAGGAATAGCCCCACTTACACACCTTCTCCCTAGAGAAAGCTGGCTCCACGTTGCTTCTAATGACTTCAGTAACAAAAACGTATAGCTCTGCCCCATGAAACTGACTGTCATCAAACTAAGAACTTAACTTTTTCTGCAGTGCTATTAAGAATACCTAATGTTTATAGTCCTGACTGTGAAAAATGTGAGCTTTCCTGAGGTTCAGTAAAGAAGGACTAGTTTAGCCTCTGGTCCCCAGAAGCAGCATACAGAATCCCCCAGTTCCCAGCCCCTGGCTTTAGAAACATTGGCTCAACTGCTAATCCAGAGCCCAGGCACTGAACATTAAAAAAAAATCCCTCCAAGCATTCAGTAAACAATGTCTGTCCCCAAAATAGCATTCTAGTTTTCTTGTAATGTACTTCCATGCATCAGCTTATGTGACCTTGAACTGGTATCATTTCTCACTTGGGAATTTCCCCCTAGTATTTGTTGCTGCAACTCTTGAAGTATGAAGAATGAAGTGCTGGACTCTCATACTCCTTTGTTTCCTCCTTTCATTTATTTTGGGCTTGATGGGGAAAACATATGACTGGATATGTCATTACAGGCAGACAATCTGATAATCACTAGCTGATAGGACAGCAGCTCCAAAACCCCCGTCTGTAGCCAGTTCATTCTCTTCCTGTAACATCATGGAACTGCAGGGGTCAGGAATAAAGACACAGATATTTTTTTCCTTTTCAAAAATGCTGCAGCCTATGTCCACCATGCTCAAAACTTTTGAAAGTGATATTTTGGAGCACTTCACATTCCTTTTTTGGTTACTTGCAATGACTACCTAAAACCTCTTTACAGAGATCTCCACAATAGGAGATTGTTTCTGTGGATTTGGGACATACATTCTGATGGTCCTTAAGGGTCTTAAACAGATGCTGGTTTTCACAAAGCAGTTGTACATCTTCCTAAGGTGCAAATAAGGGGTCCCAGAAGTCCCACTACCATTTCTCCTGTAGGAAAGGCAAAGTCAGCTATCAGCCACATCCTCTTTGTGCAAGGGGGCCAGCAGAGGAGATGCTGTGTGGCACTGGGTCACAGGAGTAAATGGGTGTGGAGGAGGTACAGGAGCTGGTCTTCCCATGCACTTCCTTACCATCTCCCCTTTCAAGGTCTTTTGTTGCTGTCCTAGTTCCTTGTTTTCTTTTCAGCTGCACAATGAACTATAAGATAGCTATAGAGGGGACAAAGGGCCTAAAACGGACACTCTCCTGTGATGGTTGAGGACAAAACCAGACAAAAACCCACCTAGAGGTGCAGTACCTGAGCACTGGGGAGGCAGAAGGTCTGCCAGACCAGCCTCAGCCGCCCCCTGCCCAGCTCTCCAGAGCTCCGCAGCAGTGCTGCAGGGAGGGCAGGCAGGGGCTGCACGGCAGCTGTGTGATGAAACCACCTGCGACTTCTGTGGAAGCCGACACTCACTGCCTGCGGTGTCCCTGCAGCTCCGGATCCCAAGGCCCTGGTTTACTGCAGGAGCTGTGAAGGACAGCCTCGGGCTCCACGGCAGGAAAAAATACAAGGGATCAAGTATACAGAGGCACCTCATAAAGCACCCCTTCAAACCACATGAGGATTTACAAGAGGGAAGTGAGTGGCCCTCGGGGGGCTTTTACTTGCCTATTAGCACTGGCCAGTGCAGGGTGCATGCCCAGACCCTGGAATGGAGCTGCCTATGCAACCCCCTGACTTCTTTCAAGTGCAGACAGGCAGCTGCATACACACCTCTGGGCTGCAGCAGGGCTCGATGGGGCACGGCTGCTGCACCGGGTCGGGCAACAGCATCGTCCAATTTCTTTTCCACCAACTTCCTTAACACTCCTGTCCTCCGCTGAATCAACCCGAGGGGATGCTTGGGACAACACACTGACAGCCAGGGATGTCATCTTCTGTCAAATTCCCCAGGCAAATGTGGGGCTGGGGAACAGGCGCGTCCCTGTCAAGCAAAACACTTAGAGCCTGGAAACAGGTAAAGGCTGAAGGCATAGAAAGAAGACGAAGAAAATAAGGCAAAAAAAAAGGAAAAGCAGAGTGGAATAAAAGAGGTATGGAAAAGTGCATGGCTGGAGGATGGAGGTCCTTTGCAGAGAGAGGGCAAGGAAAGCAGTCCCTCTGGATCATAGCTGGTTGCATAGGAAGCAGAAATGTAAAGGAAGGAGAACAGTAAAGGAGGGGGAAAAAATGAGAGATGAGGAAAGGTAGAGGAGAAGAAGGAATCTGACTAAGGGAAGAAAAAGATAACATAAGAGCAAACAAATTCGGGAGAAAAGAGGAAAACTATGTGCTGGAGGAGCTGAGTAGGAGAGCAGAGCCAGAGGAAATAAGCATCCAAATGAAGAGAGATTAACGCAGAATGCTCCCAAAGGAAATGAGCTGGGCACTCTGAAACAGTGTCAGACGTAAATAAATCAAACAGGAACGTTTGGACGCTTGGAAAAATGAGAGGAAAAACATGGGGTGATATACTAGAGCAGGAAAAAATTGGGGCGGCAAAAGAAAAGAAGGAAAAACTCCTAAGACAGAGAAAAAGAGGAAGTGAGCCAGATAATCCAAGCAGTCCCAACATATTTACATGCACACTTTGAGGTATTTGCTCTAATGAGCAGTTAGGACAGCAAAGAAAGTACAGAGTAATACAATCACATCATTTATATGAGCAGGTGGGGATTTTGCAGGCTGGAAGATATATGCACACAATAATTGTGGGTGAAAGTTGGGAGGCCGATAATTACAGCAGTAAATCATAATCCTTTTAATATATTATCAGTTTGATACCCAAGCAATAAATGCATATGCATAAGGGGTTTGTGCTTTAGAAGTGGCAGGAAACTTGACTGCAAAAACAAAGGGAATGGAGAAGCTCAGTTCTCCCTCTCTTTTAAGTGAGTGAGTGTAATGAAATCCACTCCCTCTTTCTCCCCCACCTCTGTCATGACCATCATTACCAGACTTGGCTGGGAGTTTCAGAGTGCAGTTATTTTCTAATGGGAATGCACTTACTACAAAACTGAAATTTTCCGCAAGAAGATTTTGATTTTGCTGTAGAGAAAAACCCTATGAGAAAAATTTGAACCAAGTGTTTCATTTTGGGTCACTTCAACCCCAGCCAAAATTTTTTAAAAAAAAATCGATATGAAAGTTATTATTACGGTAGTATTAGTAGAACCTGGAACATTTTCAGTAGAACATTTTCAGCTGGGAATAAAACATCTTTAAAATTTAACAAACCAGTTTACTCAAAATTTTGTTACAGTCATTGTATCTGTAGCTTTGTAGTGGGAAATACTGTGCGTGCGCATGCCTGTGCATATGCATTCCCCCATATGCCAACAAACAAGTGAATAAAATTGAGGGAAATAAAGGGAATAAACAAACAGACAGAGTTCATCCTAATTTTGAGCTGATTGCAAATGAAAGCCATTGTGTAACCACTCTACTAGGCCATCTGTGTATTTCTTTTTTTCCAAAGGGATTTGGTGATCCTCTGGCAGGGAGGGAGAAGGGAAAGTTGTTAAGCAGTAATTTAGATCACATATGTAATAAGAAATGCCAGTCTATGTTCTGAAATGGTGAAGGGTAGGATATCTACAATAACCTTTACCAGTTCCAGTGATTAATTGTCTTTTTGTTTAAAAATATGTTGCTTTCTTCTTGTCTCTGGTTGCCCAGTTTCATCTTCCAGCAGTTGGACTAGATCACATCCTTTGTCTGTCAGAGCAAAAGAGTGAACTGTGACCAAATTTCTGTTCCCTATGTGCATATTTATAGATTGTGATCAAGTCACCCCTTAATCTTTTCTTTGTTAGATAAACAGAACAAGCTCCTCAGGCCCATCACAGTAAGACATATTTTCCAGACCTTTCATTATACACATGGCTTTCCTCTCTGAACTCTCTCCAGTTCATCCAGCACCCTTTTCCAACTGGAGAAATCAGCACTAAGAACAACATCCCACAGTGGTGCCAAAGGCAGATGAAGCCTTCTGCTTCCTATTTATCAGTCTCAGGACCAGCTCTTTGGAGGACAGCCTTTCCCAGTAATTCCTACTTGACTTACACACAAACAGCTCATCCCACCTTCTTTGTCAATTTAATGGCCAGACCCACCAAACACTTGCATGTGGTGCGGGAGAGAGGTTTAGGTGTGAGTTGTGGTGTTCTCCTCCCAACTCCACTTATTGCGTATGGGTGCAGGTCACTCACTTGGATTTGATTTGGGGGGACTGAATCCCTGCCAGGGGAAAACGGTCAGGAAGCTGCTTCCCGCATGCATCCCAGCCATTCCCGCAGGCATTAGGATCTGAATGAGCAACTGATGAGTAGTCTGGGGAACTGAACTAAGTCTGATTTGACATCAAACACTGCACCACATGTAGAGACAGCAGTGTAAGCTGCTTTAATCTGCTACTCCACTTCTATTCAGCCAAATCATTTGCTAATGTAGATATGGTTAGTGATGTCCAGAATCTGACTGAAATCCTACTTAAAAAAAAAAAACAAAAAACAAAAAACAAAAAACAAAAAAAACAGAAACAAACCACTTGGTTGATTTCAGCTTCTTGAGTAATCATGTCTATTCACGTCTGTATTTCATTCTTTTTTCCTCCTGTGTTACTTTTTAGGAACAATTGTATGTAAACTCCAAGAAAAACATCTTGAATGGCAGAAGACCAGCCATCACTTGTTTGAGGACTCCATTCAAAACATCAAGCAAATTACAAATTTCCACTGGCAATTGCATTTTCAGACCAATCAGTGTGCCAGCATTTAACCCACTTTCAGTGTGACATGTCAATTTCATATCTGTATACTTAATATTTATAATTAAGGAAATACTGTTTTCTTAATCAAATTTACATCATGTGCCAAGCTTCATGCCATACAGAATTCAAAGTACATTACATCAAATACTATTAGCTGTATTTACCATAATAATCTTGTTTTAAAAATATATCAAGTTAGCTGCATAAACATTTATAAAAAGGGGTTTTTTTAATTATAATCTCTTTCACAGACTAAGTAGCAGTCTGACAACAACTTTAATTTCTCTGAGACCAAAGAAAGTCAAATGGAAATGCACATAATTGATGTTCTCATCCTATATGTGTCACACAAATAAGACTGTATCTTTCCAGTTCTCTCAAACTTTCCTAGTGTTCAATGTCTTCTAGAAAACCATTATTTATATTCAAAGGAGTTTTTGACTTGTTCTTTTCAAACTTGTGGACAGAAGTTGTTCAAGCCTCTCATTTAACATACCTGCTTTAGTAGCTGCTGTTAAAATATTTTCTTGAATTATTGTTGTAATGGAAAATACATCATCACTATTGCAGGATTATATATTTTCAACTGGCTTTTTCCAACCAACACAGAAAGCTATTCTCGTCTTCTCTGTGTTAGTATAAATAATTCTACCATTTTTATTCACTGAGAGAAACAGCACTGATAGGTTTTCTTCCCTTAAGTACATCAAAAACTTCTTGTCCTTTAATTGTATGATCTTTAACTGTGTTGGGCAAACACCTCTACTTACACTTCTCTTGCTTCCCTTGCAAATTTATCACCATTCCTATTTTCCGATTTAAATTAATTTTTGTTGCATCATTCTTTCTTTCAAGTGTTGCATGTGGGTTTTTGTATAGTACAACAGCTTTCACTTAAGCTATGTTGTTTGGGTTTATAACAACTATGACTTTTTACTAAAATGTTTTTAAACAGTTTGCAATTATCATTCACATTTTTCTGTTTAAATTCTCCCAGTAGATCTGACTTATAATTGTTTTCAGCTTTACAACACTGGCTTTTTTAAAGAACCAAGAATCTATACTACTGGTTCACATGGTACTGTTTTCGCACACAAATATAATCAAGGCACGATCTTCTGCACATAAGCAGACATTTGCTTCAGTTCTGTAATCAGTTTCTCTCTATATGTCATATTTAGGTCAGGTTTTTGCTGAAGAAATAAAATCACTACTCAGTCATAAGGGGAAGATGGACTCAAGTCTCTGATCCACATTTGGCAGAGAAGTCTGGACCCCTGTGGTCTTGGGTGAGCATCCCAATCCCTGAATAATGACCCTTTGAACCCACTTTCCTAGCAAATCTAGCCTTTGTTTTCAAATTTTATTCTGCCTTTAAAAAGAGAGTTTTAAATGGTGCTAGATTGTAGATAATTTTTGCGGTCAAAGTTGCATATTCATTTTCTTTTTTATTCACACTTAAAATGAGAAAAATATGCAGACTGCTTCAAAGAGATGTTTTATTTAAGTCACAAAGAAAAAGAAACAAACATACTTGTCTAATTGTTGCCATCCACTTAGTATTCCACTTGTGCATATTATCTTACCCAACTTTGGTACCATTGCAGGAAATATACACCCAGTTACCTGACACTGATCAGGAATCAGGAATGACTGAACTTGTTGGCATCATGTCCTTGGACAGCTTGATTCTTTACTTGCTTGGGAGTCCGATTTCCTACTAAGCAAAAGTATATTTTTCCCTCTTTTAAATTTCTTCTTCATTATGACTTTAATATCCTCCTGGCTATTCAAACCAATTGTATCCAAACTTTACCTGCTTCTCTTCTTTGAGAAGCTAGACAAACATCCTCAGAGCCATCCTTCCATCTCCAAATACGGTCAGCTTGCAGCACCCATCTATATGTTACATCCCAGCCACTCTTCTAGGGGTTGCCTCCGTCTGATTTAGCGATTCAAATGTATGTCCCAGAAGGCCACCTAACAAAGTCAGGGCTGTCATCACAGCATCTTTTTCTTTGAATCCAGGGTAATGAAATTTAACAAGACCAGTGGTTTAAGACCTCCTGAGTTTCTCCAAGTGTCTTGAGGTCTGTAATCGCTTCTGCTACCCAGTGCCATCCTCTGCTGAACCTCCAGCACACCATTGATACAAAGGCCCTCTTTCCTAGATGGTCCTCTCCCTTCAATGGGGCTACATTCACTTCCGGCAGTGATTCTCAGAGATTCTATTACACATGCCTGCCTAAATGGCCGCAGTCATTACTTTCAAATGGATAACTTGCACTCGTCATCTGTGTTTTTGTCATTTCTGGCTTAGTCCTGCAGCACA
Organism: Callaeas wilsoni; assembly: GCA_013398955.1. NCBI lineage: Eukaryota > Metazoa > Chordata > Aves > Passeriformes > Callaeidae > Callaeas > Callaeas wilsoni. The sequence goes on from VWPU01004880.1 coordinate 29,980, forward strand.
TCCTTCACATGGGGCTACATTGCTATTTAATTGGAAGCAGGTTGTGGTACAGAAGGCAATCGCACACCTGGGATGCACATCTCTGCTCTGGGACCCAGGTCAGCTACTTTTGAGTGGCCTGACTTATTTGAATATGATGGTTTGGGCACAGGAAGCCCAGAGTCTCCAGGGAAGATCCTTCCTAAGGCAAATACTCGGTCATGTATCATTCAGAGATGCAGGCATTAGAAACATTGAGACTGGATTATGTTCCCTTCGATATAATAGAGAAGGTATAGCCAGCAAGATGCTCACAAAAAATCTTCCAGGGCTTCATAAATCCCTTCCTGTAGTCTGACACCACCTGTATTTATTGACTTTTGGACATGCTACAAGACCCATGTGTTGGAGCAGCACTTTGAGGAGCCTTAAGAGGACTGGTTGATGAATGAGGCTCCAGTGTTTATTTACTTCAGTTTGGTAGAAGCAGTGAGTCAATCATATTGCATTTTGGTTTTTCAGTTCTAAATTGGCAGAGTGCTTACAGCCTATGTAGGAACATATTTTGTTTATTTTAAATATCTGGAAAAAAATTTGAATAAATAAAATGATGCAGTTGGTGTAAGATTTATGATGTCCTGAATTTTCCATGATTTTAAGTGGTCGGTTTTGTACATGACGTGTTACTCAAGTATGCAGCCCAATACCAGTCTTGTCTGGCTTTTGAAACAAAAGGTCTTTTGTTGTGGTGAATCACAGAGAAAGCTTTGCAGGTCTTGTTTTCGTGATGACACTTACAAGCAAGAATTCCCATAAAGTCCCATCACCCTTTCTGGAGAGGAAAATTAGGATTCATACAGCAGATATGCTGCTGTCTGTCAGAGTCAGAAAGCCCAACAATGAAAAAAAAAATTGCTAAATAACTTCACTTTCTGCCATCATTTTCCACATAAGGTATCCAATATGTCATTCAGCAATGAACAGACAGAACCATAAAGTCTCTCAACACCATTCACCCAGTTATGCGCCCCATTAATTTTCCAATCAAATTAACTAACAAACTGACTGCCTTCTAAGACAAGCTCAGAACTGAAAATTATCTTTGTCCTGGTAATGTTGAGAGTAGATTTATGAAAAATACTCTTACTTAGTAAAATAAACTGAATAGGTACTAGAACACATCATTCATGGATGTTGTACAGTCCTGTGAATGTTAACATCTTCAAAGCAGATACTCACTTTAGCCAACTCCTTGCTTAAGTGTTCCAATAAAATATATCCCGAAGTCACTGGGAACTTTTCTGCTGGCTTCAGTGGACATTGGAGTAGCTTCTAAAAAGTTATCAAGGCTCAACAGATGAGCTTTTAGAGGCTTTTCTGACTGTTAGGACAAGATTTCCTTAAAATAAATTTTGATGTCAGGAAGGCTTCCTAACACATTACCAACAGGGCCATGAAATGTTTGGCTAATCACAAATCCTTCCACACCAAACAGAAACTTTCTAATGCACTGAATAGCTACAGCTAGGTCTGGGAAACTCTTATTTAAAGCACTTTAAGGTAAATATGGAAATTAAGAGATTAGAAAAGCAGTGCATTGGGTGAGTTATTAACCGAGGTAATCCAGGCCTCCTTACCCATGTGCCACCATATGCTCTACGTTCTTCCTTAAGCTTATCCTAATGTGTTTTCCTTAAGGCTCTTTTCCACTTCCTTAGTTCATGAAATAAAGCAACATTAGCTTGTCTCACTGTTAACAGATGTTTTGAGGAATTATTTTAAAGTCACTTTTATCCTGTATCTCTCCATATCTTTCAGCTCAATTGCAGCAAATTTTAGGAGGTTTTGCCCAGGAAAGAAAACCAAACTATAGGGATTTACACCACACCCTCACTATCATTAAATAAACCTAGCATGAAGCTAAATCAATGCAGTCCAAGTATTTTTACACATTTTAGAATTCTTTTCACATCCTCAGTTCTCCCTTGAACTGGCGGAGATCCAGTTTGAGACACAGTCCATACACTTTATACTGTTCACGTAGAGCTCTGATTTGGAAAATCAGAGAGTGGCGGAACCTCAGAGTAGAGAGAAATTATTGCACTCACCATTCCCTGCTTTACAGACATAATAAAAAATCTGAAGTTTCAGGAGCAGAATAAGAAGCTCTAGTGGATGCTTATTTTTTTAAAATTATTATTATTATTATTATTATTATTATTATTATTACTCACTGCCTTTCAGTGTATTCCTGCCCAAACAGAGCTTCCTAGAAGAGAAATTGCAGTAGTTAAGTACTTAGTTCAGTAGGGAAAGTAGAAGGAACACATAATGGGGAAGTTTTGGAAGTGTGCTTCCAGTAAATTCAATTGAGCATCCAAAATTTTGGCTATCTACATGAAGTTGACATGACAACAGCAACACTAAGGAGCTTTCTTGGTAGGTATGAACCCAAAGTTTAGTGAAGTAGGTGGGAAAAAAAATCACATGTACTTCAATGGGCTGCTCTTTGAATCTCACCTGTTTCAGATCCGGGAACATTTTATTTAAAGTTTTTAATGCCACTAAAAAAACCCCAAACAAACAAACATCTGAATGAGACTGGGTACAGATCATACTTTCCCCCAATTTAGGCTCACCACAATTCCTCCAACATGAACAGGAGGACGGAGCACATTCATGTTAGGGCAGAATTTGGCCCACTGATGTGAGCCATTTGAATACACATACAATATGCTGTAAAAGCAAGTATTTATGAAGACTGGACCGTGAATGTGAGGAGACGGGGCTGAATCATATTCTCATCATGAATGAGTGATGACACCCTTTTATCCAAACAAAAGAACTAATGTCTACTGGAAGGATAGCCTGAGGCAGGATTGCTTTAGGAGAACAAAGGCACTTGGTTTGTTGGAGCATATGCGGTAAGAGTGCCAACAGATCAAGCAAAAAACACAGTTTAGCTAAAGAAGGACATTTAGATCTGCCCTGTGGATGGGACCAGGGGTCTGGCATTTACAGATTACACATTGGTTAATGAAACAGAAACTGGTGACAAAAGTTTGATAACAATAGTAAGAGGGGAAAAAAGGGATCATGAAATGTGCAGTTCTCACGTGTGGTCACTGAGGCAGAAACATGGTTCACACTCAGCTTAAAGGCGCACAAGATAAGCAGGGAAGCAGTACCAGGTCTGATGGATGAGAGCAGAAAAGTATTTCAATTTTGAATTATGATGCCTTCAGTGGCACTTCAGCTGCAGAAAGAGACATTGGGAAAGAGCAGACATCAGAGCAGTCTTTTGCTCAGAAGGAAATTACTCCAAAAATCAAATTGTGATTTATACGTGAGCATCAAGTAGTCAGGATATTTCCTGAGAAACTCGTTCCCTCAGGTGAAAGGCAGTGGCCTACACCCTCTAGGCTGCATTGCTGTTCCTCCTGGTCTGCCCTGTCACTCTGCTTTGGCTCCAGCAGCCCCTGTGAGAGAACCTGTAAGAGCAGAGCAGGAAGCTCTCCTGGACAAGAGCTTCCTCCATAAATATCACATCACTCTGAGGAAATTTCAGTGCCCACCTCCATATCCATATGGGAACACCAGCAATTCCATCCTGGCCCCAAGGCCCACCTCCACCTTGTTAAGGGAGAGTTTTCTGAAGACACAGGCAAGAGGTGCATACTTTTAGGCCAATATATGGCATTTCTTTTGACAGAAAATTGCCTGGTATCCTGCAATGCTGGCCATCCTGGCAGGCTATTGGGTTTGCAAGCCACCCTCAGCCATTTCATGCCTGGCTGCGTGACTGCACACTTGTTCCTCACGAGCACTTGCTTGGAGAATGACAGCCCCCAACCCATGCCCCAGGAATTCAGCATTTGTATGATTTATATGTGCATTTTATACCGTGTATAGGATACATATATGTAATGTAGCCATGGCCCTGCCCTCCCCAGATGACAACATTGCAGCGCAAATGTCACGGCATCACTGATGCCAAAACACAAACACCATAAAACAATCATCACGCTATTGGGGCTATAAACATCACAACATCAGCCTAGGCCCTAACAGGCTTAATTCATTCCTTTAGGCAATGTTCCAGGAAAAAAAAAAAAATTGAAAAAAATGGAGGGAGAAAAAAAAGGAGGCAGAGGGTGGTGAGTGGGTGGCACATGCAGGTGGGGAGTGGCACCCAAACAGCCCCTTCCCCCTGGGATCCCCAAGAGGTATCTGCACTTTATTAAAACTGGCTCTTCTCATCCCTGATTCATGCATCTCAAATCAGGATAAAATTCTGTAACCACATTAGTCAATCCAGACAGATTCGTCCATTACTTAATGCATTACTCAGATTTCAGTACCAGAAGGTATGTGATCTAGAGTCAAGTTCTGTTATGCTTGGATGAAAATAAAAACACTAAAAAAAGTTCGTGGTAACTGCACCTGTGAGACAAGATTCACTGATTTTGGGAAGGATGGCTAAAAATTTTCTAGCAAGTAACTTAAAAAATACATGTCTCCATTTACATTAACAGCTTTGTTCTGATGATCATGTCAAAGGCCTAATTGACTAGCAATGAGCTACCTCTGTCAACAGACAGCAAAGGGACATTTTCCTCATCACTATTTCAGCAACTGGGTTTGGTCCTGTCCAGTTTTTCCTACAGTATCAGGATAGCGTAGAGGATCTGTGGCTGTTCATTAGGAAACCAAAACAGACAGGGGAACAGCCAAAGTTAAGGCAAGAAAATCATATCCACTATCTCATGGTCCAGTTTGGAGCAAGAGAAAGCAAAGAAAAACTATAGCTGAGTGTTTTGATTTAAACTCACATTTATCTATCAGAGCTGGTGTGGGCAGGAGCATAACTTGCTTTTTTGCCAAGAAACATCTCCCAAAGGTTGCATGTGATTTGAAAACAAAGAAAATAAATTTTAAAAGGTAACAAACCTCCACTGCTCCTCACCCTCTCTTGGTTTGACACTCAGTTTGGGCTTCAGTGAATCCCTTGAGTCATTGTCCATGGTTCTCAGCAGCATGATTGGTGGCTGCTCCCTGTGGCCACTTTGGCTTGGAGGTATCCCTGCCACAGGATACAGAGCTGTTTGCCGCTTTGCTGTTGCAGCTCAGGAAGTCTCCTTGGCCTCTCATGCCATATCACCAAGGACAGAACCAGATACATGAAGACAGATGTTGTTTTTCCAGTGTTGCCATCCTGGTTCCTGCCCCAGCTTCCTTATCTCTCCTCCCCAACCCAACAGGGCAGCAGCTCTGAGGCACTCTGTGAGGGCGAAGGGAATGAGATGCTTTTGGGGACTGGATAAGGTCCTTAAGGGACTCATGCAGGGCAGGAGGAACTTCCCTAATCCTCAGCACCTTGGCCCACCTGTGCAGTGCTGCTCTTCCGGGGGGTGCTAGGAGACAATCTGATAAAAGCCAAATCAGAGCTAGAAGTCCTCCGAGTCCCACCAGCATTCATATGCCCTGAGAACCCTTCATCCTACCACCCCCTGCCCCCAGCTTGGTACCTCCTCTGCTAACCCTGCCTTATCTAGTCTGCTCTGGCCCACTTCATGGGGACCAAATGTCTTGCTTACCTCAGGCTCAAGACAGCCCTTGGTTGGTCCACACTCTTCTTGTTCAGTATAGATCAAATCAAAGAGCACATGGATTAAATGAGAGAAGATGATCAACACTGATAGCAAGAAGTGACCTTAAGGTCATCATTATGCTTATACCAAATAAACACCCACACTGTGACCCCCAAATATAGCAAAAGCCAGGAAATCTGCTGGAGTTCAGCTCCATCTTTCATCCTTTCCCTCATCCTATCACATCTCCTCAGCATGTTCGCAGGCATTGGGCAGAGGAATTCAGCGCAACCACACCCTGTGATCCTGGGTTCTGACCTCTTCCTGGTACTGCCCACAAGTAAGGAGCTTCAGTTAACCCTGCATGCAGCTCACTGAAATTTCCTGTCAGGGTGACACATGCCACTCAGAGCCAGTAACAAGGACCCCTTGAGGCTGACTGTAAATATCAATGTAGAAATACCCAGAGAGTGTTTGGGAGGAAAGCCAGGAGGTGAGTTTGTGGGACTTTATATCTGCAGCCTTGTCGATGTGTGTGTTGAAATCTCCCAGGATGACAAGTCAGGGTATTTCATCACCATTGTCAACAAGGTATCAGTGAACTCCTTTATGAACCCTTTAGTCTGTAGAGGTCTGTAAATGAGCATAAAAATCTATGTTAGCTTTGGCTCAGGTTTCTATTGTCAAATGAATGAATTCAAACCTTACTCTCAGCCTCCATTAGAGCTGCCAAATCCCACCCAGAGGAACTATCTGGGGCAGCAAACTGCTTTATCAAACCTCTGTGCCCCTGCACTTAGCTGAACTATTTGCCAAGTGCTGTGCATGATCTCCTTGCTTTCCAGAAAAAATCATGCACATCCAGGAAGGTTCATAAACAGCATAGATCCTTTCTAATCCTGTTCATCGAGTGACAGGAGACTTGCCACCCTGGAGGACTCTATATTCACTCATCAAGGGATACCAAACACTCCCATGACTGTATTCAAAGTGTATGAGTTGCGGCTTCAGCAGCTCACCTGCAGGAACCTGGAAGTGTTGGATTTTTTTTCCTCAATGTGCATCTGGCTGTGTGTTTCTGACTGGTTGCTTTCTTCCTTACCTTGCTCTGAAGTCTTGCCACAGCTGAAGATTCAGTGCTCAGGTGGGTAGCACTGAAAGTTGTCCTCTTTTTTTTTCTTTTTTCTTTTTTTCTTTTTTCTTTTCTCTTTTTTCTTTTTTCTTTTTTCTTTTGAGGGAGGATGTGTCTTTTTCACGTGTCCTGAGAGATCAGAAGTACTCTAAACCTTTTAAAGCCTTTTAACTTTTACAACTCCATTGTCATCTAGGAGAAGCCACTGCTCCCTGTAGTTTTGGCAGACACCCTCTCAGAAGGACTTAGACTATTTGAGGGCACTTTTCTGAGACTCATTTCACCCTTATTTTTGTGTCCTCTAGGTCTGCTCAAGGATTGTTTGTGTCCTACCCAGGCGAGTATGTGGAGCCCCAGATAATGAAACCAACAGTAAGAATGTGAATGCCAGCAGTATCCACAGTTCCTGATAAACAGACAACCAGGGCCACCCCTGGCTAAACAAGCAGACAGTGACCTTGCTGCTAAGCAAAGAAAAGCACCCATTTTCTTGCTCATAACGCATGGGCTATATGTAAAAATAGCCGCTAGTCAGCAGCAGCGTGTTGCTCACATGTGTGGGCAATATGAGAACAAGTTTATTTCCAAGGCCCCTTTCTCCTATTAGTTCCTCATCTTTGATTTTATGTGGGTTATCCAAGGATGAAGGTTATCTGAGGACTTATTTTCGGCAACAGATATTTTTAAAGGGCTGGAGGTTATCTGAGGTTTAGCTTGAAAATAACAGTACTTTGGAGAGTTTGCAGCCCCGCCTAGTATCATTTAGTTGAAGATATGCCCACATGCACAACTAGTCAATTCACTCTGGTAATTTAACAGCGTTGTTGAATTCTTCACTGATGCAATGGTTTCATTTGCCAGCTTTTATAAATAACACTTTCTAAAAATCTCTGTTTACCCAGGACATCCTGGCTAACAGTGTTTTGGCACAGGCTACTTGTTCCTTCGTCATTTTGTAGCAAGACCTCAGCAAAGCAACACACACAGACATGAAGCTGTCAGCCCCTACAAAACTCCAGTTCAAAACACAGAGTAAAACCTTCCTCAATAGCACTCGTTATCAAACCATACTAAACCCATTCTTCAACTTCAACCTTACCCTCCCAAAAGATTCAAATTAACAGTCTCAGGTTTTCTTTTTCTGCTTTCTTCTGTCTGCACCCAGTGGTCACAGACTGTGTCATATAAAGTTCACATTAAGCTGTAGGAAAAAGGGTGGTTACCTTGTGCACTCTTGCCATATTAAAACTACCCACAACAGGGCAAAATCCTGTCTGGGCACAGAGGTTTCCTATAGGCAGATCCTAAAATGTGCAACAGACTCACCAAAAAACTAAGGGGCTGGATAAATGTCATTACATGCAAGTACTCTATAAGACAGTACACACTTGTTCACCTTCTTTTTCTTACTAGAAGTCCAAAGAAATACTGATGAAAGAAAACAGAAACTGGAAGGACTGTGGTGCCATCTGACAGACTGTCGTATTCTCCATGTCCCTGAGGAGAGGAGGAGGGAGCTGCAAGGATCAGAGTTAGTCACCTTGCCCAACGCCAGCTGGATGGGGCTGGGGAGTCCTGATGACGAGACCAAGCTTGCCCCAGGCAGGTTTCACACCACTGTGTGGTGGTACATCTCAGGCCATGGAATGAGCTGGAATAAACTTCTCTTGCAATGCTTTAGGCAACTTCTAAAACTATAAAAACAGCCAATGAACTGGGACCTTGTGTCCCATCACCTGCACGTAAGCAAACATCAGCAACTTGCCCTCTCCATCAAAACCCGTGTCTGCCTTTGTTTTAATTGAGCTGCTAAAGAGAGGACACCGATGTGGTTAGAAATAGCATATTGAGAGGTCAAGAATTCAATCTGTTCTAGAGAGGCCTACTGCTGGTTTTCTTGGCAGGGCTCGCAGGGGCTGCCGTCAGCCAGTCCCCAGGAAGCATTCTCGCTCGCAGAGCAAGGGCGGTGCGAGTGGCCAACATTCAGGCTTGGCTGCCGAACCGGAGGAAGGTTTTCAAAATGTCAGCTTGGATCAACCTAAATCATTTTTCCCAGGCACAAAGGGATGGAGGGGGAACTGAAAAGTGTCCTTTACTTCTGTTTCATGCCTCAGTTTCATTTTCAGTTACTGGAATGAAATATGGAGGGAACAAAAGGCCAGGCAGGTCCTGTACCTTCCCTATCCCGTAGCCCAGCTTTTAAGGAGTCCAGGATATGAGTAATCCAAATTGTCTTATTTTTCCCCATTCGCATTTCCCCCATTCACTTCACAAGAGTGTCTCAGAAACCTACCTCATGGCTTTCTGGCCATGACCCACCAGTCAAAGCCAACTGGTCCCCAGGATAGACCAAAGATTCTCTTTCCAGGTTATACCATGTGGAATATACTCATTGGGGCTGGCAACGTGGATTCAGAGCCACTCAGACACTACTGCAAGTGATATTTGGCTGCCTCATACATTCCATGCATGCTCTATTTACCTTGTGATTGCATGAGGGTGTTAAGAGATCACTATGAATTTCAGGAGTGCCCCCTTGCACACACAGCTTCAAGCACATGGATTAATGATTCACTCAGGATGACTGCAATCACATGAATGGAGTGTCTTGTTTCATCTTGCTTTTTTAAAAACTTCAACTGGAGGGATACAGTCCATCCCAAAGCCCCAGGCTCTGGCCCACTGCTCCACACCTCTGAAATCTGATGACTGTGTTTGGTTTAAGGCTGGCTGCAACCTGCAAAGACTGAGAATTTAAGCCTTGTTGCAGTCCAGTTCCACAGGATATTAAGCAGCAGCATCTAACCAGAAATAGCCTTTTAGGGTTGCTGTGTATGATGCTGGGATTGTGCAAACCCTTGCATTATCCTCCAAAGGAGAAATATAAATGGACACAGAAGAAAAATACCTTTCTAAGAGCAAAGCATCCTGCTGAAGGCACCAGTATTGGGAAGGGCAACATTAAGTGCAAAAGAAGTCTTCAACATGTGCTGTGAGGGAGTTGTTCAGCATCAAGAGAAGGCAGAGAAACGGACAGATTTCCCTTCAGAAAAGATGCCATGGTGCTGTGTTCAGTGTTCAACATCCCCATGCCCTGGGCAGAAACCAGAAACCCTTAATATTAATGCCAGTAAAGGCACAGAAATTGCTTTCCTAAGTTACAAAAACAGCCTGGGCTCCAGGGGATTCCCTGTCCTTCTGAGCACTTTGTGCCCATCTGTGTTGCAGATAGCAATCATTATCTCATCCAAGAGAAAATGAGCAGCATTTGCAAAGAAAAGGCAGAAGAACAGCAGCCTTTGCCAAACCAAAGAGGGTCCACCAATGAGAAGACAGTTATTTTTCAATAAGGACCTATTTTTACTAAAATGTGGTAAAATGTGTGTCATTGTGAACAGCCACACAAACACTTACAAATGTTGGCATCCATGTGACATATGACCTTTGTTCCTATGGCGATTTTGTTCAGAAGAAAAATATGTATCACTGACTCAGTATGTTTTCTTAGAGTGTAATGCTTATATTAACATAACAGTATCTTACAACATTGCTACAGTAAGCTTGTGTCAGCAATTCCGTTTCAACCAGCCCTCTTCAGGACTGTTTGGATGAAGCAGGATGTGTAAAGGACTGTTAAGGGGCAGAGTTTCAATCTTAATTTTGAAAGCATTTGTTTTGTTAAATCAGAAGAGGTGCAGGCCTCTTGGCCTCACATTTGATCAGTCATGACTTAAATCCTATTCTGGGCACTAGTGGTTTTTGTGGATGGGATTATGGCTATCTTTTCATAACTAGGAAAGGAATCTTGCCAAATAACATGATTGTAACAGTTTTGCAGTATGCACTGCTATTCCTGAAGACCCAGCTCTTGGCTTTTGTGAACTTCTGAGAAAATCCTGCTTAGTTTTTGTTTATTTGTTTGCTGCTGTGTTGAAAAAATAATTTAAAAAACCAGTTTCTGAGAGAAGATATGGCACATTAACTTTAAAGATTCCCATACTCCTAGTCAAATGTTAGAACAGAAAAAGCATTAATTTTAACTAATATTTTCAGCCTGTAATTTTTATGGTTATAAGTTGAATATGTATATTCCACTTATTTATATTATATATAAGATATACACACATAAATATCATAGATGGATAGATAGACAGATAGATAGATAGATAGATAGATAGATAGATAGATAGATAGATAGATAGATATTCAGGCTTACATATAAATATGTATATTTAACAAATATTTTCAGCCTTCAAAGGTTACAGGTCTGTGACAAGATTTGTGACATTCAACAAAGTTAAACTGGCAGTGTTAACAGTGTACTTAAGCAGAAAAGTCAGAAAACCCTGCAGTCCAACCTACATAACCACTGTAATTGAATCAGGGTTTCTGGCTTGCAGTATGATTACAAGTTATAGAAAGAATAGAAGTTACATCTATGGCAGCCCAGGTTTTTTGCTGGGTTTGAGCACAGTGCACATGTTCAACAAAGAGACAATCCAGTACGTGGACAGACAGGCCAGACAACTAGAAGTCACTGGAGGATAAGAGGGTGGTCGTGGTTATATAGAGCAGTATCTTTATTATCTGTTCTGATGTGTATCAGAAAAGAAATTTCCCCATAAATTAAACAGTTCTGTCTCAGCCTAGAACAACAAGAGAGCTTTTAGAATATGAGGTTTTGCATAATTTGGGGGATAGTTTTCTATATAAATCTCTAAAGCCAAAAGAATGGAGACAATAGTAAAAATCATATATAGTCATTATTGACAGTGTTTGACAAGCCTAAATATTTTTCTAATACTCTGTATTGTGCTAGTGAGTGGTAGATGTAGCATGTAGGCAGAGCTGCTTCACTGTGAGAAAGTCTTTATCTGACATCAGAGAGGACTTCATGCATGTTTAATAGTATTTCATATTACAGCCTCAAATATTTTTTAAAACATAGGAGAGACACATTGGGAGGTACCCACAGGTGTTATTACTTCCTTCTTTGTGAATGTTCTTTTGGGGTAGGAGAATAAATGAATTGTTTTTCCTTTAGAAAGAGAGGTGGAGAGAGAGGTATTTCTAAGTGAATGAAAAAAACCGCAGCATTTAGTGCAATTAGCAGATCTAGAGGCGTAGTCATAAAACCTACATTATGTTCATAACACATGTCAGTGTAAAGATACACAAGTCTCCTGATAGACTGCAAGAGTATAGTTGTGCTGCAAATTAAAATAATACTGCAGACCAAGGAGGACATGGGCACAACCAGCCGTGAGCAAAACCACCTGTCCCCTGCCAAGGACATGCAAAGAGGGCAGCAGGCAGGCTCTCTTTTCTCCTTCTCAGCCTGGAACACTAACACAAAGGGAAGGGCAAACTCTAATCCCTCAAATGTGGAGGAAAAGGTACTTGCTATCTCCATAACAGAAAATAATTCAGAGGCGTGGAGCTAGATCCAGAGGTGTCAAACATGCTTCTCACAGCCAAGTGCCAGATCCAGGAGGTGGCTGGAAGTCCTCACAAACACCCATTTGCCCCTGTTTCCTCCTCCCTTTTTCCAGCCTCAGCACATTGGTCTTTCTGGGCTGGTTTTCAGAGGTGCCTGTGGATTGAAGGGGCAGCCTAAGCACCTGACTTCAGCAGTCTGGATTGCCCATCTGGGGTTGTGCAGCTCCCGAGCTTTCTGTCAAAAAAACAAGTCTAGCTCTCGTCCTGCTCTCTTGCAGGGAAAGGGAACATTTGGCTTCAAAATAAAGGGCTGGGGAAACGCAGACTTATTCTCAGCACCCAGTCATGTCTGTAGCACCTTTACAACTGACTCCTTCCCCTTTAACACCATTTCTTGAAAAATCCCTGTTCTTTTCCCTCCTTGGTTGTTTCATGGCTGTGAATCTCCCTTTAAAATGAAAATAATGCACATCGCAGTCTTCTTGGTTGCAGTGGCTTTGACTTGCCAAGTATTTTCATGCACATTAACAAAGCAAAAACTGAGAACTGGCACAGCTTTCTCTTAGTTCAGTTTGTCCTTTTAATACTTGTTCTGTGGATGCAAGCCTTACTGTCAGGTCTATTCTTTATGAGATGGAAAGAAGCTCTTCTATTCTTATAATGGGTTTCATTGAAAAGCAAAGCCACTTCTTTGCATTTATTTAAGTGCAGAGCTAGAATAGAGACCAGCATGATGAATTTTAAACAGAGTTCACATCTGGTCCAGAAACCACGATCAATTTATTGCTGTATCTGAAACATTTTCAGCATCTGTCATATAATATATTTTCACACGTTTCTAACAAGACATTTTCTTGGACATAACATAGACAGGTATATCTGTCAGTTCAATTTCATGCAAACGAAATAGAAGAATTTTTGGCATGGTTTATTATACTGTCTTTGGAGCAGTGTAACTATCATGTGAAAAGGGTATTATTTAAGGATGCCAGAAGCTCAGCAATTTCTTCCAAAATGTGGAACTACTGACTACACAGCAGATTTTTTTTCTAAATCTCTGCCTTCTTTTTTTCCATTTTGATAGAATCCATTATCCAATGAATTTGAGAGAGAGGTGCATACCTAATATTATAAAACCTATCTTAGCTCATTCTGGGAACTCTCACATTTTATGTTAAAGTGGAATCTTCCACTCATGATGGCCATGTAATCACAACTTTATTCAAAGTTTTATTAAAAATTAAATGGCAATACAAATCATATTAAAATTCTTAAGAGCTTCACATTTTCACCCAAACCTGTCATGGGCTTTCCCACACAGAACCACAGATGTATCAAATAGCCTGACAGCACTGCAGCCCTATAAATAGGTATGCCAACTTGCCCCCATATTGGCCCCAGAACAACCATTTACCACCTCATTTTTGGCTACATAAACTGCCTCTAAGCACTTTCTCGTTTGAAAACCCTGGGGTTCCTGCAAGAGCACTGCATCAGCAGACAAAGTCCTGCCCTCCTCACCCTGTGCTCACATAAGATCATCCTCAGCCATTACTTCTCTGATCAAACAAATAGAAGGAAATCAGGGATCTCATGTCCTAGTGATAGTTTACTTGGTTTCTTCACCCTTTATTATCCCAATTAAGTTGAGAGAAGATGAAGTTTGTCAGGGCATACTGGGGTGCACGCACAAGCGAGCGAGCCTGTGCTTCTGCTGTAAGCACACTCAAGAAGTGGGGAATCATATGGGCCTGCTGCCCATAACAGTCCCCCACCGTGGGAGGAAGACCCTGAGATGATTAAACAACTTTTCCTATTAAATGAATGTCTGCCATAATTAAGGGTGACATTTAGCTCCTTGAACCAAGAAGGAGGACCATACTCGACTATCAGGACCAGGTAAAACAACATGGTCCCTTCTGGGCAGAGGAGTTTTGGCCTTGTGAACTTGTCTTAGGCATTGGCTATAAAACTGAGCAAAGTAACCTATGGCTGCATAAAACACTCAGGCAAAATTAAAGGAGGAGGGGGAGGTTTGTAAGCAGTGACTGTCCAAGGCTGTTCGCGCCACAGAAGGGATGTGAATGGAGACCATGGTGCCACAGGGCTTGGTGGCACTGTGCCACAGGACACCATGGGCTGGAGGGTCGCAGCTGAGTGACAGACTTAGGTTCTGGTGATCCCATACCAGTATTTGCTTATTTTCTTAGCTTTGCAGAAGTCTCTCCATCACTGGACAAAGAGAGAAGTCTTGTGAGGACAGGAGTAGAAAGCAGCACCCTCCCCTGCACCCCTATGAGTCCTGTGCCTTAGGGATGCTCAGCAGCTTGTTTTCCCATGCCGAAATCCATGTGGGAAGTGACAGTGCAGTAGGGGCCAAGGCAGGACAAGGTGGGTGCCTTTTTGCTGGGCTGTGATGCTCTCAGGCTGATTGTCACGTCTGAGTTTCTCCCCCAGGAGCTCTAGATAAGGCTCGAGTCAAACATGGAGCTTGAACAAATGTCAATTTGATTTCTATTGCATTTTAATTTGTAATAAATGTTTTATTACCTTTCTTGATAAACCTGTTACAGTTTGAAAGTTTGTTTTTATGAAACTGAGGTCTTTATCTTATTTAAAGACGTTGTACTCTATACAAAACTTAAGAGCCTGATTCATACTATCACTCTTGTTTTATTTTTCTGCACTATAAATCCAGGTTTTCACAAGCAGATTCTCTCAAGACATTTCATGTGGGCTTGGTTCCACTGTAAAAATAAATGTATTTCCAGTGAATATGCCACATGAAGCTTGCCAGCTCCTTTGAATAAGTTTGACCATTTGACTACTAAACGGCATAGCAGGTATAGGGTGCTGAGAAACTCCATGCCTCATGTATGTCTAATAAAGGTATGTTTCGAATAAAGTGCTGGTATCTTTGCAAGACACAGTTCTTCAAAGAAGCCCATAAAAGTTACAATGGCACAGGCCAGCAAAGAGTTAAAGAAGTATACCTCATTCTGTGGCATGCCCTGAATTAATAAGAAAGAAATTTAAATTTTTCATGGGAGAAATTAGGTGATATCTAATGTTTACTTAGAATAGAGCTTTTTTCAATATTTATTTCTAATTATTTTAGCCTGAAAAAGAGGACACAGTACTTCACCTGTGATTCTGAAGAACTCTGGTCCCCATTTAATTGCAATGTTTTAAAATAACTGCACTTTGGCTTTAAGTACTAAGTTACTCAATAAAGTGCAAGACTGATGGCTTACCGAAAATCACCTGTGGAAAGAGCAGATTTTTATCTTTTTCAAAACACTGTGATATGTGTTGCCAAGATTTATGATTTCCCTAGAAGCTGGAAATCCAAATTTCTCCAAAGGCACAGAGAAGTCAATGACTGGTCTGCAACAAGGAAGCCAAATCTATGGAAGAAAACAGACTCTTGAGTAAGTGGAACACATCTATTTATACATCTGCAGCCATTTGAGACAACTGATGTTCAAAAAAGAAAATTCTCACGTCTTTCTCCCACTTAAGTCATAAATAGTTAAGACAAGGTCCTCACCTGCCTTAAATTTTGCTAGTGTGTTGTAAAGAGGTCACAGGCAAGCAGGGGCTGACTTGAGAAGCAGATGGAGACAAGGGCTGCAGATGGATGGTACGGAGTGGCAGGAGACAGCTGAGGGGGTTAGCACATCACCCGGCACGTCCCATGGGCGGGCGTCAGGTGAGCGGGGCACCGAGCGTGAAATCCTGGCACTCCAGTGGCAACCATTCCTAATGACCAGGCTGGGATTTGGCAGACAAGTCTGAGCCTGCGTTGTAAAGCAGATGAGCAGTGCCAGGCTGTATCAGATTAGAAGCTGCACAGTCATGTTTAGGGTTGCAAGTACTTCAAATCAAAATGCAGTGATCAATTTTCCCCTCTCTCCAACTGTGCAGTTCTGTAACATGTTTTTACTGTCTCAGCCATAAATACTGATGCTGAACATATGTATAGTATGACAATCCACAGGCATTTTGTGCTTTAATTCTGCAGTGATAGCTCAGCTGTCTTCAATACCACACAATAGTTGTAGTTTAGTGTTAGCAAACCTGGTATTTCTTCAGCTTTTATTCATTGCTTTTCATACACATTACACTTGTTTCCTGTCACTGCACATCTTGAAGTCATAGGAAATGCATGTGAGTACCCAGTGTGTCTGTGATAAGCCACATTTGTGAGTTAAAGCAAGACCACTTAGACATCTTTCAAAAAAAGGTATGACCCATACATCCCCAATCTCAAAATGCGACATCATTTACCATAGCCAGAATTATGAGTCAATAGGAGCACAGGAGGCAAAAACTCATTGTATGGCCTTTGCCAGAAAGCTCCATAAAATTGCTTCTGTTGCAGCTTCTAACCAAAAGGCAAGTTAACCACCTACTTGAGTAGGCCAGCTCACTTCCTCTGCCACCACGCAGGGTTTGGTTGGTTGTCAGGCTGGGTCTGGTCTCACTGAGTATTGCCTGTCCCTCTAACTCCCGACAGAGGATCCCTTGAAGCTGCCTCAGGCAGTAAAACTCAAAAGGCTCAAAGGGAAGGACGGACTTTGTAATACTGCCTACAGCTCTGTCTGATCTGCCACAACTGTTCAACAAATGTTACTCCTTTGTAGGAGAGAGAGGTTTGGCTAAGTCACTACTGAAGACATTCATGTTCAGCTGAAACACAACACAGAACAATTTCATCTTGCATGCTTGCAGCATCAGGACTCAAACTCATGACATGAACTAAGGAAATAATTAGATTTTTTTCATCTCACTAGCCATAACTTGGTGGGAGTTGACCAAAACCAAATAATTTTCAGTGTCCCCACCCAAAGCAAAGCATTTAAAACCTTTAATCTAACAAAAGGTTTATTTCAAATAAAAGTACAAAAAAAATGCCTTTTGTTTTCCTGGGGAGTGGAGAGGGGAAGGGGAAGTACTTTATTATTTTTCAATTAAGGCTAAATCAGCCTCTAAAAATAGAAATCTTAAAACAAGCGCAAGAATTTTTCTTTTTCAAATATTGAGTCAGAATGTTTTGATTGTTTTTCTCCTTTCCCTCTCAGAAAACTTTAATGATTTGAAAGTTCATTTTCAGCAAGAAAAAAACAAACAAACAAACAAAATTTCGTCCAGATCAACTTTTGAACTGTTGCTTTCAGGAAAAGAAAAAAAAGCCCTTTGCTTGGCTGTCACTCAATCTGCAGCCCATAGATGACTGGGATCAACACCACAGCTTGGAGCTGTCTGCAAAATCCTTGCGAAACAGCGTGCTTGAAAAGCAACATGGTCATGGTCTTCCATGCAGCCAATGGGTGCACAAGTGTTTTCCAAGAGAACACAGGTTAGAGCTGTTTCCAGAGGATCATCCTCAGGGTCTCCAATTCCTCTGATGAGCCTGTTTAATAAAGTTACAAGTTTTGGTGAAATATCATCATTTTGTGTATCTAAATCTTGAATATTAAATACTGAATACTTTGTCTCTCTTCCTCTTTCCCTTCCAACTGGTAAGCACCAGTGGGACACAAGATGGCAGTAGGTTTTCTGGTTTTCCTTTTTTAACTGGTGGGTGAGGTGATTGTTAGTCTGAAGAAGCCTTCCCTCCTGCATCAACTCAGAATTAATTGTGTGAACATACCTGGCAATTATCCAGTAACGAGCAGAGAACAGAAATACAGAGAAGGCCTGTTTCTCCTCACTTACTCTGATCTGTGTATGGGCATAATGGTGCATGTCACCCAGCACATCTGGCAAATCTCATCACAGTGTCAGGCAATATCTATATCCACCTCTGCTCTGCTCAGACACAGACACATGCAGATAGAGGAGAGGACTCCCATCCATAGACACTTCCAGTGGCTAATGCAAAAGACAAATACGGAAGCATTCAGTGTGTGCTCCCCAATCCCAAACAGTTCATATCTTTTATTCAATAATCATGCAATGCCAAAGGAGTAAGGCCTCCCAGAGTCCTGAACTTCCAGCTGAGATATATAGTCCTCAGGCTGGCAGGGGAAGAACCCTCCTTCTGTGGCACAACCACTGTCTGTATTGTGTGGCCAGGTGTACCAGGAGGGCTACAGGAGTGGCTTCTTTGAGAAGCTGCCAGAAGGTTCCCCCATGCGTGGCAGAGCCAATGCCAGTCGGCTCCAGGACTGACCCTTTGCTGACCAAGGCTGAGCCCATCAGGAATGATAGTAACGCCTCTGTGATAACACATTTAAGAAGGGAAGGAAAAAAAGGGGTTTTTTTTATCCTCTCTTCCAGAGAGAGGAGTGAGAAGATATGAGAGGAGAAACTCTGCAGACACCAAGGTCAGTGGAGAAGGAGGGGCAGGAGGTACTTCAGACACTGGAGCTGAGATTCCTGCCCGTGGTGCAGACCATGGTGAAGCAGCTCTGCCACTGCAGCCCATGGAGGACCACGGGGATGTAAAGATCCACCTGCAGCCTGTGGAGGAAACCTACACTGGAGCAGGTGGATGCCTGAGAGGAGGCTGTAACCCCACGGAGCAGGGTCCTGGCAAGGACCTGCAGACTCATGCAGAGAGGAGCCCACGCTGGAGCAGATTTCCTGGTAGGACTTGTGATCTTGCAGGGGATCCATATTGGAGCAGGCTGTGCCTGAAGGACTCCACCCTGTGGGAGAGTGACTTATGTTGCAGCAGTTTCTGGAGAACTCTTGCCTGTGGGATGAACTCATGTTGGAGAAGTTTGTGGAGGACTGTCTTCTGTAGGAGGGACCACATCACTGTGAGGGGAGCAGGTAGAAACAGGGTGCAAGTTTTGAGGACTTGTCTGGGATTTGGACACTTAAATTCTACTATGTTTTCTTTTTAGCCAACTAAACCCTCAGCTGCTCATTTGAACCTCTGGGCCTAGAATTCCAACACTGGTCAGCCAATAGGGGTCTGTCAACTGATCCTGGAGGGGTGAGAATGAACACCAGAACTTCCAGGCTTTGACAACTGTCATGTCAGGCTGGATCCATACTTCAGGAAGTGCATTAACCATCACAGATTGGAGCTGTACTTTAGCCACCATTGGAGTACCTTAGCCACTGTGAACTGCACAGCAGAGGCAGCTATAAACAGTAACGAGATATATTGATCTGAAACTGTTTTAAGGGGGTTATCTGGTCTGATTGGTTTCTGTAAAAGTTGTATAACAGGGAATGGAAAAAAAAACAACTTCCAAAGGACCTCTGCTAGCAAGCATGTGGATCCCTCTACCTCTGCCTCTCTGCTGACTTTTCCAATGTGCTCTCAGACGTTTCATTCCCTAGTTCAGCCCTCCGTCACTGCATTTCCTTCATGCAACATGAAGGAAAGAGATGTAAAAGATACATAAATCTGAGCTGGGAAGCTTCTGAAAGCTCTTTGCCAGATGACTACTTGAGCTGATTTTGTCCTGGGCAAATCATACCTTCCAAAGGACAATTTCTGCCATGGGGAAAAAGCTATCAGTGAAGTGCTGCTGGAATTGAAGCACAAGTCAGCAGTTCCAGTAAGAAGCAGAAAATTGATGAACAATTTATCTTTTTTTTCCCACAAACAATCCTTTCTACATCAAACCTCAGACATGACAGCAATATTAAAAAAACCTTCCAGATCTACAGCAATGGGTTACAACACAGCAAGCTGCTTTTCAGGGCCGGAAGTCTGGCTCTTTTAGCAAGCACTAGCACTAAAAAACTGTTTTAAAGGCTATAGAAAGCACACTCTAGCCAATTTGCTCCAAAATTTGAAATCAAATAGACTGTGTAAGTTTAGTATCACTGAGGCTGGTGAATAATCAGTGGAATGAAATCTCTGCCCAGAAAAATACCCTGCCTATGGAGTAATGCTGTAGACACCCCTGAACAGATGGGACCCAGAAAGGTCCATGACATCTAGAGATGAAAATAGCTTTTACAAAAAAAAAGCCAAGATCGCAGGCCTGATTCTGATCTCACTTTACTGTAAATCATAAGTCACTCCATTCAGGCTGGAAGTTAAGTGAAATCAATTTAAGACACTTAATTTTTAAGGAAGGATAATTATCTTATTCCCTCCTTTCCAATTTGAAGCAGCCCATCAAGAATCCAGCTGGCTGCAGGCTGTAAAAGAGCAATTCTCTGGATGAAACCAACCCTTCTCCCTCCTTTAAATCCCCTGCCCTCTAGTAAAACACTTTAATAATGTGTAAGAGCTATTTTTGTTGGGGTATGCCCAGTTGTCCCAGACATAATATAGACTGTCTCCCAGTCCAAAATCAACTCAGGTGGCCACTGTGAAGCTGTGAAGTCAGAGACATGAAGCATGGGAGCACCAGAAGTACCTTCCAGAACAAAAGGTATGTCTTTCCCCTTTCTTGGTCAGATCACCTGCAGCCAGTGGAGATTCAACTAGGAAATAGCTGCCTGGCCTGTTGTTGGCCTCTGAAGACGTGTCTCTGAAGAGCTCTGTATTTAGGTAACAATCCTTTTTTGAAACAACTCAATTTCTTCGTGGAAAATTTTAAAAATTACTCCAAGATATATTTCTTCCTACATCTGTCAGGCTAATGTTACACATCCTGATGTGCATGAGAGATGAGCAGGGTCACAGATGTGTCTTGGTTTCAAGCCAGACACTACCAGACACTAATGTTAAAATGTGCAGCTTCTGTGTCCAATCCAGGATCCAAACTAAAACTGTAAAAAAGTGTGCAAACCTCTCATTTGCCTGATTGCAATAGCATTAAACCTTCTCCAAGTAGGGCTAATTCTATCTTTTTAATTTAAATGAAAATGTTCTCCTTTTCCCATGTAGGCTTGTAAAGTCATGGGAATATATTCTGCTGCCTTCCTGACATAAATCAATGGATATATTGGAGGGTCAGGCCAAAAAATATATACATTCCTTGCCCTTCAGCTCTATTTCACCCATAAGCGTTTGCCCACATCCTGGAACAGAAGAAATGTTTTCTTTCCATTGAATTTCCGACTTTAATATTTCTACAGAAGCTGGCCATCATCACACAGTTGATATTAACAACTTGACCCAAAATCTGTTAGGAAGAGAAACTCTTTTAGCAGAATGACAATTATAATTCATCGAAAAATACCTACAAACAGAATAAAGTGAAATACAAAGGAACGTTTTTCTTGAGAATACTGTCTAATACAAACTCCTTTCCAGTCTGACTCTCCTTCAAGCATACCACTCTTTAATAGGTAATTGCCAACTTATTCATCCTACTCCTGTTCAGAACATGAACAAAATCATTGCTTCAAATATAACAAAAGAATAAAGATCTATGGAAAACCAGACTTTTCTTGTCCAAGAATGTGTAAACTCTGACAGTTTATAAATTCAGGCTGCTGGAAAGTGCAAGTTTATGGTCCTCACTAAACTACCACATACAATAGTTACAGGGAAATGTTAAAAAAATGTAGGCTAGAAGGAGAGAAAATCAAATTTAAATTAATTGCATGTAACATGCTGTAAGGTATATCTGTCATTCCTGTGGCCCACTGTTCGTCTGGGGACTTTTGCATGCCCAGCAAACCTCAGGGCATGATTCTTTTCCATACCTTTCATAACAAGTATATTTCTGCCAAAAGTAACGATCTCCACTGTCTTATTTTCAAACCTATCTTGAGCAAAACTTTAAGTTTCTAAAGAGCACCCCAAAGTGTTCTGTGACTGTGATGTATCATCTTTCTGCTGTCGAAGGAACGTGTATGACTCCGGCCACGTTAATATAAGAGGGAAGTCTTTACTGAATTCACTTTTAAAGCAATCCTCACAATAGCAACCCTCACCTCCCCCTTGCCCCAAGGTAGAGAATGGTGTCTCAGGAAAATCATCATCAGGATTCATCACAGTGCTTAGACAGGTTTTGATGCTCAAATACCTCCTGCTGGACAGCTCTTCCTTAGAGTCTCACCTGATGATCTGAAGGACCCTGCAGACTAAAATGTCACTCTTGGAAATAAAATTTAATCATCTACTCTGATCGGCTCTAATCTCTGTTATTTCTTAATTGACCTCACACTTCACAGTTTTGACATCCCTTTTAGCAAGGTGAATGCAAATACAGCTGCACTGTTTCTAGACAGTATGTCACTGCAGCAATAACAGCCACTTAGGGACATTTCTCTTTAAATAGAAAGCTTCCAGGCAGTAAACAGATTGTCTGAATTATTTTATGTGTATTATTATGTAATACTACTTCGGTTTTTTTCTTCCTATTTTCCTTGACATTTTTACTCTTCTCAGAGGTACACAATGAAAGGATAACACAAGCAGTAACATATTGCAAAATCTATTTGGATGTTAGGGAAGAAGATCTTAAAATGAAGGTGGTCTAACACTAGCATAGAGGTTGTGGAGCCTCTATCCTCAGAGATATTAAGAGTTTGACAGGACATGACCCTGAGAAATTTGCTCTAATAGAGCTGGACTTCAAAGTCAGCCCTGCTTTACATGGTGGTTGGACCACATGACCTTCAGCCATCCTGTTCACCCAAGATTATTCTATGAGCACTTCTTTGTGAATGTTTCCTTAAATCTTAATGGTGGTGGTCCTCCCATATAATTTTTCAGCTTTTTACAGGTTTTCTTAAAGGTCTTCTCTAGTGTTTCAGTGGTTTTGATGCCTTGAGGAAAGACATCATCTGGGTTTGCATACGAGCCCATCACAGCAGACCCTTGTGTTTCACCGCTGTATCATGTCCATCCCTGGGCCGACACCAGACCCAGACTACACTTACGTGCAGATACCCAGCAGCTGTGGCCAGGAGGCTGTGCAAGGAGCCCTGGTCCCCCACAAGCCTCCGAGGGCTTAGGAGAAGCTGAGCATCCAATATCAGCCCCCATCCTAGACATCCATCACAAGATGGTGAAAGCCGGAGGGTTTGGGCTGCCCTTCTCCGGAAAGGCATCAAGCTGAAGCAGTTGCTCAGGAAAAGTCTAAAGGCTGATTGTTTTTATTAAGGTAAAAGCTTCCCCGAGACGCACGTCAGTGTCCGGATCTGGTGAGAGCTAAGGGAGAGCTCAGGTATAAGGTAAGCTGAGAGCACAGCCATACCCCAGCACACCTGGGGACCTGGGTAGTACTACAGAAATTACTTTCTTTTTCCTTAATAAAGCAAAATAATTTATTTCCTGGCCTTTGCACTTTTATTACAAGCTGTGTAAATGGCTTTGTTTGTTTGTACTGTAGTTTTATAGCTGGACACTTTTGTAATTAAGGATTTTTTTAAGTGATATGTGTATAAAATCAAAGTGGGCAAGTGGAAAAAATAAACAGAAGGAAAGTTTTTAAGAAGTTATTTGAATTGGCCGTGATATTCTTCCCCACTAGCTAGTGAGGTTTTAATTAGCATTGAAAATCATAAGTAACTGGAGATGAAAGAGCCCTATTAGGTCATCTAGTCCAGTTCCCTGCCAGTTCAGAATTGTGCCCAACAGTGTATTTCCCAGTGTTTTGTCAAGTCCAGCACTAAGCCTGTTCATTACATGAATAATATGCTCTTTTGAAGTAGCAGGAGGGAAACTGCTCACAATCCATATCCAGGCACTTTCTTAGAGTTTGTAACAAAAAAAAAAAAAAGATAAGTGAAGATTCAAGCCAGTATAGAAAATTATATGCAGGACTCCACATGGGGTATTTACTCTCATTATTCTTATAGGGGAGCTCACACGTGGCTGCGTAAATATGAACGATGGACTAAATGTCATAGCAAAGATTGCGGGAAAAGTGTTTAACTGCTTCACTGAAATGATTCTAAAGGGGCCCAAAAGAGGGAGAGAGGAGTTGCAAAGTCTTCACTCAACTCCTCCTGGCATAGGTCAGACTTCATCTCGCAGGAGTATCTTGCATGGCTCACTTGCATTTTTTTAAATATCTGAGCAAGAATTAAAAAACAAATTAACAAACAAAGAAAAACACTCTAGAGCAGATGTCTCAGGTGACAAATCCCATAAAACAAGCAGCCAGCAGTGAGTTGTCAAACAGAGGTGAAGGTTTCTTTTAGACCAATGAGTCAAACCGGAGATCAGGACAGCTGGTACAAAAACTACAGTTTGACAGATGGGGACAAGGGATCCTTCCACATTTGGTAGCCAGGTATCAGTAGGATTTCTTTAAAATACCTGTGACATTTTTCTAATAAAAATGTCTTGCATAGAATGCAACTCTGTATACATCATTATAGTAAAAATTACAGACAGTAAACTGCAACAGCAATCTTGATCAAAACACCAGTATGAACCAAAAAAAGCCATTTTTAACATTTAGCCTACTTTAATACAGTTTTATAGAGACATGATTATGCAAACAAAACTTATTAAATGCTACAGAAGATCTTTCCAGGAGAGAGAGAGAAAGGGAAAGGGAGGAAGGGAGGGAGGGAGGGAGGCAGGAAGGCAGGAAGGAAGGCAGGCAGGAAGGAAGGAAGGCAGGCAGGAAGGCAGGAAGGCACGCAGGAAGGCACGCAGGCAGGAAGGCACGCAGGCAGGCAGGCAGGCAGGCAGGAAGGCAGGAAGGAAGGCAGGAAGGAAGGCAGGAAGGAAGGCAGGAAGGCAGGAAGGCNGAAGGAAGGAAGGAAGGAAGGAAGGAAGGAAGGAAGGAAGGAAGGAAGGAAGGAAGGAAGGAAGGAAGGAAGGAAGGAAGGAAGGAAGGAAGGAAGGAAGGAAGGAAGGAAGGAAGGAAGGAAGGAAGGAAGGAAGGAAGGAAGGAAGGAAGGAAGGAAGGAAGGAAGGAAGGAAGGAAGGAAGGAAGGAAGGAAGGAAGGAAGGAAGGAAGGAAGGAAGGAAGGAAGGAAGGAAGGAAGGAAGGAAGGAAGGAAGGAAGGAAGGAAGGAAGGAAGGAAGGAAGGAAGGAAGGAAGGAAGGAAGGAAGGAAGGAAGGAAGGAAGGAAGGAAGGAAGGAAGGAAGGAAGGAAGGAAGGAAATTTTGTTGGGGATTCAGCACTAAGAAACAAAAATAGCAATGATGTATGGAGTTCCTCAGGTAGCCAAGAGCATAATGTCATAATCAAGAAAGATAATGACATTATCTAAAAGGCCATCCTGATGAAGTTAGGCATGAAGGAGAAATAAATGACAGAAAGGTGAGGAAAGAAGAGAGCAATTAATGTAAACTAAAACTGAAAGTATGTAAAGTTAATATGGAAGTCTGAAGATATCAGGATAAACTACACCTAATAATAACAATAAAGGATAAAATCTTGCTATGTTCTAAAAGTCACTTTAGCAATATCTAATTTGCAGAAAAATATGTAAGGAGGCAGAAGTGTTGGCTATCTAGTTCTGGCCTATGCATGAAAATCATGGTAAAATGTAAATAACATATTCATATCACCAGAATATGGTAAGAAACACTTGATTCCATCGCAATAAGAAAAATGTTGAAGATCTACTGAAGGTAATAATTTTCATATGGAAAGGCCCATAGGATATACATCTAAAAGTCCTTAGACTTCTGCTTAAGGCAGCAATTAGCCAACTTATATTCAATTTTGATGCCTCTTTGAACACTGGATACATTCCAGAAGTTTAAAGCATACAGTGATGTGCCAAAACACAGAAAGGACAGACCATGAGGTGCAGGTAGCCAAAATCTGGAGAAGTGGATATTAATCCTCAACATCATTTAAAAGTTGATAACGAGTAAAGAATGGGAAGACAGGAATATAATTACTAGTATTCAGAACAGTTTCACAAGGAAGACGTCTTGTCATCTAAAAAATAAGTTGGACTGGTGTTTATTAGGTTGTTAAAAGTGCAGCTGAAGTATGCCTCAGCTTCTAGGGTGTGTTCATCTCCCTAAAATTAGCATTATACGCAGTCAGTAAAGGCTGCAGTAACTGAACCAAGTGCTGGCTTCAGTACATATCCAGAAGTAGTTATCAGCAGGCAAATTTTCCATATGGGTGCACCTGATGGAGAGGTCTTCTGTGATCAGAGCTGGGCTGTACACTATTTAGCTCGCTTTTCATCAGCGGCTTGGGAGTAATAAAATAAGAATGTTTTAAAGCAATCAAATTCAGAGCTGCACGCCTAACAAGGAATACAGAGCAATGCGATGGCATGAGAGTCCTAAGCTCTTTGTATTTTTCACCAAATTTTTTTCCTCATCAAACAGCTTTAACCCATAACTATGTGATGATAGGTCAAGCAGAAGAGTTCCCGAAGGAGACAAGAGCTCCAACTCTGTAGCATGATGAGAGTATTCAGCTGCTGTATGGTCAGATGGCACAGCTGATGATTTAGCAATATGGCTCCCACAAAAGAGGTGTAACAACAGCAGAATCCACTCAAGAGTGTCTTAGTCAGGCAACAGGGATGGAGATTCAAGCCTTTGGCTGAGGTCCACCTTCTCCTTTTTCAGAGGAGGACCACAATTAGCTTGCTTTCTGTGAGCTCTCTGCAGAATGAGAAAGTTCTTTAAATGCCTCAGATGTAAGAATGTACCAAGCAGGAAAAAGTTTTGCACAAATTCAATCACTCCCTCCCCTTACAAAGGATAAAATAGCAAGCTAAGGCCAGAGAACATCGTGTGCCTGGGCATCAACCACAAGCTGGTGGTGAGATGATGCTCACAGCAGACATATATCCAGGTCTAGGATTTAGAAAATTTTCCCTGTATTTTGTCAAGACAGAAAGACCTTCTGCAGTTCTGCCCCTCATCTTCTTAAAAGGATAGTCAAGTACCTGGGAAGACAATTAAATAATTTTTAAGTGTTTTTAAAATGAAATATAAATGTCCCTATTAGGAGAAAATCATAAACACAATCTGTTTGCATTACCTTTTTAACAGCTAGAGAACAGACTGGGATGTGACTTGATAATAGCATACATCAATACCTTAATGGAGACAAAATGCCATATTCCAAATGGCTGTGTCACCTGGCAGGAAAGGCATAACATGAACCAAAGTCTGGATTCAGTTTCCAACGAAATTCAAATAGGAAACAAGCGCAATTTTAAATCATTGTTACAAACTACCAAGAGAGCGTCAGAGTGGCCCTGAATGTCTTCAAGTCCAGGTTGGATATGATTCTGGGTTCTGTGATTTAGCCAATTCTGACAGTATTTGGCTCAGTAGGAGGCTGACTGGGTGAAATTTTATGGTTCGTGATGTACAGGGGGTCAGACCAACTGTTCTAGTGGTCTCCTCTGGCCTTAAATTTTGTGGAAAACTTCAGCTAACCAGCAAAGCAAGTGCAAATGACCCAGTGGTTGCAATGTATTGCTCCAAGTGCAGCTGACCAACTTTAAATAATTAATTATTATCAAATCCTGTCTTAATCACAAACAGAAAAACAGAGGGGGAGAGGGAGTTAGCCCCTGAGAATAGTTCGTTCAGCCTTAATACAGAGAAAAATTGCATCAAACTCCCCAGAAAAAAAGGTGTGCGAGTCTTTTTACAGAATCAAACCTAGATTTTACAAGAAGAAAAATGGCTTACACAATTAAAAGTCCACTTAGCGCTTGGCATAGAGCTACTCCTTTCTACACTGAGTGCTAGCACACTTCAAGGGCACTGAGGATCCAATTACTATCCTACAAAGTGTAGGGGTTGGCTGAACAACCCCAGAGTAACTCAAATACCAGGGAACCTGGCCTATTCCCTGTCCATAAAATACACAGAAAACGATCCCACTCCCTGACATTTTTTCAGCTGGGACAGCTGCTATAACAACTCAGAGCTTTTCAATCTCTGTACAGAGCTCATGTATAACCTCTTCAAGTTCTCAGCCTGGAACCACTTTTCTTCCAAGCCCATTTCACTGGAGCAACCAAAAGTGTTCAGGGAAAAGCTGTTTGATAGCCTCTGGAGGGGGAGCATTAAATCAATGAAGAATTTAAAAGGTGGGGAGAGGGATAGGGGAAAGGGGAGTGGGATAGAAAGATTTATAGCAAAAAACAACATACAGCTTGAATCCAGTCCAAGAGCAGCCACAGGGGGCTGGTGCCAGTCATCACTGATGAAAGGGTTTGGATTTGTCAAGGAGAAAGATGTTGTGTAAAAATTGCATTCAAAGCCCCAGTGAAATTGCATTAAGGGGCTGGTCCCTCAGAGTTTTGCCTGAGCAATGGCTCCAGGTTTGTGCACTCCGGGTGCATTCCGATCCCTTTCTTCATGCCCCACTCTTCCTCAGCAGCCCTGCAGCTCCTGCTAGGGCAACACTCCCCTCAAACCCAACTTAGGCTGCAGGGAAATGCTGTGTTTAGAGAATCAGCTGCTTCAACACTCACTGCTGGATTTAACTGTTTAGCAATGTTTTCCAGCCACTTGACTCCCTCCATCACCCAGCCCAGCCAGAGGGCTTAGCCTCTTTGGAGTGTTTCTTCATGTTTTTTTGCTCAGTGGAAATTTGCTGTAGTTATGATGTGACACAAAATCCTGCCCGTGTGTCTGCTGTTGGGGCAGAAAGCCCCACAGCCCACCTCTCCCTGCGACAGGGCTCAGCAAGTGGCTGCAAGAGCTGCTTCCCATCCTTCTCCTAAACCCTGCCAGCCCCTCAGTGCCTCTGGCACCCACTTGCACAGCATCAGGGAACGGGAAGACTAGCAATTTGTAGTACTTTACTAGTAAATGTAGTTTGCTTGATTTAAGGGGCTGATGGCGTCCCCTCTAGTATTTGGCATGGGGATGTTACCCTTGGCTGTGCTCATACTCAAGGCCAGAAGTTTCCATCAGCAACTTAAAAGCCTTATAATGGAAACAAAAAAAGGCAGAGTCAATATGAAATCTCCACCAGTGAAATCTGAAGTATTCAGCAAGGGTATGCAAAACACAAAACAGCAAACACTCTTCCAGCAAGCTGTACACTGTTAGCTATCCACCAAAGCAGTCAGTCAATATTCAGGGAGTTAATCTTCCCCGTGGGCTGGAAAAATTAATTCTAGCATCAGTTATTTCTTTGATGCAATACTACTAAGTTTGAAAGACTGTAAACAGAGTCTTATTTCATGGAACACACTGGGAATCAAGCGTCTCTTCAGTCACATTAAACCCAGAAATGCTTCATGTCTTCTTCTCAGGCCAATGATGTGAGGCCTTCCTCATTGTCTTCTTCTAGGTGCTGTTGCTTCCCAGGTGCTGGGCAGTGACACTGAATCAGCCCAAATCCCCCCAGAAAGGGCTGGCAGCCCACCCCAGGACAGTGGCTTGGTAGCAGCAAACCCTGTCTGCACATTGGGCAGAGGCTCCTGCTGTTTCAGCCGCCCCAGCTCAAAATACACCTCCCCGTAATCTCCCCAAATAAGGGAAGGGCAGACCTGGCACCAGTACTGTCAATGACAGCCAGGGCAGCAACCTCAGCCCCACAGGTTCCTGCTCTGCCCCTCCACGCCTCAGACACTGGGCTGCTCCACTGGCCTACAGCCATCTGGCCTGCCACAGGGATGAATAAACACCATGCTGCAAGCAGTCCTTCATTCCAGGGCAGAGCAGGGACTTTTTCAGAGGCATTCATGAGATGCAAAATTTTTTCACCCACTGCTGTAACCCTGCAGCACCACTTCAGCTGCAAAGACGTGCACCACACCTACATCTTTTGGGAATTTTACTTTACTGAACTTTCTAAAATGTCACTCTGATAATCTTTCAGGTTTCAGTCCTAAGGGTGGAAAGTTTGACATCTTGCTTGGCTCACCTGGATGGGTTCTTAAGGACCTTCAAGGGGAATGGCTTCAAACTGAGGGAAGTAGCTTTAGACTGGATACTAGGAAGAAAATCTTTACTGTGAGGGTGGTGAATGCCCTGGCACAGGTTGCCCAGGGAAGCTATGGATGTCCCACCCCTGACAGTGTCCAAGGCCAGGTTGGATTGGGTGTTGAACAACCTGGTCTAGTGGAAGGTGCCCATGACAGGAGGGTTCCTTCCAACCCAAATGATTCTATGATTCTGTGATTCACATCAGGCCCAGTTCTGCATAACCAGTCCAGGTTTAACACAACAGGCAAATGTAAGTCGTGGTTTCCATAGGATTTGTTAGCTTATTGGGTTGCAGCCATGAAGAGAATCATACTCCCTCTAGACAAGAAGCAGCACTATTTGTGCCACAAGACCCATAGCTGTCCCACACTGTGGCCTAAAAAGTCTTCAACACAGCTCCAGCAATTTCAGAGATAAACTCAGGCTTAAGGCATGACCTCATTTCTTGCTGCTTTTTTTCTATCTGACTTGCAGCGTCACCATTGGCATAAACATCCCTGACTTCTCCATCAGCTATTTCCTTCTTCGCTTCCTCCTGTACCAAGTGCATGTTTTTCACATTTGTATAGTACTTGCAAGCTCAGAAAAGCTCATCTGACTGTGACTGAAACGCTGGCACATAGCTTGATTTTTTTTTTCCCCTTTTACTGAACTAATTTTTGCATGATATGCTGCCAACTTTACTTTTCCCCCCTTCCTTCTATATAAACAATATTCCTCTTCCAAATATTTCTTACACATTTGATAAAATGTGTTGCATACGTAGATGACTTTGGCTCAATTTTATAAAGAATTGGCATAATGCAATATACTAACTCAACTTTTATTCACTAAAAAAATATATGTCATTAAGAGCTGTATATACTTCTGATTTTAGTCTACAGCCATGATTGACTGTTTCAGTGGTAAGTGATGAAGGCATGGCCAAATATAAATAAAAGCTGTACACCACCTTTCAAAGACATGCCTTTTATTTATTTTATAGGAATGGATTAGGTTCTAAAGTTTTCAGGAGGTGTTTCTTTACCAGTGGCACTTCTGGAAGTACAGCGGTGTTAACCTTGGTTCCTTGGCCAGATTCCAGTGTGGTTAATTATACTCTGCACACTGTGAAATTCCCACATAATTTTCAATTAAGGAAGCTATTTGCCACTTCTCCCACTCCTTGAAAATTATTGGTAAGATCTGCTGCATACAAAATGGCTGCTGTGCTCCATCCCAAGAGTGGCTGTGTGTCAGCCAACACTCATGAACAAGGATGATGTGGTTATAAAGTAAGTTTAGTCCTTTATTCTAATCTTTGTCAATAGAGATTCTTTGGTCTTGTGCTTCATAGGCAGAAAAAAGGAAGGTCAGAGGCTGGGAATATGAAGATGTCTAAATGCATGCACACACCTCACCTTGTCAGAACTGTTTGGAGCTGATCTGCACCCAAACTTTAACTTGAATAAGTGAATTGTTTGCATTAAAAGTCACCTTTTTGCTGTCAAACCCTAGAGAGGGTGACAAAACGATTACATCTGGCTATTAAGGTCTCCCCAAGCAGAAGAAACATTCAAGCTGACATTCACACCATCCTTTCAAGGACATGTCCAGCCTGGGTGACCTCTGGCAATGAACTTTCCTGATGAACATACTGCTTGCTGGCCAACATATCCTCAGGCGCAGCCAGAATTGCTTTGCCCTTGTCTCACTGCATGCCTGCAGTGCCCCAGAAGACTCTGGTCTTGTTTTCCAGCCCATCTTCTACCCCAGGGGGTTGCTGTTGTTCATGAGGATTGGGGAAAGGCAATGGTAAGGAGACTATTTATGGGGCTGTGACCCAATGTCAGTAGCTTGAATTCCAAGCTAAATATTCAACACCACACCTTGTTTAGCCAATGAGGAGCCTTTTCCAACATGACCAGGTCTAGCATCCCACATCCCTCATTGGTCTTGCACCTTCAGCATTCACTGGCAAAGCTGCATCACGCTCAGAACGGTTGCTGCCAGGATCACTGAGTGCTTCAGCTTTCACAGGACACATCACAAAGGGAAAACTTCTTCCACTTCAGT
This sequence comes from Callaeas wilsoni, assembly GCA_013398955.1. NCBI lineage: Eukaryota > Metazoa > Chordata > Aves > Passeriformes > Callaeidae > Callaeas > Callaeas wilsoni. The sequence goes on from VWPU01004880.1 coordinate 61,890, forward strand.
ACTGGGGAAGGATGCATGCTGGAGTGTGCTTGGTTAAACCAAGTCTGACCTTGGACACGGGCTAAGTGAATATGTGTTCTGCAAGGACAGGGTTGTATCTAAAGTCACATGCTTAAACCACCACATTCTTCCCAGTCCTTGGCTACAGTGGGTTGTTTCTTTCCACCTCTGCCTAGCCTTAAGACACTGGAGTCTTCATTCTTCCTTTCCAGTCCTTCCAAGTTTCACTCACTCCCTTACTATTAAATCAACACTTTTCATGAGCTTTTCTTTCCCTGTTCTTCATACACTCTATAGCCCTTCATCACCACTACAAACTCCCATCTTCAGCATGTCCACTAATTGTTGGATGTCCTTTCTCATCAGAAACATGCCATCTTGTGAATTAAAATGAGAAAAATCTTTGTTCTCTCCTGCATTTTTTTCCAACTCTGACTGCAGATGCCCCTATACTGGAGGAGTAGCTGTTCCCTGTCTTTCCAACACCCTTATCAGACATAGACATAGTACTCTGTACACTCTAAGTGTCTCCACCAAATGTGTGACCCTCCTGTGACGCCTTGTAGAGGCTGACCTGGAACAGAGGCTAGACAGAGTGAAAGGGTAAAGTTAGGTATTTATTGAAAGGCCTTCACAAGGTACACCTTGGGCAGTGCAGGAGTCTTGAGGAGACTACACCGAAGATGGACACAGTCACAGATACAAGTTTTGTCCATTTGCATGTCAGAAGTTAATTGTCCAGTTACAGCTTCAGGCAGTGGAGTCCCACTCGCTTAGTTTGCTCCCCCCCAACTCACTTTTGTTTACATTTCTTGGGGCCTGAAACAGTGAGGTGTCCTTGATTCTCAGGCCTAGAGAGGAATTGTTGTGTCTGACCAAAATGGGATAAGCAGTAGCTAACACTCTATATGGAGCTCAAAGTTCTACACTAAAGAATTGCAGGATTACAAATACATGAAAATATAAAAGCTAAAATCCTAAGGCGTCCCCGTCTATCCCAATGTACATACAAATATATGCATACATGACAAGTCTTCTGTACTGAAACACCGTCCCAAAATTGCCATGCTGCCAAAGTCTCCTCTTGCAAGGCAGCTTGTGAGCAGATGCCCCACCCTTTCACTCTTGCCCAGCGGTCACACCCCCCCCCCACTACTGCGCTGTCACCTCTTGACTCTGTTGCAACATGACCCATTATTTCTAAGATTTTACACAGGTAAATGAAGTTATCTTCAGGAGGAGCTGATGGAAGCCATCACCTCAGTGAGCGAAGTGTGGTGAAGAGTCCAACCTGGCCTTTTTTTCTACTGATAATGTCCTCGCCATCTCATTTCTTAAAATATTTTCAGAAACAGCCTATTCCATGTCTTTGTCAGCTTAAGGAAGGTCTCCCACGTTTTATTACGGATTGCTAAAATTGAGGTTAGCTGTGCCAAAAGTACTTTTCCAAATACAGTCACTGTTTTGAAGGCCAAATTGTTCAATAATGGCCTACATCTGTCAAACAGGGGCACTACCACTGACCAAGTGATAAATTTAATCCATGAGAAAGCTCAGAGCACATGAACTATATTGTTCCCCGTCTGACTAAGCTAGAGAGTAGTTAACTCGCTGTGAAGCCGTTATTTTATAACATCTGAAAAAATGTTCATAATAATGATTCTGTGGAGGCCGTTTTAGAAGTGGGTATAATATTGGAGTGCCTGTGGTAGTGACCCCCTGGGAAGAGCCCCTTGTAAACCATTCATAAACAACATGGAGAGGGGGAGCTCTGTGTGTGGTCTGGACTTGATCTTGCAACTTTGGGAGCTGAACAGCTCAAGGTGGATCCATTTCATAATCACTTTATTTGTTTTGAAATCTCTCAGCATCCTTCAGATGACCTTCATAGGAGTATGAGGCAAGAACTTTAATTATTATTGTACATAAATCTAATGCTTATCACAGAGAGGCCCTCAATCTCTGTTGGAACCTCTATGTATTACTGCAATAAAAACAAAGCAATACTCTCACTAATTACAAATTGTGTATTTAATCTCTCTGTCAGTAAGTCTGATGCTGCCAGCACGGCTCAGAGAACTTCCCTGGTAACTGGCAGACAATAAATTCTACAAATGCTACGTGACAGACATCTATTTTGAATAGCCGTCTCAGGTCCTTGACTTCCCATGAGTTTCTCAAAATAACTTGGTAAACAACCTGCTAACACGGATGGTGGGAGCACCGCTAAAATTGGTTCCTACTTGTCCACACAAGCCCTGGGATTCCAGGACCTCGGCAGTCCGAGTTTTTGTGGTCATGCCAGGCATATGAAGTAATATATATTGCAGTTTCTTGGCTAAGCTGAATTAATGGTGACATTCAGACCACTCTGCCTTGTAATTTCAAAAAGGTCACCTCAAAAGCCACTGGTGCAGACACAGGAAGAGACAGTGTTCTTATTTTATACAGACGTGTTGCAGAAAGTCCCAGCAGTGGAAGGAAATAACAGATAACTGTTGATCCAATATTTTTTAAGAGTTTGGTTGTAGAAGCAGGAGCCCAACCTTGCAAAGTTTGATATTCCCGTTACATCAGAAAGGGGAGTATTTTGAATATGCTTTTTATATCTCTGAAAAAGTCTACCTGCCACTTCACAGAACAAATAAGAAGGTGTTGTCCTTGCCAGAAGGAGGTAAAATCTAATTTCAAACTTGTTTAACAAAATGTTATCCACTGAATATATAGAGGAGGAGAAAGAACAGAGTTTACTTGAAGGAGTAGTATGTGGGCCTTGCCACAGCAGGATGGGATATCACCATTTCTGCTAAAAAAACCAAATAAAATGCCTTCACAGAGATATAAAACTTCTTAAAGATCTGAATGAAAATAGAAAGAAGAATTATTTACTCAATGGACAGTAAATGCAATCTAATCCTTCCTTGCTTATCTTTTTATTGCATAATCAATAAAGTCAACACGGAAATAAAAACTGTTACAATTATGGCAATTGTTTCTTGTGCAGCAAGGTCTGACATCATCTAATGGGAGGTTAATTAATAGTTAACTTAGACAGCACAATTACCTAGTGAAACCACATTATTAAACCTCTGGCTGTAACCAGCTTGTAACTTGAGAAGAATTTGCTCATATCTGGCTCTGGCCCTTGTTGGAGACTGGGGACTTTAACGGCTGCTGACTCCTGGCAATGCAGCCACATGGTGTACATCCAACATGGAATTCTCCTGGTTGAGATCTAAACATCAGTTACATAAACACAGAATTGACTCAAAGGAACAGCAAACCAGTCTACAGCTCTACAGGAGAGGATGATCAGGTAAAAGGTAAACTCTGTTTTCACAGCTGGGGCTTTTCTAATTAACTGGTATGGTACCTCAGAGATATATGAGTTGGAAGATACATCCTCAGCCCAAGCCCACTGTGCCTGAGCTTCTCAGTGATGCTACAACTGTGACTATTGCCCTGAAGTGCAAAGACTGGGGCACAGAGTTCTTGCTGGGTGAGCTGATGCAGTCATATGTTCACTCCATGGGGTTTGTGACCCATGTGTCTCACTATTTCAAGTCTCAGCTGATGTTTGCACAACCTCTGACAGAAAAGGAGGTGCCTTGCTTCTTAAAACTAGCTAAAAAGTTACTCCTCATAATTTCAACAGTTAAAGTCCATTTCTAAGATCCAGAGAGTTAGTGAACCTACAAAAAAGCATGAGTACCCTCTGTTTGTGTCTATACTGCTAAGATAACCAGTGCATGGAAGAAGTCCTGGGTCCTGCAAAGAGGGATCATCCCTACTGTTAAGCTGTTGGAGTGACCTGATTACAGCACAGTTTAGGCCAGTGCCAGCTGGAGTGTCCCCCTGCAGTTGCCAGGCACAGTTTGGAAGCCAGAGGGTGTCCAGGAGTGGGTGGTCCACAGGCAGCCACCCTGCTCTGAGTGCTGAGCTCCTCTGCCCTCCCAGATACTGTGTGCTTGGCCTCATGGGGGTCAGACCCAAGCACGTTTCGTGGACTAACGCAGACACAGCTTCAACCCCCAGAAGAAAAAGATGGCTTAAAGCTCTCAGAAGATACCAAAAAAGAGCAGATATGCTTAGTACTTGATGATTAAAAAAAAAAAAAAATTAAACCAAACATTTTCTAAAGCTAAAAAGTGGACTTCACTGAGGACAGAAAATTGTCTTCATTGAAATGCTACTAAATGACTTTTATACAAAAATATACAAAAGAAATTTTACCTTGATTTCAAAAGGAATTTTTATTTTCCTGTGTTTTGTTTGCTTGGTTGGCTGGTTTTTGTTTTCAGAACTAAGTGTGCTTTTTGCTTTCCTATTCTCCATTTCTCTCTGCTTTGCCTTCCTCCACTAAAAAAACAAAAATCAGGGAACTGGACCGAAGGGAAGGGAAGATCTTCGGGATTCTGCTGTCATTTGTTTTTCTTCAGAAGATGGTAGGGAGGAATAAAACATTTCTCCTGCCAAAGAAGAAACACAAAATCTAGCTGCTCAAAAGAAGATGGAAAGCAAGAATGAGAATTTCTGGAAAAGAATTCTAATAGGCATTGGGCATGGGCAGAGAGAGGTAAGGCATTGGAAGCAAGGTTGCATGTAACGGTTGACTGGAGATGAAATCCATCTGGAGCTGACCAGCTGCTTTGAGTGTTTGCTCAAGCTGTACCAACATGACTCGAACAATGAGTCTTCTGCTGGTCCAGGTCCAACCTCAATTCTATAGCTCAGTCTGCACGCTCTGGATGTCTGCATCTTTAACAAAAAATAATCATCAAGGTGAAAAGAAGGGTTTAATTGGGCATATGGCACCCTCAAATGGGAAGGACGGAGACAGAGCTTTCTTTCTATAGCAAGGAATTTTGTTTAATTTCCTTGAGTAAAAGACATGTGCACTGGACAGCAAAAACAAATGGGAAATAGAGTCATATTGGTCAATAAAACAAAGAAAGAGGAAAATCCAGAAAGCCAAGAAAGGATGGATACTAGTGTATGAGATTAATCAAATCAATTAAGATCCATTGCATCAATGAAGTCACATGCTTGAGATTTATTTCATTTGCTAACTAAATCCTGGCACGATCATGAGTGATTCAGTTTATATACAGACCCTTTTCTAGGAAAATCAGAAGTACTAAACACAGTCTCAGGCCAGATCCTGTCTATTTGCATTTCATATGGGAGAAGACTCAATGTAATATGTCAGTTGCAGAATTTGGTTCCCTGATAGAACTCTAGTACATATTTGTTCTGATCACGAATTCACTTCATTTGGTATTGAACTAATTTGACAAATTGAAAGGTAGTTCACTTCAGGAAAGGAAAGGATTTTTTTTAATGTAAAGATAACTGTCAAGTTCCCCAATGCTTCGTAAAGCATAAAATTGAGTCCATTTCTCCCATTTCTAATTTGCAAGTTCATCTCTGTGTTTAGCACAGCAGCATTGCTATGCAAACACTTGCACAGGGGCACTAAGAGCCACAGACCTGAACAAAAAGCCCTGGAGACAGTGCCCTGGAGCTGAGACATTGTTAAGTATTTTGCTATTGGTGGCTGGTTGTGCTCTCATGGTGATTGCCCATGCTCTGTTCCAGTTATTCAACTGGAATCACCAACTGAGACTGATACCCTAGTCACTATGTGGTCTGCATCCTGAGAGAACAGGGGATTTCATACTACACTGCATTTTGTAAATATTAACTTGTTGCATATGAAAAAAAAATATTTTTCTTCATGTAGATTTCAGAATGTCAAAGAGCCAGAGCTAATTAAGGTTCAGTGACAGATTTGATAATATCAAGTTTGGTTGGGTGTTTTTTCCTGTTTTACTTTGAAGAAGAAAAGCAATGGCCATTATGTCCTAATTTGTAAACACTTTATTTGATGGTTGAGATTGGAAAGTATGTCAGTGTTGTTTGTCCTGTCAAAGGCTTTGGAATGGTTTGAAGTCTATTGAGTTACATCTGCTGCTATTTATTGGAGGTGGAGGAGTTGCCCTGTTTCTAACACAGTTTATAAAAGGAAGAAAAATTTTAAACTCTGCAATTAGAATTTAATTAGGGGGCTTTTTCCTCCTAACAAAAATTATTTAAGCCTTTCTTTGAACTTTCAAAAAGAATATTTATCTTGTAACCCAAAAGCCCAAAATGTTCTTCAGTTTTGTGTCTTGCTTGTGGTTACACATTCTTGCAGATGTTCAAGTTCAGAAGTGGACTAACAGCAGGAGAGCTAAGCTCAGAGACCGCATTTCTGTCCTTTGCATGTTCTTACACCATGGAGGCGCCCAAACGTCTTCCCAGGAGCACCCACTGGGGCAGTGAGCTGCTTCCCACATCCGCTGCTCACAGGACAGCACCCAAACCCAACACACAGATCTGTTCTCTGGCAGTTTTAAGCACAGAGCTGGAAAACCGCGGTCTGCCTGTCACCCCACAGATGCCAGAAATCCACAATTATTAACTTAGTTTTACTCTCACAACACCTTAGCGAGGAAGGAAAATTTCATACCTGTTGTACTGGAAACTGAGCCAAGGATTGAAACCAGGTTTGCTGAATACCATCTTAATACCCTGCCCTGTCTGCTGTTTGTCAGCTTTGTCGGCATACCTGCTGCTGTGCCAAAGACAGGACTAAAGCAAAATCTTCTCTTTCCATCTTCCTTCCCTGCAGAACAGACACAAAAAGGGGCAACCCACCATCTGTGCTTTTGAGCGCTTCACAGGTCTGCCAGCACTGGGATTTCAGTGTGCAGTTAAATAAGATGGAGTCTTCTCAGGTAAAAAAAAGATGTGTTGGAAATGATGCCATTCTTAAGGGACAACCAAGAAAGAGGCAGAGGCAGAGAACAAAGCAGGTACTGAAGAGACCATCAAGACTGGTACCAGCAGCAGAGCTGAAGAGTTATAGGGGATACAAAGAGAAGAGTTTTTCACCCAGTATTTAAAGAAAGCCTTAGAATGAAAATGACAATTTAACAGTCAGAGCCATAGGCAGGGGATATATACTAAGCAATCATATGGGAACATCACACAAAGGGACTCAGGGATAAAGAAAACAGAAGCAGAGGGGCATCACAAGCCTTAGTCTCTTTCCAAGTGGGAAAACTTGGCTATAAAGAAAGGAGAGTGTCAGCTTAGGGAGGTGAGACGCAATTTATGAAGTTATGTCTCTTCAGTGTCGCTACCTCAGCTTCCTGATATTAAGGGGGAAAATTCCTCTGTGATATTCGAACTTTTTTGAGAACCATAGAGCTGTGCTTTCATCCCATCACTGTGAAGCACTTCTCCTGAAATGTACAACAGAATAGACAAATTTTAAAATAATCTGCAGCAAAATTCATGCAGATCACGTATTTGTTGTCTTTGAAATCAGTAGGGATCCAGCTGCCCGGTCAAACTTAGACGTTACAACAACAGTAGAAGTCAAATTCATTTTCCCCTTGCAAAAAAGCAAATGCCAGGGGAAAAAATGGTTAATTAAATCATGGGGAAAAATATGCTGTAGTAGTATTTTGTGGGAGCCATAATGCAGGTCTCCTGTGACTCTTTCCTCTTCTGCACTCTGAATTCCCTTACTATTCTGCATTTCCCATACACCACAGACTTTGCTCTTGCAGATGGAAAAAGGAAATCCCCTATGGTTCATGATACAGGAGGAAGTTCTTCCTACTATTTTAATCTTTGATAAAATTAGTTCAGAATACAATGAAAAATTATTTTTAAAAACATTAGTTCAGCTAACCTGAATTACAGCAGTACTAATTTTTACCTTAAATTATTTCAGTCCTGGTCAATGCATTTTGGCCTTCTAACAAAATAATAAATAGGAAGCTCACATAGAAAACTGGTGTTTTCAAAGGAATGGTTTCTCTGAAACACCAACATTCTGGGAGTGGTCATTGTGGAGTGCCAGCTAGCACTGGTAAGTATTTTGGTTTTGCATTACTGTCAGATGTAGATATGTGAGAGGAATCCAGCCCACCGCTCTAACAAACAACCTGAGCTGTCCGCAAAAAAACATTTTATATTAGTTATTATACTAATGGGCAATTTAGTTGTTACAATATGAGAAGTGAGTACAATTCAATTTCCTTTTAACTTTGTTTTTGCCTCTTCTAATTCATTTTTATAATTATTGCAGTAATAGTGTTGCTCAGCACTCACACTGATCATAGTTTAAAAAATTATTCCCTTATTTTTCAGGTTCTCAGACTTTCCTTGGCCTTTCCTTGGCCTTTATGCCATTGATGGCATAAAAATCCCTAAAAATCTAATGCAAGAGATACTACAAACCATCCATCTTCCATTCCACATTAGAAATGTCTGTAGGACACTGGAGGTAGGTGGGATGTGTCACAAAAGCGAAGTTCAACTTCCAACAAGCTAGTCTGCCTTTAGGAAATTACAGAGTCCAGGAAGAGCAATGGGTGACATGAAGCCTTATTTACCTCATCTCCTCACCTAACCCTTGCGTTGCGTTGGGTATAACCATAACATCCATCAGCCACACTTGAAAACACCTACATTACACTCTTAACAGACCCAGAACTGTAAAGAGACTCCTCTTGAAGAGCTGCTGGGCACAGCCCAAACATCCCAGGAAACCCAGTCCAAAATACATTTTTCGTTGAAATCAGCATCCCTGATATGCTTTTAGGAACCATCAGAAAATACTGCTTTCTGAATTGCATTCCTTAAAAACAGTGCTTTATTTTTAGAGAGTTTGCAAATCTTAAATATGCCCAAATATACCCAAACAGCTTGCAAAAATCAAGACAGAATCTCACAGCAGCTTATTAGAGAAGGTGATGAATGTTAGATAACAAGTGATCCATTAAATATTTTGGTCTTCAGTGTAATGAATACTTCAAAACAGTCACATTAAAGTTAACAGTCACCACAGAAAGTGGCATATGCTTACACAGGAGGAACAACAGGATATACATTTAGCACACTTTATTAGTAAAATCAAAAAGGCATTGAAATTCCAGCATGTTAGCATACTCACAAACTCAGTGACTTTGCAAGAATCAAATGACTTATTAAAAACTCGGTTCTTGCAGAAACAGCTCCTTCTTTAACTCTTTGTGTCCTTTTCAGTTTTAAATACCTTCTCATCAATGTAGTCTGTCACAGCCTTGAAATTCCTTTTTCTCATGAGTGATCCCAGATTTGCTTCATTTCTACATCACAGTATCATCTTAGCCACAGACCTGCCAAGTCTTTCCTTTGTAAGGATCTCATAACAAATGGACTAACCAGGAGACTTGCAACTCCAACATCTTATCCACTTCACGAATGTACAAAATAATAAATTTTTGTGCTAAAGAATTAATGCACTTAACTTCACAAAGAACCACAGATTTCCTCTCAAAATTTATCATTAAACTTTTGCCTCCAGAATCACTCCAGTTACTCCAAATACACCTATGTCTATTAAAGAAATGAAGAAATATTTTTGACAGGCATCTCAGAATGATGTTCCTGGGTTAATAATCCAGCGTTAAGTGTTCTGGTGTAACAGACACTGTCACATATTCTCCAAAGGTCATGGTCTCACTGTGATTTAGAGCCTTTCAGTAAGACAGGATATCAGTTTTAGGAAACATGCAGATATGCTTTGTTTCCGTTTTATGGAAGAACTCTCCAATCCGTGATGGCTGTGACAACCTATTCTGGACCCATGGATGTAAGCCTTTCTCTCTTACCCATCCCTTCTGGAGCATGCGGGTGCTCGTGATGCACGTAAGAATAGCAATCATCAGCTCCACATTAGGATAACAACCACAACTAAGGCTCATGCTTCAAGCTTCAGTTTTATTTATCAAGTGCTTTCATAAACTTGGGGTCAACAGCTTTGAGGACTGGAGAGGATTTCTTCTGGCCATGCTAGGAGAAATTTGTTGTCCTTGCTTCCCCTGGTGCAGTGCACCAACACCTATTGACCTTAAGCTGTACAATCACAGCAGACAAGAGGCTTCCCATTCTCTGCCCGCAGCACTGAGTTTTAACAAGGGGAATATTCCTTCCCATCCCAGAAAGTGATTAAAATGTGACAGTGATGAACAGGAGATTGGGCATAATCTGTGTGAAATCTATGAAATGTGTTTTGGCTCTGGAATCCGAGTGCATTTACTCGCTCTTCAGAGAGTTTGATTACTGCCTCCTCAGCCACTGATCACTAATGTAATTAACAGGGTAAATGAATGTGACAATTGGCTCCTACTGCACTTGCTTGAAGACGACACCGCTTGGAAAGGATCAGTTACATTTATTACCAAGGGACAGTTGGATCAGGTGTACTGGGTCTGGCTGAGATGGAGTGAATTTTCCCATAGTACCTCACAGTGCTATGCTTTGTATTTCTAACTAAAAAGGTGTTGATAACACACCAGTGTTTTGGCTTCTGCTGAGCAGTGCTGGCACAGCGTCAGCGCTGTGTCTCCAACATTCTGCCCCCCATCAGTAGGCTGGGGGTGGGCAAGGTCTTGGGAGCAGACACAGCCAGGACAGCTGACCCCAACTGAGCAGAGATGTTCCATACCCTGTGACATTGGCTCAGCAATAAAAGCTAAGAGAGAGGAGGAGGAGGAGGCAGGGCATTCATTATTACAGTGCTTTGTCTTCCAGGGAAACCAGGGCACATAATGAAGACCTGCTTCCCAGGAAGTGGCTGGACATCACCTGCTTATTGGAAGCGGAGAATAAATATTCTGTATTTCTTCTCTTCCACACACAACCTTTGTTTTTGCTTTTATTAAACTGCCTTTATCTCAACCCACAAGTTTTTGACATCTTACTTTCTTCCTCCTCCATCCTGCTGAGGACACGGAGTTTGATAAAGTGACTTGGTGGTGTCCAGCCAATGTCAACCCACCATACCAGGAAATCTGGTTTGCTTTGTAAGAGGTATTAGACTGTAGGCTGAGGAAGTTAGAGGCTGTTATACGTCTCTCTTGGTTTAAACTAAAAGCTGAGTTTTTAGCCAAGTTTCTCCGGTCTCATGTCACTGCATCATTCCTTTGAATCCATCACAGAAAATAAGGAAATGCTGTTTCATACCACATCTGTGTTGTAGATGATAACATGGGGTGACATCCACAGAGAGAGAATGGCACAGGGGCAATGGCGCCTCTGCAAAGGAGCACTTGGGTTGTGGGATTTTGTAATAATAATTTCAGTCCTACTTGACTTTCTCTTCTCTCTTTTTTCATTGTGTCCTAATCCAGCCTCATAATTTCTTGCAGTTCTAGTTCTCCTCCTGGATTAATAAAATTGCACTTTCAGTTTAGTAGTGAATTGTCAGTATTTCTAGGTTCTAATGGACAAACATGACCAACTCAGTTCTTCCCTAAATATCTATGGCAGGGTTTTAACATTTTGAGGATTCATATTCTCCAGAGAAGTCAATGAGCTCTGCAGGTACCTCCTTTTAGGTAGTTGTAGAGAGCAATAAGGTCCTCCTGAGCCTCCTTTCCTCCAGGCTAAACAACTCCAGTTCCTTCAGTTGCTCCTCATCAGACTTGTGTTCCAGCCCCTTCCTCAGCTCCATTCCCCTTCGCTGGACATGCTCCAGCACCTCCATGTCCTTCTTGTAGTGAGAGACCCAAAACTGAACACAGTTCTCAAGGCGTGGCCTCACCAGTGCCATGTACAGCAGCCGATCACTGCCCTGGTCGCTCACACATATAAGTACACAGAGCAGTTATTCAGTGAGATACAAGGTCAGGTTCATAACAGGCTGCCTTAATGCTCTTTCCACCTCTGCAGTTATTTTACAGAAATAATGTATAAGGCTTAAGTATGGAAAAGATATTACAGAGTCCAGTAAAATTTTGGAGAAGACATCCAATACATCTGAAATATATGTACTTCTCTTCTGTTCTTTGTCATTTCACCGCTATCCATAGTGATGTGCTGAGCACAAGTTCAATGTTCATTGACATTCAACAATGAAAAACCATTAATCAAACCTTATAAAGAAATAAGGAAAATGTAGAAACCATAAAAAATGACAAGCTTGGCTTCTCCAAATTTATTTTCTTCCTCTATATAAATCAGAGTTCACTTTACACTAATTGTTGTGGGTTGAATGTAAAAGGTATGGCTAAGCAGCCACTGAATGTTTGAGCTTATTTCAAATATTTGGACATATTTGGTAAGATTTTCAGACCCTGCTCCTTCTCTGTCTCTTCTGCTCTGTGGGAAGGCTGTTTCTTAACAGCTTGACAGCCCTCTTTAGATTTCCCCTGCATTGAGTTGAAGTGGGTATAGGACACAGCTGGGGCTCTCAGCCAGCCTTACACTTTCAGGGCTTTAGTTAATCACTTTCCTTCCCTTTCCTCCTATCCAGATGGCTCATAAATGACAGAGAAATGTCATTTAATATCTTATCTGCAGTCTTTATAAGAAGTAGATTGGGAGTTCCTGGTGTCATTCCCAACAGAAGAAAGGAATCCACATAGTAAATCCTTTTCCATCTCTAGGACTATTTTTTTAAGTTGCAGAACATTGTGTTATCCATATAATCTTTAAGATGATCTTTCTTCAATATTTCTTCAGTTTTTGCCCTCAGCTCGAGCTGACTTAATGCAGAAATTAAGAAAGTTTCTTCTAGCCAGTGATATGTCTACTAGGGGGAGACATGAAGGATTTTAATTTCCAGGGCTATTGTTAGACCAGCTTCTGAGGGGTGCTAGATAAGGTTACTAGGAAAACAACAGGATTATCTTCACCCAGAGAAAAACTATTGCCTAATCACAGGAAGGTCTAAATCCAGCCCTGATGGACAGGCAGGAGGGAACAGCATCTGGTCCTCACATCGCAGAGGGCAGCTATCTCAGTGGCATCTTGCACAGAAACAAAAAATGTTTCACTGCAACAAGTGAAACAGAGTTAGCTTGGGCAGGGAAGGCTCCTGTACCGTATGATGCAATTTATTCATCCCTTCAGTTGGTGCCTTTCTTTTGTTGCTGCCTTTCTTCCTGCGTCATCTCAGCCAGGGAATGGGTGTGGGTGGGAAGAAGGGAAAGCCCCATGGCTGCACCATTGTCCAAACAGGGAAGAGGGAAGAAAGGAAAAAGGAAAACAGCTGAGCCTGTTGGGACCTCTCCATCATCATTACCTTTTGACTCAGAAGTTGTCTACCCAAATGAACGAAGTCAAAAGAATATATCTGAGGAGCCTGTTCCTGCAACTGCAAATTCATTCCATGAATTTGTGCAATTTGTTAAAATCCTCGGTATCCAACACACTCTGTTTGTAAAATGAAGCTAGGAGGTGCTGTCCTTTAGAAAGAATTTTCAAAACCTCATATGAAAAGTACTTAGCTGTATGTCTCATTCTTACCCGTGCAGCTGTCCTGCTCAATTTATTTCTTCCTGGAGAAAGTGGGCTCTACAAAATAAGATAATACATTTTCTTGGCTGTGTTCCTCTAACTCATGAATACAGTTCCCAGCTCCACTGAACAGCATAGCAGACAAGCAGAAGACATTGTTTGCAAAGTATTTTTGTCTTAGACTAGCGAAGGAAGTTAATTGTTTTTCCATGCAGTCCTTTAGTCAACAGTGAGCTCATGCACAGTATTGAAACCACACCCCTTCAAAATATACATATATCATACTTTATCTATATTTTATCTTTTCTGCACTTCAGCAGCCCGCTCTAAAACCCTTCAAGAGTCACAGCTTTTGACTGGCTTTGGATTAGACCACGACATCTTAGCTATCATATAGCCACTCAACTGCATGAATTTCCATTATCTGAAAACAAGAGCCTCACTTAGAAATGGGAAAATTTTTCATGCTTTATTCTCTAGCTCTGTTCTCCAAACCCCTGCACATCTGCCCACAAAGAGCAGCTGCCACATCTCACCCCAAATATACAGTGCCCACCTGAAGTTTTAACCTTTAGCAAAATATTGCTAAGAGACAACATAAAAAGTAGTCAAGAAGAGTTCTCTGCAGCTCACAGTGAACTCCACTGGTCTTACAAAATCCAGAGACCACCTTACTTGTACTTAAGCACCCACATCTGGTACCTGATTGGCAAATCAGGTCTAGATCCAGCAGCTGGAAAATGGTGGATAGTGATGAGCTGTTCCATATTGCCATAGAAGCACCCCAAGCAGGAAAATGCAGAGAACAGAATTGGACAGGGGTTACAAAACCCATCGCTTGGTCTCATAATGTAATGTGCTCTGGATATCACAATCTCGATACAGCACTCTGCTATATCACAATGTGCACAGCACTGAATTCTCCTAAGACTTCAGTCCCATCAACACATGATGAAAGCAACAAATTTCCCTTGAAATCATTACACATAAATAGCTGCTTGTGGTTAACCAGGCTGCCACAGCTCCTTGCACCTCGATGAGGAATAGCTTTTTCTGTAAGCATAGGAAAATACCAGGTGAAATATTGAAACCTTGTGCCACAGTGAGATGTAAGAGGCCTTTTCCAAAGAAACCAAACTTTTGCAGAGCTCATAAGCATTTCTGGAACCTGACACTGTCCAAGGGCACAAATTTGAAATGCAAGCTCCCCTTGGTGAAGTGGGATGGGTAGGAAGTGTTCACAAAAAAGTAAGACTGCAGTCCAAGAGTTAGGCACTAATTTAAGATCTAAGATACTAATTAAATCCTTTTGTGATACAGGAAGTCACAGACACTGGAATTTGTCTAACAAACCTCTCTTAAGGATGCTACTAAAGTTTCTAGACTACGTTTGTTCTGTGAAGGCTCCAGGTCCAAGCAGCACTTCATAAGGATTGATCCAATCCTTCATTTAATGGGGATTCTGTGGCAGAACAGCTATTGCAACTGCAGAGATTAATAAGGATGAATAATCTTTTTGTTCTTTAGGAGAGTGTTTCTGTTTCTTTTGAACGTACCTTTGAATACTTGAGGTTCCTATGTCAATGCCAAACATTAGCATATCCAGTAGCAAAAGATTTACATAGACCTGGTACACAGTGGGAAAAGAAGGTGGATCTTGAAAGGCAAAGAATTTTTGCCCTACTAGTTAAGGCAGAACAAACCACAGCCTGCTGTATGGAGCTGGTCTTTTGCATGCCAGCTTTGGGTTTTTTAGTGAATACAATGGAATTTCTTTCTGTAAGAAAAAAGCAGAGAACATGATCTGGTAGCCACATGGTAAACACAAAAACAAATCACAGAGGACATCCTCTTCAAAAATGGTGGGCACATTACAAGGGCTGTGTCATTTGCTCCCTTGCATCTCATCAATTTCTGAAGCAGCAGGCAGAGAAGGAAAACTGGGTGTGATATGCTCTTTCAGCCAAGAGAAGAGAAGGATTATCAGGATATGGAGGTTGAAAGTGTCTGACCCACCATGCCAGCCCTCCAGCAGCTCCAACAGCTGATTACCTTATTTGTGCTGAAGCAGCCGCTGCGTACACGAGGAGAACACCATGGCCCAGAAATGCCTGGCATACAGAGCTGTGCATCACCTTTGCAGAACCACTCCATCCCCATTCCCAAACCTCTGTTCAGCTCCCAGCACCAAAAAGATTGCACCATCACACTTTAGTGCAAACCACACTTTCAGTATTTTGGCCTGCTACTGAGGGATCTATTACTGTCGGTTTACAGATACCAGGTATTTTGGGAGTAGTTACCAAGAACTTGGCATAGTGGGAAACCTGCCATTTTCCCTGGAGTTTAACACAAGAAAGGATTTTCTGCTTTCACCTTTAGCTTTTCTGCTTTTCTTTGCTTCACTGCATATCCATGTGAAGGCCAGACCAAATAACTGCAGTTTAAGCAGCACTTGCAGATCCAATTTCTCCTGCCTATTCTTTCACTTGCCTTAAATTCTAGAAACTTTATCTGACCCTGATACCCTGGGTTTAAACCACCGAGAGCAGTTTGAGGAGACACTTCTTTGTTTGTTTTTCTTACTTCTTCTCTCTCTGAAAGGGGAGGAAAGGGCATAGGAAAAAGATGAAGCACTGGACAACTTTAACTATAGCTAAGGCAGATGCAGTCCTTCTCTTATGGCTTATACACATGTAATTGGTAACAGTGCTTGGACCTTGGACTAAAACTACAAATTTCCTCTTATTTAGCCAGTCCTTCTTCCCCCCACATCCACCCAAAAGGCCCTAATCTAAATCAGATCTGGGTATTCAGGAAACATACAGGCCACTACAATGAGCAAAGTATTTGCGAGTCATCCAGAAACTCAATTTCCTTCCTAAAGGAGTAGCACAACAGGGTTTATTTTGTAAGGAGGAAAAAATCCCTTTTTGGTTGCCTACACTAAGTTTCTGTCTCTTTGGCTGAGCCTCTCTGGAGCATCCAGGAGCTGAGGACAACTGGTTCACTTTTTAATGATTTTTTTATCACTACCTTGTTCACTTCCAAATGTGGAAAAAAATCTAGCATCACACTGCTAACACCAAATAAAAACTTTAGTCATTTCCACCCTCTCAACAATAAAGAGAGAAAAGTGATGATAGTAGAATTTTATTGGCTTTATTTAAACAGGCTTCTTCTCCCCCAACAATACTGTGCTACTACTATAAAACTTTTCTGACACATTACTTTAAACATTAGCGCATGGACATGCCAGCTCTGCACTTCAAGAGCTACAGCTCAATGCCAGGAGCCATTAGTCACATTAAGAAGTCTCTTCACAATACGGCAGATAGGGACGACAGTGTCTGAGTCCTCCTGCCTTCGGTGCCGCCCCGTGCCCTGTCACCCTCCTTGGCTGCGGCTAGCTTGCACACAGGGCAGCTCAGAGAGGTTTTCTGCCAGCGGTTGGAAGGATGAGAGGTTTTGGGAAGCAGGAACTTTCTTTCCCCTGGTTTTAAGGTGGATGCCACAGCAGAGCTCCACAGGAATTGCTGCAGCCAGCTGGGGACAAGTGATGAGAGAAGGGAAGAACAATGAAGTTAAGCAAACAAATGTCTCGTCTAGGTCTGGGGAACTTCTAGTCTAAATACATCACTATCTTCCTTCGGTATACATGTGTGTGCTGCTCCTTAGGACAAATGGGGCCTTTCTTTTCAGACCCTTTGACTTAGGCAAGGATTGCACAGCTGGGATGATGACTTGTCTCCTCTTATTAAAACCACTTCTTACAAGTGTCGGCTGTGTCTCCGTGTTCTCTGAGTCACTTCTTCAGAGGAAAGAGAAAAACAGAAAATATTTTAAGACTTGATCTATCATCTTTATGCACTTTTATCTATATTTAACCTGGTATGGAGTGAGAAAAATATATCTAATATTATTAAAAATTGTGATTTATTAAGTAACCATTCTCGGTGTTTATCTCTCTACATTTTTCCCCATGTACAGGTAAAAGCAAGAAAATCTCAAATGGCCAGAGCATTCCTAAGCAAAGACACAGCCTAGACAAAGCAGAATATTCCAGAAGAGACAGAGAGGGAGGCAGTATCCAGAGGGAATCAAACAAACCACATATATGACTGAAGAGAAGTCTTAATCATACCTACAAAAATAGTAATATCAGTGGGTTGATTTTTGTTTGTTTCTTTTGCTTTTGCATTTAAAACAAGCACATTCTCCTGCTGATCTTAGGCAGTGCCAGTTTGTAGCATAACACACATGCTGAAATACAATATGGAAAACGTATACACACACACTGCATAAGAGAAGCTACAATCTGCAAAAGTGAATGTTGCATCCATATATCAATTGAAATGACCTACAATTCAGGGAGTAATTGTTTTGAAACAATCTCACATGAATTCACCTTCACAAGATTAGAGGCTGATGTCACCAGGACGGTGAAGTCATCAGCAATGACTTAAGCTAATGGGATAATGCCAGAAAAACTCGATCAGTCTGTTGAGAAGAGCTTAACTCCTTCCAAGCAACAAGGAATGCTGAGAACTATTTACCTCTTTTGTTTGCAGCATTTCCTGAGTGGGTTTTAGCACAGGAAAGCTCATGATTGACTAATGGGGACAGGGAATGAAATCTCCTTCCTACAGTGTGGCTGGTGATCTCTGTCTGGAAATTTTAAAGCCATATGTCTGAATTCAAGTCAAACTTCAAGACAGAGCAAACTGGCAGTAAGCTGTGGGGATAATTTTGTGATGTACAGCCGATTCCAACAACACTAACTCATGGGAGTAGTCCCTGCTCATTTTAGGTCACCGACACAGTGGGATTCGGCAAGGGGACTTGGGCTCAGCTTTGCATTCATTAGAGACAAAGATGTAGAACAGAGACGTGGCCTGCGGTGACTATGGCAAGCTTTTCCCAGACATGACAAGCAAACCAAGCTGCCCATAGCTGCACATGGTGTGGCTGACGCCAGGCCATACGAGGCAGCTGTGCCAGCTCAACACGTGTTCGGTGTCTTCCTGAGGTAATAGCAGAGCACATGATTAAGAGTCAGTGGCATTAAAAACGATTGGAGTCATCGCGGAAAGTACAGATATTTTTGTTTGACTGTGTAATGCGTGCTTGTGTGGGAGTGGTGTGAGCTTGTTCTATTTCCAGCCTGTGAATACCGAGGTGTGACAAGCCTGCTTCACTGCTCCTTCGGCAAATGGTGCCGGCAGTGCCACTCCCTGGCGACAGCAAGGAGCTCAGGCACGGCACAAACCATCTGAAAGAGTGCTGAAACCAAGAGGTGGGCCTGACCCTGGGAGCCTCAAAGCTCACTGGCTCCTTGCACTTGGATTCAGTGCTCCAAGCAGAGCATATAGGAAAGGGTTTGCTGGTGTGGTCAAGTGGCCTTTGCCAAGCTGGCATGCAAGCTGCTTTTGCTCCTGATGTGGATATTCTCGATGCATGCAGTCGATGTGGCACCTCAGGCAGCTCATTAACTGCATTTAAGAGATCCCCAAACCCCACCTTAGCAAGCTACATCTCCACACACAGCTGCAGAGCCCAGGTGGGCTCCAACTCTAATGAAGCCAACTCTGCTCTGCTCTGATCCGCTGGAAATAAGATTAGAACTTGGTCCTCTGTCTATCTTAAATGTAGTTCATGTTTTAAAGCCAAGTGTTTTCTTTAACGTCCTCTTATTCTGCAGCACTCTTATAACACATATACTTCATAAAGCTTGAAAGAGAAAAGCATTCTCTCACAAAACATGTCTACGTTTTGAGTTGAAATGCTGAAGGTTAAATGTTGAAAGGTCCTCTAATAGTACACGCTGATTGAATTATAAATATGGAGATGCACAAGTCCAGTCAACATGACATATCAATCCTAAAAGAACTTATGTTATGATATTTCCAGAATGGCTCAGCTGGTGGCCTGTAGGCCAGATGTTGCTAAGTGGGTTAGCCCATCATCTTGTCCACAAAGGAGTTAAAGAATGGCTATTTGGACAACAGACAGAGGCAAATGTCCCTTGTGCCTGCCCAGCTCTCAGATCTGCCACCACCACAGATATGTGGGACTCCGACCTGCTCCTGAAAGACAGCAGAGAAGCCAGGGCTGGCAGTCCCTCTGGCCAGGTCGCTGCAGCTCACAAGGAGAAGGGGACCCCAGAAATGATTTGCAGCCCTTTTGGCCATCAAAATGAAGTCACCTGCACTTAAAAGATCTATGTTTTAGCTTCAAATGGCCTCATGTTTAACAGCATGTTTTCCCAAGCAGGAAGTATTTGTTGAAGAAAAAAATCTACAGCTGGAGACAAAAGGACTCTACAGGATTTCAGGGCCAGGTTGTCCTTGTTTCAGAGACAGAGAAAT
Organism: Callaeas wilsoni; assembly: GCA_013398955.1. NCBI lineage: Eukaryota > Metazoa > Chordata > Aves > Passeriformes > Callaeidae > Callaeas > Callaeas wilsoni. Next base: position 81,599 of record VWPU01004880.1, read on the forward strand.
ATTGAGTGGTTCAGCAGCGTACTGCAGGCAAGTATAATATCCTTCCTTTTTTTCTTTTCCTCTTCACTCTCCATCCTGGCAGATCAGTTTCAAAGCAATCTCCCCACGTTGAAAATAGGTTGACTAAGTATGAACTGACCATAGTAATTTGCGCAGTAGTAAAAGACATCTTCCACACAAGTAACTCATGCCTATTTTGAAGAAATTAAGAATCCATGGATTGGGTTGTAGCTCCGTTTTTGCCCTTTCTATTTTGGCCTTACATTGCTTACATTTGCTTCCTACCCAGGCAAAGAATCTATTTTCCTGATGGCACTGCATAACATGCTTGCAATAAAACAATGGATCAGGGCAGAGCTAAGAGTATTGCTAAGGTTTCCAAGGAGTGGAAACTACTGTGCCTTCATCCCAAACCCATCCTGACTCCCTATGCAAAGGAGAATGCTCCTGTAGGGCTTACTGAACTAGCACAGCTGGATGCTTTGTTTACAAATCTCTGCTTAGAGTCCTAATCAAGTGCTATACAGTTAAAAGAACAAAGAGCCTCCAAATTCTGCAGTGCCATAGTTGGGCAGACGTGCAGTGGCCTGAACTCCCTTTACAACAAGTGAAGGTGAGGGAGCTCCTCCACAGCTCAGTGCACCAGAAGGCTTCCTCAGCTTCTGAAGGTGCCTATTTCTTTCCAGTAATTGCAGAGGGACCTGGGGGGACTGAGCTCCTGATGGAGGTGGCACAGGTAAGTGCCTGAAGTTTGATGGGAGGTGACCAGCACTTCCTGCCCTGGGAAAGCAGCCAGCGCACACTTCACTCTCACAGTCTGGGACAAGGGGGTGAGTTTCCCAGTTCGTCAAGAGACAGTCTGAACTTTTCCTTCTAATAGAGAACTCTGTTGGTACCATCTACCTCCTTGGCTGAAGGGAAGAGAGGAGGTAATTCTACCTCTCTCATTATCCTACTGAGCCTTATGTAGCCACCCATATTGGAAGTTTATAAAAAATATCAAGACCTTATATTCTGTAAACCAAGTCCCAAAAAAGGAAATTTCTACAATCTTAATTACAGTTTGCTGTAGGAGGTCCAATTCCAGCCAGTTCTCCAAAGTTTGTGGCAGCTGACTTATTATTCTAGCATGCTTGATGGAAATACAAAATTGCATATCCTTCTTTGTAAGATGACTTCTCAGGCCCTGGCGCTTGCTGGCTGTCAGTGGATTATATATTGGATTTTTCTGTCAGCATGTAATAAGAAGGAAGTTTTAAAAAAAATTGAAGCAATACATGAAAATAATTCCATTCATATTAGGTATTTTAAAACCCATCAGCTAGTTTTGGGCTGCCCATGTATGGATAACTGAATGAAATGTAAGAGGTCTTCAACCCCTCACAGAGCTATGCAACGGCTGGCCATCAATTTCATTTTTATGCTACCAGAGAGAACTGGGGATTTCCTGCTACCAGCAGTACTCACACACTGTAAAGGATCGACTCTAGATTTTGGCCACCTTAAATACACAGAGCTAGGGTAACTGGCAGGAGAAGCTTACGCTGTGTTTTCTCCCAGTGCATTCATCAAAAGGCTTTCCCCATGTTGACTGGATGAGATTAGCCAGAGAAACACCAGGAGATTACTGTGGGGATGTCTTCCCCTTCCTCTTTCTCTTTCCCCACTACCTCAAGCTTCATGTAACAGAGCAGAACCATAAATGTTTGTCCTAAATGCCTTAGCAGTGTCCTTCTCAGAGCTTGCTACCCACCATGTCAGGCTATTTAACCTACCAATGGGTGACACTATCCAGTCTTCGCCAAGCAAAACCCCCACAAGCAAATTCAGCTCTTCTGGTCTCTGACGGATCCAACAGGATGCAGTGCACGCCACTGCATATCATGCAGCACAAGGGACATCTTTTTTGGCTACTGAGATCATCTCATTCCCTGTCCCCTCATCGTACAGAAAACAGCTCTCACATAGCCAGTAAAACAGATAACCTGCCTGCTTCAGAAAGCAGTGCCAAAATGGTTAAGCAAGTCGATAGAGCTACTTTACTAATAAGATTTTAGAGAACTGGAAAGGATAGAAGAGTTAGCCCAGCCACATGTATCTACTCTCTGACTTGGGAGAAAATTTTCAATTATATTATTAGAACATGCCTGAATTAACAGAGCTACTTAAAAATGATCCACAGCTCATATTGTATCTAGATCTGTACAAATAATCTGTTCTTCAGTCCCTTGACTAACAAACAACAATGAACAGGAACAAAACCATTTTCAGTCAAAAATTATTAATTTTAAAGTACAATTTAATTCCTGTACTTAAAGGTAGGTACTTTTATAAACAAAACAGCATTTTGGAAACAAAAAATCATTTTATTTAGAAAACAACCTTTAAAATTTTTAAAAGGAATCAGCTCTTTTTCAGACAAAATAATTTGATGAGGTCAACACAAATTTTGCCAGCAGTTTCAATAACCCAAATACGCTCTTTTTTTTTGCATATATATTGAAAGACCGAAACATTTCCCTCAGCTCTGGTTGCAGCCTTAGTCCTGAAAGATGTCCATTTTTCACTTCCCTGTGTTGGACGTGGCATATTTTTCTTTACTTGCTCTTTATATCTTTCATGATATTAGGGAATTCGAATAGTAAACACTGAAAAGAAAAGCTTGCTATTTGTTATCTGATCTTTAATCCCAGCTTCCCCTTTGTACATTATGTCTAGGGAGCTATGTTTTTCAAAAACATAAGGGAAACTCATCTGCTAATCTGTCAACAAGCCATTCATCTGTAATGTCTGCTCTACATTTGTTTTGCTATGTCACTATGCACCGAATGTTTGATGCAGACATTTTGACACAAGTGGTAGAGCAAAATGAAATTTGTTGTTTCCTGACACCACCACCCTCAAAAGATTTAGTTAAACAATAAAATCTGGCCTAATTTTTAAAAATAGCAGAGTACTCCATGATGATGCGTGACTTCCCAATACCTCCAGTCAACGTGTTGCCTTGCTGTTGTAAGGAAATTACACCAGCAAACCTTTTATACGTTCTGAAAAGATACAGAAGAATGATTTCACTCTGATTTCTACATTTATGTTGGAATCCAATGCACAGCTTCTGTTAAAAAAAAAAGTAGAAAAGATAATTTGCAAAAGGCACCTCCCAGATGAGAACTAGTCCAAACATTTAAAGCCAGAACTGAAACGCTCCTGTCTGTTCCCATATGTTGCACCAGTAATTGTGCCAGACATCTCACCACCTGAGAACGGATGGAAAGACATCTGCTTCCTTTCAGACGGCACCTTACACCAAGCCCTGGGCTCCTGCTCACTCAGTCCACTTTCTTTAACTGCTTCCACTTCAGGAGAGGAGAAGGAAAAAAACCAAATCCCTTTTTCCAGCAAATATTACACGGGCAGTGTGACTCATGCAGAAATCGTTGGTAGGACACTCAAAACCAAAGATTCAAGTTCAGATTATATTGTCAACAGGACAGTATATATTTTAAAGGACATGTAAAGGCATATGAACCTAAATCAACTGAGTTAGGCTGGGTGGCTGGATGCAGTCTTTATTTGAGATACCCTACTGTACATAGGAAAGGGCCGTGGCTACATCACCTGCTAGTGGGTGGGATCCTGCCATTCACATGGGCTGTGGATGGAGTGGATGTGTGCATGTGCCTGACCCAAGATCCCAAGCCAGCCTGACTTTTTCCCTTCCATGTAATTCCCAGGGCAAAATCCACATCTGAGGGCTATGCTTGGGAGTCCCCGCGAACAGCAGGGCTGGCAGGTGAGTTTGGGCTCAAGAACAAACTCAGCCCCCCTGCTTATGTGTTTGCACAGGCACATCATAAAGTTAGTTCATCCCATTGAATTTTACTTATGGGCCACTTAAAGTCACTGGGTTGAGACAGGCTCCTCCTGGGAGCAATGCTTTGCCTCAGGGGCCTAAACTTAAAGTAGATCACATCCTAAAGCACCTCTTTCTCTGCAGGCTCTTGAAAACCCCTACCAACTGTCTTAGACCAGGTGTCTAAATGTAGATGGAATCAACTCAGCCATAGTGCCAGCACAAGTTATAGATAGATAGATAGATAGATAGATAGATAGATAGATAGATAGATAGATAGATAGATAGATAGATAGATTTGTGCATTTCTAACCATCTTCACACAAAAGGATCCTCAAAAATATTTTGGTTACAATGGAGAGAAATGTGTCACAGTCACACTACGAAGCCTGGATGAGCTGCCCTCTGAAGCCATACAGGAATGGGCCTTTAGGCATGAGAAAACCCTCAACCTGTAGAGGCGTAAAGTGAATTCACAACTGTGGAGATGATGCCACCTGGACTGCTTCCAGAGGCATGAGGACCATCGTAAATTACCATGTGGCTGCCAGCCAAGAGCTTGCAGCTGAGGCAAGTTTTCTGCTATCCAGCTGGGAGAATGAAGCACATCAGGAGAGGCAGACTGGGAGCCAGGGAAACAAGGAGGAAAAAACAGGAGAGCAAAGGACTAATGACTTCTAGCATTGAGTGTCACTGTATGCCTAGGTTCAGCAGCTAGAAAACGTAGCAGTGCTTTTACTACTTCACACCACTTCATCCTCTGATTCGGATCAGCTTTTCTAGTCATCGCATCTCTGCATTTCTGTAAGCATGACCATGCTTGACTGTTTCATTTCCTATTTTTACATCCGCATTTTCTCAGTGTGCTCATCATATGAGAAGATTAATATTAAGCCAAAAAGGCTTTTTCTGGAACCACCATGTGAGAGTTGTGGAGAATGAGACTGCCTTTGTTTCCTTCTTCTTGAATTAGGTGACTACAAGGATAGAGAGCAATATGTCTCTTGAGAGGAACCGCTTAAGAGGTTTTTACTGTAAAAATATAATCTGAGATATTGGAGGAAGAACTACCAACTTTCTAGCTGCCTTACCTGTGCCATCTGCTCTCGTGATTTATATGTATGATACACAAGTGCTGATAATATCAAATATGTCCATCCTCTTCATACGACTGTTATTGTTGCAGCTTATCCAAGAAGTATACATTAACAGGGGAAGGAACCATGATTATCTGAAACGTGATAGCAAGCATATCATATGCTCAGGGATTTTTAGTCATTTTCCCATCCCTAATTCTGCTCTTGTAATTTTGGAGAGCTCTGCTGATTTTCAGCTCCCCATCACACTGCATAGCCAGTTCAAGGTAACAAAATCAAAGAATTTCTCTGGCTGCTTCAGACATTTCAGGCTGAGAATGATTTGGTTTCAAATCAGAAAAATCATTACAGATCCATTAACGAGAACTATCCATGTGACTGCTAAATAACTTAAAGAGGAAATTAAGAACTAGCAGATGGCACAAGAACTTGTATATGGCTTCATAAGCACCAATTTAATCTGCCTGACTTTTCCCAAAATTCATAAAGACACCAATCATGTAAATCAAGATGAAGTTGTTCTGTACAAATCAGCCCTTTCCTGGATATGTTTTAAGTTTGAACAGTTTAAATTGCTTTGCATCTCTGGGTCTTGTCTGGGGAAGGAACTAGTAAGCCCCAGGAAAAAACACCAGTGTCCAGATGCACTTTCAGCAGTCTAGAGAATGGCTGTGCATGGCCCAATGCTTTTCTATGGGCCATTCCAAAAAATGCTGATATTTTTTCCTATTGCCATGCTGCATTGCAGACTCCTGTCTACTGTGTCATTCTCTGACATGTCTTTCAGCACTTCACCTCCCCTTGGAAACCTGCATTTGCAGTCCTTTTTCAGCAGCTGCTTCCCAGAATTCATTCCATTTCAATATTCCCTCTCCATGCATCAATGGGTCATGAGGGTAATCCTTCTACATCCATGGGTCCAGGGAGTTTTTAATTCTTCTGACTGAATGGATACAACTACTTTGGAGTTTCAGTTTGGATTGGGAGCATGCTTTTAAGTGAATCTCCAGGCTGTCCCTACATAATGTGGCTTGGTTTATATCACAGAATGGGCTCAGAGCACACAAACTGGATTCCTTTCAAACAAAGCTTGAAGAAATTGTGCCTATGGAGCCAACCTGCTCCATCAGCTAATGGACGTGCTGTGAATGTCCCAGACTAGAGCCAATGTGACACCCTGGAGCATGTCTGGTGTGGATGTCAGGACCTCAGCCACAACTCTTTTGCTTTAAAAACCTCCTGTATATCTGCACTCCCTCTTAATACAGATACAGTCAGCAAATGCTATAGGAAGTCTAGGCTAAATTCTGAGCCTAAAATCTTTTAAATGGGTGTAAAAAGAACTCACTTAAAGCAATAGAAGAGGCATCTGGTTGTTGATATCTAATTCTTATCTTTGTCCGAATACAGTTAACCTGCAATACAAGTGTTCCCAGAAGCACAGCTTATTTCTAGTGTAACCTGAGTTTACATTTGGTCTTTTACTAGTATAAATATTTTAGTAAAACAGGCCAGATCACAACTGGCACAGTTCTTATGGTAAACTTTTAAGTCTAAACTGTTTTCAGAGTGAGTGAGATTCAGGCCTTCATCCACAGTCTAAGTGACTGGCGTGAGACCACTGCAAAACTGATCTGAAGCCAGAGATCAAGGCTGGGCAGAACATCAGAAGGATGCTCCTCACTGGAGGAGAGACAAATCTGTGACCTTTCCTGAGGACCTCTAAAACTACAGCAATTACAGTACAGGTGATTTGTATGCTAAAAATTTAAATGTAAATGTTGTTCTCCTAAGAGCTGGTAGAAAACTCAGCGTGGAGAAAATTCCCCCTTTGCCTTTGGGAAAATCAGTAAGTGTGATAATTCCGCAAAATTAGCATCTAATGAAATACTCACTTGTAAGACACAAGAGGCATGTTGTCATGTAGAACATTTTGGGGTTGGGTGGGCCTGCTTACTTTTCCACTGGTTTTGTGCTGGTGTGATGCTAGCTTACTATAATAGAGCTACTTCTGATTTACAGCACTGCAAGTGTTAAATCTGGCTTCTTAGGTGTATGGATATTTCAAAAGGCATGAGGCCAGTGAGTAAACAGATTTACTCAAGGATAACACTGATCTCTTTGAAATATAGTGTGCTTCCTCCCATTTCTGTTATAAAATGAAAGTTACAAAGAAAATAAAAGAAACAACTCCATCTCCATTTACAGGAAAGTATTTTACATGATGTGACACCATTGGGAGCTGGCAACTCTCTCTGTTCAAATCCATCGATCTAATACCTTTTCAAAATCATTCCCTGTACTATTGCCATCATGCCTTCTATTCCAAGCAGCTAGGGCTTTGATCTAAGAACAAATTCCCCTTGAAAAAGCCAGCTGTTAATGTGTAAGCTCATACATTGACAATGTGCTTAAATGCTTTCCTAAACTGATCCCTGGAACTGGTGGAACATGACATAGAAAGTCCAGTGCGTTCATTTCTAGAGCAGACATCCTCATTGCCCACATTAGCACACATAGTTCCCCATCAACACCATTCACACAAATTAATTTCTTCACCTCAGTGTCATTATTTATGCCAGTGCTCCTACAAGCCCCTGGCCGGTAACCTTCCTTTGCTCTTCACCTCAGACCAGTTTCTTTGCTTAAAATTTTGGTTTGTCAAATCAGAGGACTCAAATAATAACTGATGGTCATCTGCACTGTGCAAATAAAGAAGATCAAAATGCCACATAGAATAAAATGAACAGTGCACGCATGGAGAGCAATACCCAAAACACTTGGAAGATGCTTGCTGTACTGAAAATTACAGTGAATTTCCAATATATTTTCAAGCAGACAGAGAGTGTATGTAAATGTAATTTACTGATGAAAAACCATTTAGCTGTTCTGTTAAGGATGAATTGCTGTGAATACTGCAGAAGACTTCTGAATTTTGAAACAACTTTCATATAACTTTGAGGCCCCTGAGAGGGCCTTGTCTTCTGTAACAACTTTATACATGGAGTTTGCACCTCCTTATATGACTTTTGTTTTGTATTATTATTATGATTATTCATGTTTTGGTGATTTCAAAAAGCCCCAGGAATGGTCTAGGACCCCATTATGTGAGGATTATACAGGCACAGAAGAATATGCACAGCAGTGTTAAAAGTAATCCGCAAGTTGCACTTTGTCTGAATATGCCGTATTTGGAGATTACTTTGTAAGCATTTTTTCCAAGCATCTACCACTCAGATAATGCACTGAAATACCTTTGGGGAGTCTCTGCATGACAGCATGCATTCGTGTTAGACACAGTAAATTTAAAGCTCTCTCCCATATTACACAATAGTATTAGGCCCTTTGAGTTCTGTTAAAATGAAAATGTCTCAAGACTGTTGTTCTTCTGCTAAGCGTATTTTAAAGCCTAAATGAAATAAAATTACGTAATGAACGACATACTCTTATAATTTAATTCTATAGTTGTGTCATATTAAACTATGAGCAGGATTTCTAAAATAAATCAGACTCAGAAATAATTCTCCATTTATGATTCATGCTAACATGTTTTATCGTTAGCAGTGCAGATCAAAGAAAGAACATGTAGAAAAGCTGGAGAGTGTTTCTTTGCACACTAGAATGAGAGTTTTGTGAACATAAAGCACAAGAGAAGCCTCTTTATTTAGATGCCTATTTAGTAGCTGAGTCACGTACATATTGTTGGACATGAAGGAAAGTTTTAAAACAGCCTCACAAAATCTTACCTCCCTGGGGTATTTTTTTTTTTAATTGAAAATATCAGCAGTGCTTTCATTATCGTAGCAAAGGACAGGCAGTGAGTTCTGTACCTTGGCTGGCTTATGTCCATGATAATTTTGCAGTAATGCTTTAGGATAATATATTAAACAGAAAACAAGCAATAGGCTAGCTCTTCCAATTTTTACTCAAGTGTGTGCCTGCAGTGCTCTCTGCCAGCATGTCTGAGCTTCTCTCTGCCTCATGTGTGCACTTCCCTGCACGAGAGGCAGCAGTGCCATTGCACCCTTCACTGGCACAGAGAGGCAGACAAAGCACAGCAGCACGGGATGCCAAGAGCCATACCTGCACCCAGAACAAGGACAGGAATCTCCATTCCTTCCACTGTGTCCCCCCTCTTCCCAGGTGTCATCCTCCCAGAAAAGGGTGAATGTCCTCAGTGCTGGGGGCAGTGCCTGCCTCCCCTCCAATGTCTCCAGTTTGTGAGAGGATGGGGCTGCAGCAGCAGGGAGGGAAACCAGCTCCAGCTCAAAATGGTGAGGGCTCCAGGAGCTCATATCAATGAGGCATGGGGAATGAGGGGCCACCACGAGGTGAGGGCAACTCTGAACAAGGGCACCTGCTAGGATGCTGAACTTCCCAGGATCCTATCCCCACAGTGGGTTGCATTCAAAAGGACCCTAACTCAACTGGTAGGGGCGCTGCCGGACTAATAAAAAGGCATTGTATTTGTAACAAGTTCTTCTTACCTCTGTAGTATAAGAAGAGCTTCAAGAACTCAGGCCCACCAGAGCAGTGACTCCAGTAGGGACAGGGTGAAACTTCCGTTGCCGTGGGACATCTGAGTCTGCATCTTCCCCCATCCCATCTTGGTCACTCAGTGGACTAGGTCTGCACAGACACCTCAAGATGCTTGAGCCCTGAGGATCTATACAGGTGGATGATGACAGATTGTCCTTTATTATGTACTCCATTTGTAATAACACTTAATGCACCCTTTGTCTTCCTGACCGTTAATAAGCAGGGAGATGACGCTAACTCTGCTGAAAGGCAGAAGTTAGGTACAGACATTTTGTTGTACACGTGTACATAGCTGATCTTATTTTTCCTCTTGTGCTTCACCTTGCAGTGAATTCCTGGTCCCAGAGTGTCTGCTCTTCTGCAAGCATTGCCTTTTTTCCTGACTCAGTCACCCACCTTTTAAAATCTTCATGCAAGTCTTCTCAGTACCTTTAGTTTTACTATCCTATATAATCTTTAATTTCTCATAAATGTTGATACCTTGTCCCATACCTTTTATTAGGTCATTTATGAAGATGATGACCTACACAAGTGCCTATTGATACCTTCAGGTAGTCTTTCTCCATTGTGTAAATAAATAACTTTTTCCTTGTCCTCTTTCTCCACTTTTAATCCAACTTTAACCTAGATCCCCACTTGATTCCATTACAGCTTTGAGAGTTGTGAATTACGGTTTTTGAAAAATTCAATCCACTATTTTAACCACACAGGATTTACCTGCTGCCTGCTTGTGGGTAAGAAACCCTAAATTTTAGGTTAGGCCATAGCCAGAGTTTTGAAAGAAACTGCACATTTAAAACAAATGTTTTAAAATTTTCTGTCTTCATAAAGTCCCTGGAGGAATCATAACAATAAACAAGCAAAGCAAAATTTTCACTTTGGCCTGAAGAATGATTTTCAACTTTACATGTGCCAAGTTTTGTGAACAAGTTTATTCTCCCAGTTATGTCAGTGTGCAGCACAGATGTCTAGTTACCTGATTTGTGGCGGTGATCGGGTACTCAAATGACCTAAACTGTGCAATTACTGGTGCTGGCAGATTACATATGGAAAACTAAGACCAGGCCATAAAAATTTGATCTATTGTGTCCATAGTCATAATAAAACCGTTATGCTTGGTGATTGATTATAGGAATATTAAAATGCAGAAAAAGAAAAAAAGCTGCTTTAAATTGCATTGTATTCTTGTGTTTAGGGAAAAAATGATTGCTGTTATCTTGACATGTTTATCACTTTGAGGCTGAGCCAGTCGCTATCGTGTGAGTTCATTCTGTCCCATAGCTGACAAATTCTATCATGTACTATAAAAATCATTATGGCTCACTTTTGCAGCTGCAATAAAACAGGAAAGCAAATACAGTAACCATTTATATTTAGGACTTTAGTCCTAATGCACATCCAGCAAAACTGTGACTTAAAAGTTTAGACAGAAAACAAGATAGATCCTCAACCTGGATGCACAGATTTTATTCCAGAACTGGTCTCAATGGCAATCATTGATATTTGTGTAAGAAAAAGAGCAAACTGAAACAGAGGCCATATATTAACATCATGTATTGCTGATCTCATTTGTTTGCCAGGGACTCATCTGTATTTTTTAGCATTTTTGCTTCTTTCTTTTGGAGGGAGCCTTGGAGGTCTGAAAGTGTCCCCTGGCTGCACCTCCTATGTGAATTTTCTCGCCATAGCACATTTTGCAGCTACACTTTCTGCAGAAGTGTTCTCCCTCAGGGCCTTCTTCCCCAAGCACTGCTGTGTGGGTATGTGCAGGTTGCTGCCACACTGCCACTGTCGTGCTCAAACCCCAATCCCTCAGCTGTCCCCACAACCTGACTCTGATGTACCCCTGGGTTGTGCTCTACTCTCGACTCCGCACCAACTGCTCCCTCACCAAAGGATGCCAGGGTACATTTGGATACTTCAGCCAGGGGTAGGACAAATTTGCCTTAGAGGTGTCCAGTCCTTGTACATTTTCCCAGTAGACATGCATCAGTTCAGTGGTATGGTCAATCACACCAACCACAACGCCTGCTTTTGTGGAAGTGATGTGGGGTTCATTGTACGCCTCAGTTATGCTCCTCAGCCAGGACCAGATGTACATCATCTTGGTGTCAATTTGCACCTTCCCTTAACAGCCTGCTGCCAGACTCCCACCCTTTAGACTGAGGGACTGAAACAGTTGAGCAATCTCACATACCCCCACTTTTAGCTTTTTTCCTCATTCATCGTGCTTGAAAATGCTTGAAATATCTCTTGGGTTTGATCACAGAAACTAAATCAGGAATATATCACATTCCTCATTTAGCTTTCACAGAAAAAAAAAGTCAGATCAAAACTGTAACATGGCAATGGACACCTGCAGCATTAGAAGATGCAGATGGCCTTTGCTTGCATTTATAAATAGGCAGGTGTTCTTCAAGAAGTGAAAGCTATGGGTTTCATCTGTTTTTCTCAATTCAGAATGCTGTAATTTCCAACGTGTAAAAGCATGCCAAGCAAACAGTGGCGATAAATACACAACACTGAACTTCAACAAAGGTCTTCAGGTCCCATCTCAACACTTCATACCAGCGTCTTTATGGACTCACATCCCGTCAAGGGTACACGTGAGCACTGGTTTGGTCAGATGACCAAATTCGGCACCATACAGGATCAGTCATGAGACACCATCCTTGGAAGACCAAACCTTATTTATGATGGGCTGGAAAAATATGAGACAAATATTGTATCCAGGACACTTCCATGCTTCAACACACCCTCCACGTGATTCACCAAAGCCTGTATCAGTCAAATTCTCTTAAAGCCACCATTCATGGCTGATGGTAACTGTCCATAAACATCACCAGACCAGGACCCTTAGCACCAAGATATGTGTAGGTAGGTTGAGTTAATACATTGCCACAAAGTACTGAAGGTTCATCTGAAAAAAAGAATAATCCCATTGCAGGAGAAATAAAAACGTTTACAGTCTAATGCATCAATCTGTGCCAGAAAACCTAGCAAGGATCAGCTCCCAGCATCTGATCCAGTAACTATTTGTTCAGAACAGCTTTTAACCAGAACAAAACAAAAAGTACTTCTAAGTTCCTTTCCCTTTTTTTCCTGGGAGCCTCAGGAATATAACCACATGAAATGCTTCAGCACTGATTGGCAAGTTTCTGTATTGATTGGCTTCAGAGGCTGATTAGATAAGACAGAGTCAACTAATGAGAGCCACTACAAAAATCTAGTGCAGTGTTATCTGCTGAGATAAACTCCCAAGCCAGTCTATTTAGTAGATCTTTTATCTAAACAGATCCTGATATTGTTGACAGTATTGTGCACAAACAAAACATGGGATACTAACAAAAGGGCTTTGTTTAAAATAGGTAACTACTGTCCTGGAGAGAAAAGAAAGCAAATAGCCTGGACTTTAAACCTAGAAGCAAGAAGTGGGAGACTGACATTAACACCTGCCATCCCTTAGCTGTAATTCAAGCTCTCCTTCACCCCCAAAACATAAAAAGGAAACTCTAGGATTGTTTTGTTAAATGCCTCACATCTCATCACACTGACCATGCTAGCCATAACCTCCTTCAGAGGAGCAGCTGGATATTGGATGCCCTGTCTAGAAAAAATGCTTTTCTTAAGCTGTGTGCTCTGCTTATCTTCCTTCTTTTTACTTTGTCATGTTATTTTTTAGCTATTGTACTGGATCTGCCTGTAGCCCTCCCTCAGTTTTCACATAGCTCTTTTGGAAGTGAAAAATCTTGCTGACTCGGTAGGGGTTTTGGCTGATTAAAACCTAAGTAAGGGAGGCATGGCAAAGCCCAGCATTTGTACTTCAGACTTTCCCTGCTCAGTCCTGCTCAGCTTTGGGACCCACAGTTCCAAATCTCTGTATTTTCCATAGTGGGGAAATACCAGTTGCTGGAAGTGATTAGTGGGTATACAGGACATGAGGGGAACATCCTGTGATACATGACCTGTTGGGATCTATCAGATGCACAGTACTCATTTAAGGCAGATGTCCAGGAAAGAATCCAGCCCAACCTTGGGCTTGTTCATCAACCTGAAATAAATAATAAGTCTAAAGAGGAAAAAAGGAGTTTGAACAAACTGTGTGCTCTGAATTTCCTCAGAGGAGTTCGCCTGGGAAAAGCAAGAAGCATTCCTCACCCTGCTCTGGCTCACACTGACAGGAGGTTAAGCTGCAGGGATGTTCCAGTATACCGAACTAGGCAAGGGGTTTTCAGAGCTGTTATCTATTTTAAAATAAACATTCCAGTGTGTATTGTTATCATATTTTGTCGTGCTCTCATCATTTAGAAAAAAAAAATATAAAGGCTTCTGAATATCAATTTCAGGGGGTATTTGTATAGAATCTGGCTCACATACCAAATTTTTTTTTCCTGTTCACTCTTCTATTAAGCTTTTTATCTAAAAACAACTTTGGATCCCAAGAATACAACTGCTCATTCAGACTCATGCAAAAGTCTTATTATTAAGCATACATAGCAAGGCAGATGGAAGCCATATCTAGTATTCTTCCTTTTAGGTTTGTCATTGCACAAAATAAAGGTCTCTCACCTAATATCTGAAGTCTAGAAAGTCCAAACTACCCAAGAAAAATTTCAAATTTTTTCAGGCAGTCTTTCCCTTCATTTATGATACTGCTTGCCAAAAAATACAGTTTTCTGTGCATCCCAGAATCTGCTCACAGGCCTTATGGCACCAGATCTGAAATGCTGATGCTCCCTGCAGAGCTCACACGGTACAGTCATGGTTGGGGTTTTTATGGAGATTAAGTAGTATATGAATTCCTTAGATAACAAAGCAGCAGCAAAGCCGAGTGAACTTCGACTGTCTCAAAACAAGAATGGCAGGAAGCAACCAGCTGGCTGTGTAAGAGCTTCCTACCCTTGGCCACCGCTAAAATCCAGGTAGCTGAGCAGATAAGCAGAGCTTTGTTACCATTTAGTTCTTAGCAAAGCAGCAGTACATATTCAAAGCTGTTGTTATCTTAACAATCCTATAATAAAAGTTCTGCCTTCCATGCCAGTGCAAAGGTTATCAGCTTCTTTCTGAAACACAAATTCGCTATAAATCTTCAAGAGAGCTGGAACAACTGAGGTGTCACTTTTGCAGGTGCCAAGGGGAGAGGAGGGCTGGTCTCCAGAATGCCAAGCAGCTAGTGAAGGGGCCAAACTCCAGCCCCACAGTCCCTTCAGAGGGAAAAATGTTGGCTTATGTGTGCCATTTCACATAGGTTACCATGTCAAAAGGAGAAAGCCTATTGGGAACCTCAGAGATTTGTATCTCTGCTTGGATATCTCTCAGATTTGAAAACGGGAGCTCCTTTGTGGGATCATGTATAGATAAGTCACTAACATTAAGTTTATCCTGGATTTTGGTCTTCATTTTGTCTTCTCCTACCTAGAGGATGGGCAGGTTTTCAAGGGCTTAGTGCCTAGGTAAGGGTAAAGAAAAGGGGTATCCAAGTGCTAAGAGGACTTCACAGATCGGTATGTGGATTTGCCTACTCACTTTGGTGCTTTGGCAGGAGCTGGGCAATTCTGAAAACCCACAAATGGTTGTGGAATCTGAGTCCTTTAGAAAAATCTATCTCTTAACACTGCGTAATTGTTGAATATTTTATAATTACTCACAGATTTAAATTGTGAGTAATTTAAAAAAACTTAGGATTTCCTTGGCTGCTGAACTTTGAAAGCTACTGTATTTTTTTCTAATTACTGATGTACATCTAAGTTGCAAGGTTCAGTTATCTGTGCATATGATTTATTAATGAGACAAAAAAAATCAAATACAAATGTAAGTGAAACCCAGCAATATATAATATAGTTTTTCTAAAATTTAAAGCAATTGGTAAAGCACTCAAGGACTTTGCACCTTCAATATGCATGAGTCAGTTCTAACACAATGCATTAGCAAAGATTAGTTTCATATGCTGAAACTGAGTCACACACTACAAAAATGAAAAACACCCTATATTTTGTGTCCAGGAGTGCTTCGCATCCTGAATTGGACAGAACAAATGAAGACGAGAGTCTGTCTGCAATCTTTACTCAAAAGAAACAGAGCTGAAGTTGAAATTGGCTCAGCAGATAGCAGTTAGTAGTAGGAGAATGGGAATTACATCAGGTCATATTTAAACCCTGTATCCCATGATGAATTTATTCACAGCCAACAAAAACAAGATTCTAACATTTTGTTCTTGTATAGGCTGTGTGCTTTAAGGGAGACTAAAAATCTGTCTCTTGAAGAAGCAAGGCACCGCTGGACTTTGTATTCCTTCTAGACCTGCATTCTTGCCTTGAAGCAATTGTATTCATTGACCCATATTCGTGAGTTGCTTCATTTGGGCATACTGAAAAAAAGATGAACACGTTTGCTACCGAGAGTGCCCTTTCCATGTGGAAAATCATTAAAACCTCAGAGATATTTGAGGTCTGATGGGAGATGTCTTTCTCTAAGTTTAATCAAACCATACATATGAGGAAATGTTGACAGAATGTTTCTCAGTTGCAAATTACCTACAAATGTGAAATTGTTCCTTGTTAATAGTGGTGCTGCTTAAAATAATATTTACTGATGATTTATCTCCTGAAGTCACATAGGTAATGAATCTGTTTCCCTCATTTCTGCGTCCACTTTGTACAATGAAATATGTTCCCTGAGAACTTTCGCTGTACTGAATCCTGTCTTTTCTGATAATTATTTTGAGTTATATCTCTGTTCATTGACACACTTTGATTCTCATTGGAAACAATTAAATCAACATTTGATTATGTGTTCTCTTGGCACCCAGTATAGAACTCTTACATACATAAAAGATGCAATGGAGAGTGCATAGTTGCATTTGCGTGCATCCTGCTTCCTGTATTCAAATAAAATAATTAAGGTGGAGTACCACTGTGCATGCAGCTATGTGAGTATCTATTGTAGTATATGATAGGACAAAGGGAGATGGCTTCAAATTGAAAGAGAGCAGGTTGAGATGAAATATCAGGAAGAAATTCTTTACTGTGAGGGTGGTGAGGCACTGGCACAGTTTGTCCAGAGAAGCTGTGGATGCCCCGTCCCTGGCAGAGTTCAGGGTCAGGTTGGATGGGAGTTTGAGCAACTTGGTCAAGTGGAAGGTGTCCCTGCTCATTGCAGGGGCGTTGGAATTAGATAATCTTTAAGGTTACTTCCAACCTAAACCATTATATGATTCCACCTTTGCTCTTACATTGATTCTGTAGCTAAACTGCTCAGCTGAGAAGTAAAAGTTGAGCTTTATATATTATAATGCTGTAAAGTGGAAAAAGGAAAAATCAATGTGGAGCTTAATTATGGTGTGGAGGTTTTGACTGAGAACAACTTGTTTTGATAAGCAAAAAGGAATTCCTTTAGCATGTCCCATTCCAGAATGGGCTTGCAAGAGAGGAGTTAACCTGAATAAATTTGCTCAGCATGAGCAGCAATTCTCCTGGAGCAACATGAGCACTTTTTGCATTAGAGGCTGTCTGAAAGCACCCAACAATCGAAGGAAAATGCCAGAATCACGTCAGTGAGTCTCTTGCATTAAAACTGCTAAGGGCATGGAATATTTCCAGAACTCTTTCAGAATCTCTGAGTATTTGCCTAATTCTTACTGAGTTCTTACTGGAGCAGGTTCTGTTTGCACTAGAGGAGAGTTCATTATGTCAGCTGTGCACATCACACACACAGCTGCGTATCCCACCTCTGCAGGGACAGGCTGTCAGCAACTACCTGAAGATGTAGCTCTGTCTTTCTGCACCTATTTCTGTATTTTATTAATAATGTTGTGCTGTGGCAAACCAAATGGGAAACAGGCTGGAGCACAGCTTTGATGGCTAGTCAGGTCTTCCAATGGAATTTAGGTTAAACCCTTTGCAGCTTCTGGAGGCAAGAGGAAAAAAGATGGTCTCACAGCTCAGGCTGTTGAACTCTGCTTTAAAAATCTGTACCTATCCCTGCTGCTGCAGCAGGTTTTCTGTGCAATGTCAAATAATGAGACCAAACTTGTTACTCAAGTTCATTAATGACTTGCACCTTTTTTTCTTGCATGCATAGCTCGGTAATCAGAAGTCCAAAACATTAAGCACTCACAAATGCAAATGAAGTCAGTGGAAAGATGCCTGAATATATCTGTGCTATGTAATGCTGGCCACGGCAAAGGTAGGCTGGAGCATACGTTGCAGAAGACACGGAGTCACGCCTCGATTAGTGGGGGTGAAACAGCTCACACAAAAGCAGTTGTTTCTTGGGGAAGGCGGCCAAGGAAAAGAGTAATCGCCTGATCCAATGAGGGTCACCACGCACTCTGACCAACATTACAGGCCGAGATCGATTTTGCAAGAGCTGCAAAGACTTTCAATTTGCTTTTAATACACCATGGCCTCTGTGCATTTGAGTCCATCAGCTGAGTACTTCTGTCTCTTCAGCACAAAGACTGCCACAGAGACTACAAAAGGTGACAGATGGAGAAGTTGTACTTTGCTATGTAAGGAAAATTCAGCCTCCTATATGACCCTTGCAAATATTAGCTATGGTAAACTGAAAATGTCCTAACCAAAGATCAAACTGAGCTCCTCTCTTGCATCACCTCTGTTCTTCCCCTGCAGAACCAAACCACAGGAAAATCAGCTCAGAGCTGAGAAGTGGAATTCAAATTGTACTGATGTAGGAGGGACCATTATTCATAAAGGCCCAGCGTTTAATCAATACGGCAACAGTTGTCTCCCAGCTGTAATAGCTTATGTAGCATGGAAAAAAGTAGTCAAATTCCCAAGTGATTCAGGCTTTGAGAGTGGTTTACACGGAACCTCCAGGGCCTCCACAGCTCTCAGATCTTTGCCAGTGCCTGATCAAGGCCTTTATCTTAATCAACAAAGCCACCAATAGATTAAAACCAAACATCTCCATAACAAGCTGAGGCAAGTCTCTTTTACTTGGGCATGCAAGAACAATGCCAAAACTTTTCTGCCATAACCAGAAGAAGGAAGCAGTACATAAAAGCTCAGATTTTAAAAGGATATTAACATAGATATGAAAAATAAAATTTAGACACCCAAAAAGAGCAGCTCCATAAGTCCCAGAGCAATGAGGGCTGCAGCTCCCTAGTCGGCACTGGGACCCTGAAAGCAACATTACCTCATCATCACTGAAAAACATCAAGGAAGGTCAGAACAGAAGAAGAAGGAGAAGATGCAAAGTTTACATTTTTCTAGTGAGTCAATTGATCAATAAAATCAAAATATCACAAAAGTACAATTCCCCAGGCTTCCTCAGCATAATTTCTATATTAGAGTCAAAGCAGGGTCTCGTCTTGGCATTTAGGAAGACACTAAAAATGATAGCTCTGGTATCTACTCATGCATCCAGGAGAACATCCAAAGGGTGTTTCAGCAGCACCTTGGTGAAACAGCCAGTACTTGACATCCCACTGAGAACTCTCAGCTGCACCATTTAGCCCTGGGACTAAAAAACCGCATAAATTAGCAGGGTGTAATTGCAAATATGATCCAAGAACAGTCTGAAATTAGCTCTTGCTGAGTCTGAAGTGGGGTTAGGATGACATGTTTCCCTGACTTCTGGAAACAAGGAGAAAATTTAACCATTTTTTTCCCTGGCTAGATTGTCCTAAGCTAGGATTTGATCATTTTCCTACACTTCCATGAGACCTAAAAATCTTTATGCAGAAAAACACTTCAAGATACTTCTTTTGCTTTCTTTCAGAAGAATGTTTGTTCAGCTTCTAACAGTCCATTACAGAATCGGTCCCTGCACAGGGAAGGAAAGATTAGGCCTTTAATGAGTAGTTTGTCCCAGGGACTGATTTTTGGTAACAGAATCTCTTTTAGTCTTTTTTTTTATTTCCTTCCCCTTGTAATTTCTGTATTTTTGTCCTTTTATTTTTTTTTTCTCCCTTCTAGTATGTATTCCAGACCCTGGATCACATATTTAGTTTCCTGAACTTCTCCAATATTCATTCTAGCCATCCTGGTTGTCTACCGTGAGTATCAGTTTCCTTCCTTCTAGTTAAGAGGGCAGGGAGGGAGGAAAACTGTTCCCAGGCCAAGCAGCAGTGCCACTCTGGTGATCATTTGGTGGGTTGTGCAGCCTGAGAATGAATCATTGCTTACAACACTTAAATCTTCCTCCATTTCTCACTTTCCATTTTCTAGGGACTGAGGAAGAGGTGGTGCCAGAGGCTGCTACATTTAGTAATGTGTGAAGTAGAAGTAAACATTTAAAATTAAAATTATCTTGATTGTTATTCAATACCCAGGAAGATGATATGACATAATGCTTGTCAATTACTGGAATTACTCATTTTTAGCCAAGATTGCTAATTTTTAGTAGATTTTAAGTGAATTGAACCACCTAACCTATGTAGAAGCTGTAGCCTGCTTCCCACAAGATGCCTCCACTTCTCTACTGTACCCCTAAATGACTAATGGTGATTGCTGAAATTTTCTCTCTTAGTCCATGCTTGTTCTAACTTCTTCATTCTCCATCTGCTTCCACTGCTTGGTATTTTTTCCCAAGAAGCTGTCTTTTCTGAATATGACTTAGTAACCCCCTTTTTCAGCTTGAAATTGTGCTCACAAACACGTCAGTTTTCTTTCAGGCTATGCTCCCAATCTTGCTGTAGACCCTTACACGACCACCTTAAAGACATGGAAATCACAGGCAGAGCCTTAACATTTCACTTGCATTTAGTCCTTCATAAGAGCCCTTTCTTCACTCCTAAAGGTGTAAGTTTAGGAGCAGGGTGATGTAATGCTCGCAGCCACCGCTGCAGAGGCACCAGCAGAACGTGGGCTTTCAGGCCAAGCATGGACAATGCCTACAGCCAGTTTGTCTGGGGTACCACTGCTCACAGGGACTTTACACTTCCCAGCACAGGCTCAGTCCTGCCCCCAACCACTCTTGTTGGAAGAGGGTACAGCCTCAAAGGAAGCAAGTACGTTCCATGTCTCATCTTTCAAGGGTCAGTGCTTAAACTCACAAATCCGTTCTCTTTGACGTTCTAATCTCTGGTTGTAAAATAGATTTAGTGGTTTAACATTAAAATTTCAGGCACAGTTAAGTAAGGGATTGCAAAAGAGTTAATAAGCAAAACAGTTTAACAAACTTTGGCAGAGAAAATTGAAAAGCTCAAACAATCTCCTGACAAAAAGAGTTTAGCCCTGGATTTGCCAGTGCCTCCAGCCCAGCACCTGGACATATCAAGCTGTCTCAAAGAAAGTGACACAAGGTTCCTCTTTTTTCTCTCATCACTCTATATTTTTGTTAAATGTAATGAATGGGCCCATTACGCCAAAAAAATGTTAAGTCATTCATTGCTGTCTGTGCAGTGGGCGTCTGGCCACATCTCCGTGTTGTTCGGCTCTGCAGTGACTGCATGTTTATTGTTCCACATCACCCTAAACCTACTGCACACATCCACACATGACCTGTGCATTATCATACTGCATTACAGGAAGTGACAATAAAAGAGATAATGTCCCACCAAAGTGGGACACCCTTCCAAAGTGACTGGACTCTTCACATACACCCAGGTGTGTTTAGGTACATGAAAAATGCCCATGTATAACCTTTAGCAATAATTATAGCAGGTTAACAAAACAAACAAAGAATCTGAACTCTTGGAGGAGATTGAAAACTTTAAATAATTTAAACTTATGAAAGTAAAATGAAATCTCAATTTTGAATGCAGAGATATTGCAGGTCAAACACTGCTGGCAAGGAGATTTTTGATCTGGACAAACGGAACGAAGCAGATGTGCACCTGCTCTATTAAGCAAGACAGTAGATGCACTGCTGCATCTGCCATTCACTTTTTGGTTCAGAGACACAGGAGATTATTTTATTCTTGCAAGCCCACACTCCCACAGTTTGTTCACCCTAATAGCCATGTTCAGGATTGCAAGTGAGAGCACCAGTTGATTCAGGTTGATTAACTCACTGATGGCACAATGCTAAGTGTCAGTACCAGGTGACAAGTCCCACAGTGCCACAATGAGAGAGCAGTGTTACCAGGTCTGTACTCAGCTCATGCATGTTTTCACTAGGGTAACTCCTCTTCCTCTGCTTCCTCCTGCGTCAATTAACAAAATAAAATGAAAGAGGGGAAAAAAAGAAAAAAAAAGAGAAAATATTATGGGAAAGAAAGAAGATACAATGAAAAAAGACAGTATTATAGGCGCTAAGCCAAGAGCACTGCCGCACAGGTTGAGGTGTTCTTAGGACACCAAGACATGCCATGGAAGGAAGGAAAGCAGAAGGAAGGAAGCTAACACAGTCTGTGGCAAATACTGTTTCTAAATGATTCATCTTTCATGTCCAAATGTGAAGCCTCTTAAAAGGCCTGTTTTCAGAATGCATGAAAAATTTCTTTTATTCAAAGAATGTGTCGTGACGGGCTCTTGGGTGTGGGTAAGTCCTTAAATCACCAACCCATCCCATCTGAGGATCTTTTATCTATATATTTTTCAACACCAAAAAGAGGCTGTTCATTCCTGCTATCTCCCACAGTAAATAATTTCTCTTTTCTCTTTTAAGACTTTTTTTCTAGTGCTATGGAGTTTGAAGACAGACATAAATTAATATCCTGTTAAATAGCCTTCTCTCTGCCATGTATAACATCACTCATGCACTGGGAAAATAAAGTCCATCATCCTGTATCTACACCATATCCTGCCTTTCTTGGCAAAAGAAAAAGTCTGACTGGCACATATCTGCAGCCAAAGATGACAGACACCACAGCCACCCCATCCAATATCAAGGACCTGATGAAGCCTTGGGGAGATGGCAATCCAATAAATCACATGGGCCTTTTCCAACAATTAGAGACAATTAAAGATGGAGGCATTTTGAAGGAGGTGTGCAGAGCAAAGCGGGAACGAGACAGGAAGGTGTGAGAGCCAGGATAATTGTTTGGGGAAAAAAAGAAGTTCAGAAAAATGCGTATTTTACTGTTTCATGAGGTGAGTTGGTGGGTGTGAGTGCACATATGCCTCTACCCTCTCCTGGAAAGCAAAGGAACTGCTGACCTTGGTGCCCTGCTGCAGCAAGAGCCAAAAATAACTCCTTGTAAGCAGCCCATTGCACCAGGCAAACTTAACAGACTGCTCAGCTGGTAGTGTGCGAGCTGGAACACTCATCGTCCTGTACTGCCTGGGTGCCAGCCTGTGGTGTGCTTTTGATGCCCCTGGGAAGCCCTGTTTCCCACTTTTTCAGTCTCTCTTTTCCCAAGGTCCCCCTGATCCTGGTCCTAATGCACCAGGCAGGCATGTAGAACTAGCAGCACCATCTCCCACAGGTCAAAAAGGAGGAATTTGAGGAGGATCAAAAGGGTGCTCCTTACAGTAGATCGTGCCTGTGCGCTTGTGCATCTCCGAGCCTGTAAATTAGAGGAAAAGTAAAAAGGACAATGAGTTCAACAAAACACCATGCTCGGAAGGGCAAGGGGTGGAAGAGGCTCTTGCTATCCTAAAGCAGTTCTCCATCTCTAAGGAGATGAACAGCCAAGACCTTCTCTCCCAGAGGATACAAGCCACTGACAGCCCTTGTCTAGAGTGCTGAAAATCCAAATATCACCACGCAGTGGAAAATAAAGCTACACGTTACCTCAGTTTACACATGGGATACCTTTTCCTGGAAGAAACATGGCATCAGCCTTGCCTCTTTGGGGGAGCAAGCACAGCAAGGAGAAGGGTGACAAAAGCTACATGTGCAGGGAGAAGAGAAGACAAGAAAGAGTGCACACACTGAGAGTTTTAAACAGAATATTTGTGTCTGATTTTCAGCTGTGAGGCGTACACAGTTTCAGCTGTGAGGCGTACACAGCCCTGTTAAGTGGCTGCCACACCAGTGTTTATACCAGTGGTCCATTCAGCCTCTGATCTAAATGCAATGTGCTCTATTTTCTTTGCAAATTCATCTTGCGTTATGGCATATCTGCTTACATTTTAAAACTACCTAAGGAGTAAATAATTTGCTCTTTTTGACAGGCATGCTGAGAGTTTCAGTCTGTTACCCATTTGCTTTAAATATCAGGCTGTAAAACTGTGCTTGTGTTTCTGGCTGACATTGTTGTTAATGATGCGCTGTGCCTATTCTCTGGTTATGGAGGAATTCTCACATTATTTCTGGGGTAAGCTAATAATGAATGTTACTCAGAAAAAATCTTATGTTTGTGGTTGACTTGCTGCCAGTGTAGGAAATCATGTTACAACCATCATCTCACTCTATCTCCTCCCTCTCAAGTGCAAAGTTTAAATATTCATTCCTATGCAATCTGTATCTAAATAAGCAGTGCCTATTTGGTGTGCAATATACTGCACCAACTCTATTTAACTGTGTCAATGTGTCATTTGTACTGGGGGGGAACCATTCTGGCAACTCATCTTCCCAGGTTTTTTGGGGGCAGCACTTAATTTCTTATATTCAGCTCTAGGCTCTTCTCTGCTTTGCAAAATTTCCTTCCGCAATTCTCATCAAATGAACCTGCCTTAAATGTGATCATTTAAATAGGTTTAGATGCACTTATTTAGCATTAGAACAAAGAGAGAAACAGCAGAGACATCACACAGGTTATACCTGTCACACTGCAAACACCTCAGTAGAGTGAAACAGAGCAGTTCACTTCCAAGCCTTTAAAAATAGAGCCTTCAGGAAAAACAAAGTATGTGTAGAATCAGAGTGTTGCAATTAAGATCTTGTTCACACTAATGGCTGGAATAGCATTGAAAAACAGTCTAACAGACGGCATCCAAGCTCTGTTAAGTGGTTGCCTTCACATTTGGGATCCAACCCGCCAGGGCCTTCAGAGCTTGACTTTTCTCTGATGTGGTTACCAAACAGTGGAACATTTCTAGCATGACCAAAACTTAGTCATGCCTCAGTAACTTAACTCAGATTCCACATCTTCAAGCCTGAAAGTAGTTTGAGGGGCACAATTTTATCCATGCCATCCATAAAACGTAATTTAACCCTGCTTTCAGATCGCCTTGGATGTTGTGGTGTGCATACATCACCTACCCTGCTAATGTGCACCGTGCTGTCAAAGAGGCCATAAATCCTGTGACTGAAGCCATGCAGTTATGGCACGTGAGAATTTCCTTTAAAAAACCCTTTCCAATGTTAGCAGAGTCAAACTTGTATTCTCCCCACTGTCAGAATCAAGGCTTTCAAACAGCTACATAATACAAGTAACAGGGGCAAAACCACTATCTGTTTTTACGATGGAACGTGATCGGTGTGTGAAAGGTCCCTATGATGTGGTGACGACAGCAGAGGGAGACAGGACTGAGTGACTCAAGCTTTCCTTCCAGGTCCCTGTTAGTGTGAGGGTTCCCAGGGGATCTTCTCCTGCTGAAAGATAGCACAGTTCTTTCCACTGACGTGTAGTTATATCCAGCTCGGTGAAAACTGAGCTCGTTCCTTGATTTGCTCCTCTCTGAACATCAGGTGAGTTATGGCAGGGGGAAAAAAAGACATTTCCTTTCCTCCTCCTCTCACTGCCTATATGCCAGTGGCAAAATCCAAGTGCAGGAAACAGCTACTTGATGACTTAGAGTGGCAAGACCTCGAAAGAAAAAGACAGAGAGCAAAAGCAGAATATCTGTCTGAACATGATCCAAGATTTTTTTTTCCATCTACACTTCTCCCTTTCTCTAACCTAGGTCCAGATTTCCCTCACACCTAAAATGGGTATGCTGCTTGAGGGGGATTGAAACAACCTTTTTCTCTAGTTAGAAAACAGAGCAGGTCAAGAAGTAATAGACTTAAGTGAGAATCCTGTTGGCATCACACCACCTTCTCAGCTAGCAGACCTCCTCCACGACTGTCCTTGGAGCCTCTTCATGTTACTACTTGATTTTTAAAACCCTGGTCCTATACAGCCAAAGAAAATAAGAGGCTGAAGCAGATTCAAACATGTTGATAAAACACTGCATCAGCACATACAGAATCATGCTTTAAACAACTGTCACTGAGGTCACTGCCTAAAAGTGGCACCATTCTGCCAGTAAAAAGTCAATTCATTGTGATACAGTAGATGGTGTAAAAGAAGGCAAAAAAATAAATTTTAAAAAACCCTTGAAGTCTTATTTTACAATTTCAGGCTGTTTCATGGACCACTGGTTTTAAAAAGTGTGTATTTGTGGGAACTGAGGTGTGGAGAGGGATGAGTGTTTCTATAGCCAAGTGTAATAGAGAGCGGTCTTGAGAAATAAAAGATGTGATCCCACAATGGATTAAGCAGAGCAATTTTTACACACAGAAAGTGTTGGAAGGGTGATCCATAAAGAAAGAATTTAGTAAGTTACAACAAAATTTTCTTGAACATTAACTACTTACAGGCCAGTAGTACACAAGTTTTCCCTTTGCTACATTGAAAGTGTACCACTTCCACATACAAGATGAACAGACTTCAAAGAAGATGTCCATGACCAATCAGGGTAATTTTTTTTTTTTTTTAAATACTTGCACAGGGGAGGTCTCGTTAAAGTTCCAGACAGTCCCTTGGAGAGAACATTTTCCTGGGGATTAATACATTTTCGTATGTGGCACAACATGTATTACACCACCTCGCAGCACCTAAATCACTTTCTTTTCCACAAAGCGAGTGTTCTCTGGGAGCTGTCTCTTGGGATGTGCAGCAGCATAGAGCCAGAAATCCCCTCTGTCTGAGCACCCCAATGCAGCTTCATGCCGCCCATCCTCCCTTACTGTGTTTCTCCAGCTCCTCATGCTCTTGTGCCTTTATCTCATTAGCCAACTCGCTCTATCTGCCCACGGAATTCTCTGCCTGATGAAAACCTCCTGCACGCAGCTTTTCCTGGTCTCGACGCTTGTCTTCTTTCAGACATGTAGACATAATATGGTCTGAGGCGATCAGTTTCTTCTTTGAGGTCCAGTCTTATCTCGCAGACAGTGGTTTATGCAGTGGGTTCCCTGGGGAACTTTCCTCTTTGCACATGGAGCCATTCCCTTGGCCAAAAGCTAATGAATGTGGCACGTCTCCAGACTGCGCCATGAAGACAGGCCGGAAGGATGCACAGCCAGGCAGGCTTCTTATGCACTTAAGCATCTACTCTGAAGCATGGAGAGGCCCTTCACTGCTGGTGCAGCTCCCTTCCCAAATGGGTGCAATATCCCAATCCCTCAGAAAGGACCTCTCACGCAGATAGTTTGACTTTTCCCTATGTCTTCAAGGTGCATTGGGGCATTTCATGGCTGAAGTCCAAAGCCTGTATTTCTCCCTCATCAACATCATACTGCTATCACCAAACTCTCAGCACTGTTCCCGTTGACTGCAGTACAAAAACACCAACAGTTTGTTCCCAGATCTCCAGGGAAGGGAACCAGGCAGGAGGTACTGTGCTTTGGCCTAGCTTGGAGTGGCTTGCTACATTCCTCAGAGACATTGGCCTTTTTGTGCAAGTTCCCCATGGCTTTTTGGGGCTGTGGGGTGTAGTTTGGACTCCAGTAGCTCACGGCTCTTTCCCCCACACCGTGTAAGTTCAATCTTTACAGTAGTTCTGGGGAAGTCAGTGCCCTGTTTTTGCAGGAAACAGCATGACCTGGAAAGTTCAAGCCAGACACAGACCTCTTCCAATTTGGAAATGTCCACATCTGGGATTTGATTAAGGGCCATTTTTTGCTATTAGCTGCCCATGGCTGTACTCACGCAGGCTTGGAAACAAGCAGTCCCTGCCAGGGAAGCAGAGCAGCTCAAGGGTGGTTTCTGTGTGAACACAAGGGCTGCTGGTATAGGGTTGTCCTACTGAGGACTGGATGAAACAGCTGGAGACATCAGATGCTGCATGAAGGACCTTCAGGGTGTGGGATCCAAAGCCAGCTGTATCAGTTTGTCCTGCCTATTTACACGTGTCCCACACCCAATAAATACCTTCCCTGCTGCACCCTCCTCTCACACTGCCCAGCACAAGATCCTCCTTTCTTGATACAGATCTACGTGGTGGTAGCAAGTCCCCCAACTCACTCCCTGGGTCATCTGGCCCTCTGTGGGCAGAGACACGGCACTCATGGATCAGCACTCCAACTGCTGAGGCAATGACCTATCTTCAGGGTACTTCTTCCTGCTACCTGCCCCAGCAAGACACATAAATTACCCCCAAACCTCAAATTATTATCATCACCCTCCCCCTTTCCAGACAACATGCCTGTTTCCCCAAGAATTCAGCTGCAGAGTTATTATCTTTTCCCAGTTTTCCTCTAGAGGGACCCCTACCTTGATTTTGGTTTTATTAGGCCTGATTAAAACACATTTAATTATAAAGAAGCCTTACTAAAACCAAGCTGCTAACCCTACCGAAGTGGCACAGTAACCATTCCTACCACAGGCTTTATTAAAACCAAGGGGAGTCCTGCGCGTGTGAGGAATCAAGACAGGACTGCTGCATTGCAGCTACTAAGTTTTAATGAACTATACACAGCAAATGTATTTGTATGCTTGGTCTTAAATATAATTAAATGTTTCAGTAGCAAATTAAGTGAAGAAAACAAATCAACCACATGTTTTCAGATACTGGGTACATAAATATTAAATCATTATAAAAGGCATATGAAGAGGAAAATGCAAACATTATGCTGATTTTAATTTCCTCAATTATTTCTAATTCCCCCTGAGCCCTACATTCATTCCCAGTGATTGCAGACAGACTAATCACTCAAAGCAGGACACCATTTAATAACATGCAGCAGCTGAAACCCAGAGTTTGTCATTGGCCCTGTGCTGGCACTGTCAACACGGTGGCACTGTCGCCTTGATCAATCTCCTCAGTCACCATGGTTTGTGACTCCTGTGGCTGTAGGTATGTAGGTGATGTGCATTTCACACTGCTCTGCAGTCTATCTGGGAAGATCTATCCATCAGCATCTGCCTTCAAAAGCCTACAGAGATCTATTTATGTAAGTCCCTCTCTGGAGGAAAGGTGCTGGGAAAGCAGCCAACAATAAACGGAGTGGGTGTGGGAAAACGAAAAATAAGCAAGCAGAAATACTACATAAAAGAATGACCATATGGTTTAAGCCACAAGCTATGTAAGTCACAAGTATAAAGTTGTGTCTGATAACAGATTCGGCAGAGAGGTGCGTACGGCCAGAAGCTCTGCAAAGAGGGTCCCTTTGGGGGGTCAGGTGTGGGAAACAGATGCAGGCTCAGAGACCTCTGACAAGTACAAAAGAAGCAAGAGTGAGCCCAGAGGTAGCTCTGCCTTTTCCCAGCCAGCCACAAGCCTGCTTTACCCATCCACAGACACACCTGCCATGGCATTCAGTACGGAAGAAGAGAACAAACATCACTCAAACCCGTGCACTGCTCTGCTTTGAGGAGGGGTGTTGAGTAGACCAAGGTGTTGATTCTGGATCAAGAAAACCATGCACACTCTCCTGACTCATTCACAGTCTTCATAAGGTCACTCCAGTGATCTCCAAAGTGACTGTCCAGGCACACAAAGAAAAAACCTTTTGTGTAACTCCTTTCTCTTTCAGTATGATGTACAGTTTAGGACAGAATTTAATGGGCAACAACTGCATTGCAAAAAGCAAACTAAAATCTTTGCTCTTCCAATTAATGTTTAATACAAGGGCTCCATTGGAAATGCTCACATAAACCTAAGCAGGAACATCTGAAATGGATGATGTGGTAGGTTTCTTTGGAAAAGGGGAATTGGTTGCCACTTCTTAACCTGCACTGAGATGAAACCATGTGGATTAGCTCTCTTTTAAATCAAGCACCTTAGTTAACTAGTTCCAGCATGCCAATCCTCCTGCCTGGTGGTGTTAGGGACTCCAGGGATGGATGACAGCAGTCATTTGCCAGTGGGAATGTCAGCTGCTTCAAAGGAAAAAAATACTTTTTTCTCAAGGCAAGGCACTGAGATACTATTAAAATCCCACCTTAGAAGGGTACTGCAGGATGAGATACACTGATCCAGAAGAGCCAGTTTCCCTCCACTGACTGCAAAGGAACCTCAGATTTGGACCTTACATTTGATTGAGGTGAAGCCCACATCTTCACATGAGAGCACTGGCCCAAAGCACTCCTACTGTGCATGGAGTCCCACTGGCATGAGCCTATCTCTCATGTAAAGAAACTTCTTTATCATCTCGAGCCATTTTTCAAATTAGATTCCTAATGTTGCCTTGTGCCCCAACCCACAGAACTGAATCGGAATTGAAAAGGCCATTTCAAAAATCCTCATTTGCCTACCACTCAGCTTGAACAGGCACCTCTACAGAGGGTCTTCTCGAACTCAGCAGTGGTGCTGGAGCTGAGAGCAAGGTGGGCAGACTTCATCTCACATACCAGCACATTTGGCAAGGAAGGGTGAAAAGGATGACAAGGGGAAACATTTTGTCTGTGCCTGTTTGTGTCCATGGGAACAGTGGGTATAAGCAAGTCGTTTATCCTCCTCAAGCTTCCTGTGGCAACTAGCAACCAGAGAGTTTGGCAGATGACAACAAAATGAGCACAGGGCAGATCAGACTCCAGGGCACCGTTATGTGCACAGCACAGTTCAGTGCAGTCTGCAGAGCAATACCACATTCAGAAGGAATAAAAAAGCTGAAGAAATAGCTCATCCAACTGAGAAAAGGGGTGACAGACAAAATGAATGTCACTTTGCAAAGACCATTTCTTCTCCTGCCACCCCCACAAATGAGCTCCAAAACTGATGCAAGCAATAGTAACAATTTCTATAGCAGGCAGCAGCTCTGGCCCTTGCAAAGATGGGTCAGAGAACGGAAATCTGAGATTGATGCAACCGTTATATACTCAATACTCCCCAGGGTATCTGTGCAAGCTCTTTTTTTCTTTCACATGTCCTCTTTTTTGTCAGAAAAGAAGACTTCTTATTTGCAGGATTAAGTGCAATTCTTGTCGGATAGTTTTTCAGCAGGAAATGGAATTTTTAGTTGTGGTTGTTCAGTTCTATTTTTCCTCTAAAAGTGATTGTTTCCCAGACTAAATTTCAACTTTTAATCTAAAAAAAAAAAATCCTGAAACCCATAGCACTTTAGTGGGTTTGGTCCAAATCCAGCTCAAATTCAGTATACTTTGAATATTATTCTCTCAGAGTTGGGCTAACCTATTGCAAGCCACCTCTTCCCCAATGTAAGGTGACTTTTAATGTAGGGAGACACCAAGGCACCCTGGGATCTGTGGCATGGCAGGGTTGTCTGACCCTAATGGAAAAGTGAGACATCATAGCTTCAGCAGTAGGTCTTTAACCACACCATAATTCCCAGGAGGCACCAACATGCTATGCCACAAACCAGAGCTATCATTTGCAGCTGAAAATAGTCACATTTTGATTTTTCACACCTAGTGAGGTCCTCTAGAGGGAAGATGATGCAGTCCCATGCAAGGACATGTCTGCCCTGTGTAATACAGTGAAATGTTTGAGTTGGTCCTGCTGGAGTGACCTTGTTTAAGGTCACTGGTGGTGGGGCAGAGGAGGGGAGGGAAACATATCTGCTCACAGTGGAGATCCTCCTGGGTCAGCTGCAGGGGCTTAGAGACGAAAATGGGCAGGAAGTGGATGCCAACTGGGGAGGCTGCAGTGAAGTGCATCACATGATGAAGATGTGGCCACCAGCAACTCGCATGACAAGCCATCAGACTTCTCCCTGTTGCAGGGCTGCTCTTCCCATCCTCTCTGTACTCCTGCAAGCATCCTGCTCTCCCAAACCTTTGTCATCCATTTGGGGTTTCCATATAGATCATCACTGAAATCCCAGTGTGCCTCTTAGCTCGAGGGTGAAAGGCTGCACATCACTCACAGTTCTCACAGTTCCTCAGAGACTGTGCACACACTCAGCCAAGTCAAAATGCAGAATACCAGAATTACTTCTAGCTCAAGGTCCTACACATGACAGCAGAAAGTTTCACCTTTCCACTGCAAGATTTCATTTCCTGTGCCAAGCCTGTGGCAGACACCACGTAAAACATCTAAATTCTCCTTTAGGAGTTATCCTATTAAAAAAAAAACTAAAAGTGCCACTTCTAGAAGGTAGGAAGCTACAGACTGCTGTCTGGTTTGCTGTGTGTATATTTTTGAAACTGAATGAAAAATGTTCTGGATGGATACAGAGTAACAATACATAAGCCCAAGGCATCAGATGGTTAGAAAGCTGTATTCTGTGTCTGTGCACAGATGTAATTCACTGCAAGGAATATGTGACACCACACAGCAGTTCAAAGTAGCAGACTGGTACTAATTACTATGCTCTTAATGACTTCATCCATCAAACCGTAACATGTTCTATAATTATACAACTCAGCCATATGACAGCCAAATGCCCAGCCACTCTTTCATAGGAGACAGTTACACAGCAAAATTCTCTGTTGATTACAAGCAGAAAACTTTTTAAAAAATGCACTTTAAGTCATCTGAGTCCTCAGAATTGTTCTATTACACCCTTTTGTGAGGGAAAAAAAGGTAAAACATTGAGGGTTTGTGAGGAGAGAGGTTGCACACAGATAAGGCAGGGAGGCTGTGGTGGGATTTGCCATTTTTCAAGCAGGTCTGGAATGTCCACAGCCTGTTACTTGGACCACTTACGAACACGAAGTGGACATTCCCTGTCCTAAGAGAGTTGTGTTTTGCTACAAGGACAGTTCAGTGGTGTGAGCAGCAGCACGCTGCAGCCAGGAGAGCTGTCTCACGGGCTGGCAGTGGCCTCAGCATCTTCAGAGGGCACAGTAGTGGAGAAGATGAAGTTTGTCTATGACAGATCCTGAAATTCCCCGCAGCTGTGTCAAGGTTTTCGCAGGGTCTGAGCACCATTACTGTTCACACCACCTCCATCTGCATGAACACATCCCATATCTTGGCTCTCTCCCTCTCTAATATGATCACAGCACATCTGCCATCAACAGCCACCCTTGTCCCCAGCAAAACAACACACTCCAGTGCACACGCTTCTCCCCTGGGCAGAGGGCGTGAGATTAAACTCTGCAACAGGTCCTGTTCTCACTGCTGCCTGAACTATGGAAAGGTGCTCTGGTGCTAGAGCAGAGGAAAGCAGGGCTCTGGCCCCCAGTTTTCTGCAGTCTTTGCTTCATTCACTCACGAGATCCAGTCCCTTCATCACTTCTGCCCACATGGTAACACCCTGCTTAGTAGTGCAGCATAGATGGAGGTAAGTATAGTTCATCCACTCATTATTTGTGCAATGCTGACTTTACCCATTTCCTGTACAAATCAAAAAAAGTGAGTTTCCTGCATTTACATTTGCTATTTCACCATTGCTTTTCTTCCAGAATTGCTGTGGAGGGTGTTATATACCAATGTAAACAATAAAACTACAGATAATACGGAATTTATCAGGATGCACAACTTATTCCCAAGCTAATAAACCGTGAAGTTAACATTGCACAGATACCCTACGACAGACACCTGCAAGCCCTAGAGCTGAGTGCTGACTGGCTGATGGAGGCTGTGGTGGGTCCGGATGCACTGAGCTCTCCTGTATTCTATCCATCACAACAAAGCGGAAGGTTTGTTTCCACTTTTCAGACCTTGCTTGCATGTTAGAGTCAGAGGGCTAATCTCCCTAGAGCTCCTCTGTAGAGCTGAATGAGGCAACACTGAGTAGGTGAGCCAGCTACCTCTCCTATGCAGCACTAAGCCATGGACTACATGTGTTCGTTTGCAAGATGTACCGGCACAGGGATGTAAAGCATCATATTTATTAAATAGCATGAGAAAACAACAGGCTTAGAAAAAAAGTGGCCCAGAGAAGACCAGAATGCATTGGATTGGTTCTTACATCTCAGATCAGCAGAAAATTACTGAACTTCAGTGACCTGGTTTTGTCCCTAATTTGGAAGATTCAGCGTCTGGGAAGGGCATGACACTGACCCAGTCAGGCAAGCTGAACGGGTTAAGAAGCATTAAAAAATGCGTCTGTCTCACAGGATACATTAGTCTTCAGCATAATTTATGCCACATATCATCAGGGTCATATGCATAACACTAGTTCAACAAATTTTATCAATCAATTGCTTACTTTTCCAATCCACGAGTTTTTACACAGATATCGATGACTTTTCAGCAGCTTTACCCAGACATCTGCACTCCTGATTCAGAGATGCAAGTTCTTTATCATACAGAAACAATCAAATGGCTGTTTGTACTGAAAACAATCAGTATAAAACAGAGCTTTATTCCAGGGAAAACAGGGGAAAATATTTTGTCCTAAAAATGGACAAAACATACAGTGCTTGTCCCTGTTAGAATTTCCTAAATCTTCAGAGTCCTTCACAATTTAATTATTGGCATAAAACTTGCACTTCATAAGTATGAAAACACAAATTTTAAGTGCCTTTATTCTAGAAGTAGATAGTGGGAGTGCTTACCTCTATAGGGGTTTCTTGCAAGATAAATGTAGCTGCTGAGAAAGAACTACATAAAAGAATTCTACTAATCAGTTTTTATGTTTTTGCTAAGTGTGACAAGGCCCAATACTCATCTTAGTGGCATTTCTGCACTGCTGTATGACACAAGGCCTTCAGAGTGTTGTCACTGTGCTTTCCTTTCCTATCTCCATGTGTCCTCTGGCAGCATTAACTACAGAGCCTCTTGGAGCTCCTTAACCACAGTGACCATGCCTTGCCTCACTGCCACCTCTCCCCTTGTGTCCTGGCTGTCAGGAGCTTCATCAGGATAGTTGCATATCCCAGGGCTCCTCTTCTCCTTCTGATTGCCAGGTACTTTCTGTGGTTGTGGGGCACAGAGGCTGTTGGAGCTCTGTTACCAGAAGTGTCTTGTAGCACTTGGGTTTGTCTACAGAGTCTAAGGCCATTAAGTTTGCTTATGGCTGTTCTGGTTAAAACACATGGTTCGGCATGGAGTGGGGCAGAACAGGCATCTCCTGGAGCTCTTGAAAAGGTCTGATAATGAAATAACATCTCAAAAATATTTCCTTTTTTTCCCCCATTTATTTTGCCCCCACCCCAAACCATACCCTACACAGAACAGGGCACTTCTTGAGCCCCATCCTTGGCTGTCTGTCAAGTGGCCATTTATTGCCATATGTCAATGCCTGCCTGTAGCAACTTCTCATTCCTGTACCCACGGATCTTCCTTACACGGGACTTTGTCAGAAGTTTAAATGGCTGAAGCCAGCACATCGCTCCTGCTACGTACTGTCCTGTTGATGTCACAGAGGAGATCAATACACACAGGCTCAGGAAGAACTGTTTGCACCTAAAGGAGTCAGCATGGTTAACCACAGTGACCTGTTTCTGCACAGGAACAAAGAGCTGCAGTCTCACACCAGGCCGCCAGCCAGCCCAGCAAGGTGACAGGCTGCCATCCCAGACAGCGCAGTCTCTGGCTCTGAAAGGAAGGAGAAAAGTTGCACTTGCAGTATATGGAGGGCAGTGGCACCTGAGGAGACATTGCCGGGTGCCACCAGCTTCCTCCTGCCTAACTGCAAGTCTGAAGCCTCTGAGAAAACTGCATCAGTTGCTGTTCTCTGACATGAGGAATGTTGCACTTGAGTTGGATTTTTTCTAGGCTTATCCTGCACCTTGACTCTTTTTGCATTCTGTGCCTCAGCAGTAGCAAGCAGAACAGGGAAGGATTGCCTTAATACTGGGGTCTCTACTGCCTATGCCAACTCACTAGAGCTATGTGTTCTCTCTGAGGGTTTGCACCAGGCCAGCATAGCCAGGGCTTCATTGCTATGTGGTTTTTGACATCAAAGGAGACAGTTAAAGTCAAGATCTCCATCAGTCAGTGGATTATATTTCATATGGTGCCATGGGGTTAGCTTTTACACTCCCTAAGGCCTTGTACACTGTTGAAAATTATATTCCACTGCCACCTCTTAAGCTGACCCTGGCAATAGGCTGGGCACAAATCACATTCTGCGCCTCCCCAAACAGTCTGTGTCGCTCAAAGCCTTGCGGGTTGTTTAGGTCCCCCAGCATTTTCCTTTTGCCTCTGCCAATTGCTCATCAATGTCCTGCCTTTACCTCAACCTATGCTCACTGCGCTCATTTACATCTACTCTCATTTTCTAATGAATAGATGAACAGAAAGAGGAAAGTATTCAAAGAAGGTCCCTCTGGCTAAATATTCTTTACTGCTCCCATTCAGAAAAACCCAGTTTACCCTGGGAGTTTTTCAGAGCTTGCTTTGGTGAGGTTTGGGTTCGTTTGTTTCATAAATCATTAATCCAAGGTAGTAAGTCCCTCTGTCTACAAGGAAAGCAGCACATGGTGTTCCTGAGACTGCTGCTCTCCACTGCGGTTTTTTATCGGAAAAAAAAGGAGGAAAAGAGTTTCAAGGAAGAGATGGCTACTGGGAAAGCACCAAGATAAAAAAGGAGGACCAAGGACAACTGGAAAGAATTACCTCATCCTGCATCCTGCATGTGTCATCCCTCTCCACACCTCACCTCTTGTTACCATCTCCACACCAACCTTTTCCTCTTGCTCCCAGCACCAGTGATTGCCCTCATTCCGCTGGCATGGAACCCACTTGCACTCAACCTTTTTATATTTTCCTAAATCAACCAACAAGGCTTCCCCCTAAGAGCCTATAAGGACACAGAGTGTTAAGCACATTTCTCAGCTCCCAGTGCCTTCCCAAGGCACCCACAAACACTTTCTGCCCAGGTTCATAGCAAGTAAGCAGTCAGAAGAGTACAGAAATTGTGAAGTAAGCTGGAAACCCATGAACTGGACCAGGAGATTGAAAGATGACTCACTAGTCAAACTGGATATAGCTCTCTTTGCTTTTCAAAAAAGAGATTAGTGGGAGTGCTCTCAACACTCTCAGTCAGTCTTAAAGAAGGGCATCATGATATTACATCAGGCACATGTTTACTTTGTTTTCATTATCACTACCCAGAGAAGAGTTAATCACACATAAGAAGACTATGTCACAGAGAAATCACCTTCTATAAAAAGCCTGTTTCATAATATGTGACTGTATTATCTTTCCTGCCTTTGGGAGATGATGAAAAGGAGATTCATCAACAGCCACACTCTCCAGCATG
Organism: Callaeas wilsoni; assembly: GCA_013398955.1. Lineage (NCBI taxonomy): Eukaryota > Metazoa > Chordata > Aves > Passeriformes > Callaeidae > Callaeas > Callaeas wilsoni. Next base: position 118,148 of record VWPU01004880.1, read on the forward strand.
ACAGATCAATGTACAGGTGGTATTTTACTCCACTTAGGAGAAAATTCCTATTCCTGTCCAACATAGAAGGACATGAAAGAACTTTGGAGGAAGTTCATGGAATGCCAGGCAACGATATCATGGCCCCAAGGGAGGGGCATTTTTAAGACTAAAAACAATAGACCTCAAGAACCAGAAAACATTTAGCAATCTGCCTTGCTTCCACACCTTGGACACTCTTGTTCTTGGTCCACAGGCCATTCCTTCTTTCCTTGCCTTCACATCACAGTGGCATCTCCTCTGTCCTCTCCTGTGAAAGCACGAAGTCCCATCAGTTTGTGCAGGACTAGAAGGAAGTTTGTGACCTGTAACTAGTGCTCCCTGTTTTCAAAAGTTCAAAGGGCATTTTAAGGATCTTAGTGTGTGTCCTCCACTTTAGAAAATGGTTCCTTTCAGGGTAATTCAAACAGGAAATTGTATCATCCAATGGACCTCAGCCGGAGACTAAGAATCAGCAGACCTGAACTTCACAATTAGTTTACTAATTATCAAGCATCAACTCTGGAGCCCAATTTCCCTGTCTAAAAACTGTGACTCATGACTTTATGTGTTCAAAATGCTTTGAGTGCTATTAATAAAAAGTGACATTAGGGAAGCATTTGCTGTTCTTACATCCAAATCACTTATCCCTCCACCCCGAACATTTCTTTCAAATTAACACATTTTCTAGACTTCACTGAGTAACACTTTGAAATGGGTTAGTAGAGAACTCAACAAGAAGAAAGCAGAGAACCTGCTGCCATAAAACACAGCAGGAGAAAAAAGGGTGTGTGCTCTTTTTGGTTTTTTTCTTCCTGACTTGGTTACTTATGGAAAAATGTGGGGTGGTGTGCAGGGGATCTGAGGAGAGAAAAAAGTCATCATGAAATGACAATACTCCTTCTGAACAGGAATAGCACTGCGGTATTTTATTTAATTGAAGCTGTAGGCAAATGCAGATTCAGAAGAAACAGGAACCACAGAGACTTGATTTGGTTTTGAAAATTTCAAAACTCTTGCTGGCAAATAAGTTTGGGGGTTGAGTTGGTTTTATTTTTTCATTTGGAGTTTTTCTTTTTGGCATTAACTTGGTCTCACAATCAGTGGCATGGTAAAAATGATTGCTGAAGGATCTCAGTTCTGGCTCCTTCAGTTTTATGTGCATAAATGAGGAGCTGTGTGCTGTGACGAATGCCTCGTGCATGCCAGCTGACTTAGAAAAGGTGACTTGGAATTTTTCAAGTTCAGTATTTTTATTTTTACAGTTGTCTGTTCTTATCTCCTCCCCCTCAGCGTATTTCCTGTTTCCTCATCCTGTAATAGTTATGTACATTCAAACGGTGGATCAAACACCTTTTGAGCTGTTGTTGTCAAGAGTCATTAACATTTCTCACATCATTTCCTGTTTTGATACTGATTCCCTGCAAAGGTCTGCACAAGTAGGCAATGTGGCTGATCAATACCTCCCCTGAACTGCTGGCAGATCATTCTCTTCATAGAGCATCACGCCTTCCCAAAGCTATTAAAATGCTGGTGCTGCAGCCATAACCTTAATAGACATTGAAGGAAGCATGTCCCCCACCAACAGAATTCAGCCAGCTTTGAGAGAGATGCAATAAGCTTTAAATATATATATATAGCAAGACTGAACATGGACCTAGGCCAGGCAGAAGCAAAGGAAGTTGCATGTGCATGAAAACACAGGGGAGGTGTATGTTGATAGAAAGATGTTTCTCATCCTGGGGTAGGCATGATGCCTTCCATTTAAAAAATGACCAAAAATGCCATTTTGTTTGTGCAATACCAAGTTCCATTTCTGAGGTTGCACTTCCAATAGTGCCGTGTCCCAAAGAGCACTGGAGACAAGCACTAGTAAATTTAAGAGAAGAAATAAAGTTTCCATTGACTTCAAAGCCACAACTACAAGAACAAGCCTTTTGCTTGCAAGCGTCAAGGTCTACCAGCACAATACTTGGCATGCAAGATGCCCCAGTCTGTGAGTATGTAATGCCATAGTAAAACTGATTGACTAAGTCAGCACCAAGCAGTGACTTTATGGAGGTTTTTACATTGCTCTCCCATATAATCCCCATGCAAAATATAGCAATATTTTGCTACAGAAATAAAAAATATGGGTGTCAGTAGGAGGAAACAAATCTAGTGCTTTTTGTTAGCCAGCAATATTAAAAGCAGCGGACACATCAAGGCATATTCAGAATATGTCAGACAGTGACTGAAAGCAGTAGGGAAAAAAGCCTATGTTCTCCCACATCAAGCTTCAACAGCGTTTGAGGGAGGGGAGTGGAACTTTAAATGGTTTGAGGATTAAAAAGAAGACAAATCACAAGAGAAAGCCATTTCAGATGAAGTGTATTTGTGTTTCTAACCAAAAGTCTGTGTTAAAAAAAAGGAACAGAGAAGTGTGTTTTTCACTATTTTCTCTTTGGTGTTTTGCTAAGTCTGTTACTTCACAGGATGTTCTATTGTCTTTACTGCCACGATGCACAGAAATACCCTGCAAGCCACTGTGGGCTCTGATACAGTGTCTGGGGACATGAAAGAAGTGTTTTGCTTTTAATACTGACAGACTGAAAATCAATATCTGAGAGCTTTGCCACCCACACGTGGCAGGCAACCTTCCCAGTTCAATGAGATTTTAATGTTAAGGAGAAAAGCCAGTAAGTCCACTGCATCCAACTGCAGGTTGGTGTTTGTCAGACTCCTGAAATCTGCTTCCTAAAGAAATTCCAAGATTTAACTGTAACTGTGCTCTTTTTTGGTGCTTTCTATGAACCAAGGTGATGGAAAGAGGATCACTGACTTTTCAAGCTTTAATTAACCTTGCTGGAGCTTATCTATTTTTCCAAAAATATTCACAGCCAGGATTATTGTGCAGTCAGCTTCTAGGACTACAAGAAAAAGCAGCAAAGCTATTTTGGAAAAGTTGTCAGCACAGACCTGGGACTCCACCAAGATAAGCAGCAATCATGTCTTTGCCCCAGTGGCTGGAAACAAAGGCCTAGCATCAGAGAGAGGGAAGCCCAGACCCTGTACCATAGAAATCAAGATCCCTTTTTTCTCCATAACTCAATAGGACCTGGATTTCCCCATTCCCCAGGAAGCAAGGCCCTGAAGAAATGGTAGGCAGGAATGGGAAAAAGTTGATGTCCAAAGACCTGGGACTACACTGCAAGAGAAGGAGCAGACTTAGGGTGATTTACCTTCACCAAGACCTTCGGCCACCGTCTGTCTGCACATCTATAGCAAAGGGCAGCTGAGGTCAAAGTGGGCATTTCCACCTGGGTGGCTTTGGGAAGGTAAGAGGAGCAAGCCCTGCTCACAGAAGGGTCCCTCTGGGACTAAAACCAAAATGCCCTTGTGAAGAATAACTTCAATAGTCCCTTGAAGATCCAAATCTACCTCCATGGACATGTCCTTCTCCCTACCACCTGGCCCATGGGTTGGCTGGAATGAATACTGCCCAGAGCTTCCCCAGGGTGCAGGACCCTGAAAGGGCCAGGCTTGGCAGCCCAAGAGGAAGTTCAGGAAGCCCTTGTCTTCTGGAGACACCAGGATGCAAATGAGGCAGGGCGTGCTTCTGGGAATCCTATGTCTGAGAGCTAGCTCAGATCTCTGCACCAACAGCTGTGTCACCATACCTCAGTTTCACTGTGGAAAGGAGCCAGCCTGTCTGGAAGAACGAATTCTGGAGAAGATCATCTGTCACCACCTAGACCCATCCACTACCTTTATGCAAATGTGCTTCTCCTCATGTAAATCCGTCCTGGGGCACACTGCTCTCACGAGCATCCCACATCCTCACCAGTCCACTGAGCTTAATTTCCACACCACACCTCCAAGTATTAAAGCTTTCTTAGCTCATGGCAGGTCTTTTCCCAGAAGCTGCCTGTCTCGGCATGTTCCTGCAGCCACAGAGCCATCCCTCACCTGCAGCAGACCCCATGGCAGGGTGGGGTGTGCAAATCTCTCCCTCCCCAGCATTTGAACCCAGTGTAGGATTTGCCTCAGCTTTCAAAGGCCTGTGATGCTCGGTGTTTTGCAGATGACTGGTGGTGTGTATCCCAGAAAAGCTGTTGGACTTGTCTGCTTGCCCTTCTCCCGGGTCATGTCCATGTACACTACAGCCCACTCCAGTCTGAACACTGAAGGTACAACAAATCTCTCAAAGAGTGGTGAGATGAGCCAAAGTTCCAAAATAACAACTCTGTGTGAGCATGGTCGCACTCAGCTTTAAGGTAGTTACGTTTGGCAAGGGGGGGTTAAAGGTATGGGAGGAGGTTAGTCTGTGTCATAAAATGTCAGTAAGCTTTTTATACAACCACCAGAAAAAGTCTTTTTGGTTTTTTTTACACCTACGGAGTCTTATACGTTGTCTTTTAGACGCCTCAAAAATTCCCCTTAGCACTTTTATCATTCAGCATCACTCCAGAGTTTAGTCAGCCAAACCATACCCTTTCCCAGTGTTAGATAAATTGCATCTTGAAAACAGCACAGACACTAATATCACATCGTCCTAGAGCTGAGCCACATGTGAAATCTCTATCCTGTTTTTCTACAGAGATGAGTAAGATTTTCCTGTGTAATTAATATATAATATCTTTCTGTGTATTTGTGTAAATATATAGAGCAAAGATACCACTGCAAAGATAACAATTCGCCAAAGCGCTTTTTGCATTCTTTCAAATGTGGTTGTTTTACTTGCAGTTTACTGCATTTCAGTCATGTTTTGACATTTGAAGAATTTTCACCGAAAACAGACCTTGTACCAATAACAGAACCAGACATAAAACTAGTAGTAATAAGGAGCAGCAGTAAACAACAGATGTACTATTTATTGCATACATTTATTATGTATTAATGGAATAGAGTATTTAAGTAAAATTGGGTTATTTCTAGTGTTTAATTAATGAGGCTAAAATACCTTATTTATTTGCACATATTTAACAGTGATAGTAATTATCATTGATGCATTGTTTTGGACAGATTTTGCCATTTTTAAAAATATCACCTTCTCAAAGTCAAGGCATTTACTTCTCTAAGTCCCGCATATTGTGATGAAGACTGCAAATTCTCTAATAACACCAAGATAAAAAATAATTTACAAAAACAAAAGAAAACAAAGTCCTGATTGAAAGAAGCCTATAGTTGTCAGAACCGCAAAAAATTGGGAATTTTGCTAGTTTGGGATTCAATCCTTACTTAATAATTCAGCAATTGTTTTTAAATTATCTAGCAGATCAAAATATTCAATTTATCAAGTGTTTTTACAGAATAAGAGCTTCCTCTTGATAAGCTGAGATATGGGAACTTATGAAACAGCATGTTCTTGAGAAGAAACAGGAAAAAATTCGTGAGTCACTGATTTGTTAGCAACAAACAGGGGGCACGGAAAGACCAGAGTATGCCTAAAATATGGACAACCAGCCCTACATACACTTGTTGGGTTTGGACAGGAGGCATTTTTTCAAATGCCTTCATTTTTAGTGGGAGGTTTTTCATGTTCCTTTTCCTTGGACTCTCCCAGAAGTGTGATGCTCCTGATCTTTTGCAGGGATAGTAGTGTTTTTTATGCACCATCTGAAGCACTGGAGAAGGGAAGGTGACAGGGGCACAGGGAGGCTGTTGGCTGCTTGACATGACCAAGCCATGCTCAGACACAAAGATGTTAACTTGGCTCCACTTCTTTGAGCACGCCTAGCACAGGCCTTCCTCCTCTTCCTTCCCCCTTTTAGCCAGCCCTTGTGCCTCCCAGCTTGAAGTTTTCGTATTCAAAACAAGGCTGCTTGCAGTCGCAGCTGCATCTGCAGTAACCGTGACACCTGCTCCCAGCAGTGCCAGCCCTTTGCCTTCTGTCCTTTGGGTGGCCTTCTGCAAAGCTGTACAGGCCCCAGCTTGTATTTGTCACCATTTACTAACTGTAGGGCACATGAAGGTAGCACAGTTTACTAAGCACAGCTTTCTGCTTTGCTCTAAAATCTGAGCAATTACAGCAAGGAAAACAGCTCAGCAACGTACCATTGCCTTGGTTCTTACCTTCTGCTCTCACCTTTTTAGGATTCTTTTAATTTCTGAACAGGCACAGGCACAAAATCATCTGTGTGTCCTATGGCTGCAGCCGACATGTGCCAGCAGGTCACCATGTCCCATGGCATGCTGTGGCTGGGACCACCCTGCCAAGGGCAGGTTCAGGCATGAAGTCTGACCAGATAGGCCAGAGGAGTGTGATGTGGAAGGGAAAAGGGAAAGGGCATTTCCCAGGAAAGGCTTGGGAGTCTGAATTTTTGCCAGCTTTGCTTTGAATAATGAGCAATGCTTGGGAATGCAGGCTGTGTCGTCAGTAGGGTATTGTCTGGTTACACACTCTGAGGTTGACTCCACATCTGACAGCAGCATCCAGGATCCCGATGCAAAGCACTGCTCTCTCACACATAGCATGAGGCTGCAGCCCCTCTGTGAGGCCAGACACTGCCCCAGGGCTGGGCAAGAGTGCAGAGCTCTCCAGGCAGGGCAGCCAGCAGGGAGTAGGTAGGTACATGGAGTGCCCACGGTCCTCATAGCAGCAGCACCTGTTGCGTCATCTGACAAATTTTGCCTGAAAGGTAAAATTCATAGGCAAAAGCAAAAAAAACCCCTATCACTTATTTCAGAAACACAGTTCTAAATGGTTCCTGTTCTCCTTCTTGCTCACCTCAGCAGAGCCTCATCTTCAGAACTAGGGTGTGAGGAGGGGTCCTGTTCAGTGGGACATGCTGCAAGCACAGGCACACCACAAACGTCTTCTCAATGAACAGCATCTGCCCTGCTTGCACTGCACTGTCACACAGTCAGATGTGTCTGTGTCATACAGAAACTAGGTTAAATGAAAGGGGTGTAGCTCTGTGAACCGAAATTTCAGCATTGTTTTGTTACCTTCTGGGTCAGGTTCTGAAGGTTTTTGTCCATTCCGGTACAGATAGGAGTAAGTCCATAGGAGGTTTGCCTGAGTAAGAGCTAAGGCAGGAAATTGGGATTTGAGCTAGCTACCGTGAGAGGAAAAAGACACCATACTGAAAAATAAGCCTTGACACCATTCTGAAAAATAAGCCTTATCAGCCTCAAAGTGCTACTGTGTGTGCGTTTTATTGTGTTTTTAGCCGCCCCACTGAACCAGCCTTCCCATAGGATACATCGGAATGTCAAGTTGTGAAGCTGCCGAGACCCCATCTTTCCGACTACTCCAAGTCTCCCTCTCACAATAATAAGTACTTGAAATGATAAACGAGGTAGCACATTGTGCTAGGGGCAGGTGATTTCCCTGCTGGTATGGACACACTCCCCATCCCTCACCCCTCAACTCTCACATGTCCTTTCTGCCCAGGGACAGGGACCACCTTCCCGAAAGCCGCTATTTGCAACCTCCAGGGACAGGATGCACACGGACATTAAAAAATACTGCTGTGTTAGAAGATGTGGCATGAGCAATCTGAAGCATAACTCTGGGCAGCTTACTCATGACTAACTCCTACATGGGCCAGATCTTACTCTGCAAACATGGAGCAGGAGCCCAGGCTGCGCTTTCACAAGCACTTCAGCTCAGCGAGAGTGAGAAAGTGTGCTTTACTCCTTGTGACAACAAATCTGTACACAGCTTTCTCAGGTGATATCACACCTCCCGTGCTTTCAGCAATTGCCATTTATACTGGGAGAGAAGGAAGAGGGGGCTCATGCAGCCCAGGGTTTTTCTTTAAAGGGGATATTGACTTTAAAAGGTGATCTAAAGTTTAGCTAAACAAAATTTAACCTGTAAGACATCAGGACGTACTCTCCCAATGAACTTTCAGGTGGTGGATGTGAGTCAGGTCAGTAAGTTGGTTTACATTGTCTGTAAACTCAGGTTTTGTTACAGGTAAGATGTTTAAATGCTGCTTGTTCATGCTGAATGCCAATGACATTGTGCTGCAGTACTTATTTTCCATATGTACCCATCATGTGGCCATCGGCACCAATCGTGGTTTTCATGGCCTGGGTTACAGCTTGTCTCTACTTTCCTCCTCCAAACTGTCCTCACTAGAACTGGCTATTTAAAAATAAGTCCATCAGCACATTTAGAACATCCTCTCACCTTCTTTTCCTTCCTGAAAGCCTCCTGCTAAAATGCTGCTTAATACGTCTAGAGAACAAGAGGAAATCAACATCGTAAGATTGTGTTTTAAGCCCAAACACCAACCAAAAAGATTCTGCAATATTAAAGATTATGTTTACAATGTCATAACAGCATTTTCCCAGTGCAACTGGTACTGGCAATCATAAAAGCAAACACCTTAGGCCATGTCTACTGAGTACGGCTTAAGGTATTGGTCCTGGGGGAGCACGAGTACTCCCATGCTCAGCGGAGCAGCTCTGGTATAACATATCCACTGACCTGCACTTGAACCTACCACTTGCTGTTTTCCTCTTATAATCTAAATCTGGAAATGTGCTGTCTGGTCAGTAGCGTACTACCAAATCACCCAGCGAAATGCTCGGGATGCCATAAAAGCGTGCCTGTGCTTGCAGCGCCATAGCAAACAAACTTGTAAAATATAGCCCGAGCACAGCTCGCAGCCGCTGGCATCACAGCCGGCACATGTGCTGCTGCGAGGCACCTTTGTAACGCAGCCAGGCAGCAGCTGTGTGCATTGCAGACATTGTGGGTGGGTGGCTGTCTGCGCACTCAACAGCTGTCCCCGCCGCCACGCCGGGCCAGCGCCAGGCCTCCCCAGAGAGCGCACTGCACCGCTCAGCCAGTGACCGGCTTCAGAGCACCCCGTGAGAACGGTGCTGCTGCTCCCACCCATCCTCCTCGGTGGGGTTTTGAGGGATGCGACTGCCCCAGTCACAGGGAAAGCCTGGTCAGCCTGGGTGCAGGTTTCGACTCTGAGTAACTCGATCGGCAGCTGTGTCCATCTTCGCAAAAAATGTCTGCAGACACCGACTACTTTGTGGGCATATTTGTGTTAAAAAATACCAAGCAGTAAACTGCAGCTTTGTAATTTTGCTGGTTTTATTCCCCAGCCCTGAAGTTCAGTCAAATCCATGCATTTTGGTAAGCCTGCACGTTTGCTGTCTTTTGGTAAATCCCGTGTGTGGACCTTGGTTGCGCCAAAGTCATATGCGTGTTCACGACTGCAGCATTTGTAAAGGTTACAATTAATCCTTCCATAAACCTTCTCACCTTATGCCATTGAGTAAGAAAAGTAGCCCTTAGTTTTTGTTACTAAAAGAAGTTGAAAAGCCTTCATTTCCAAGTCTACTTGATCTGCCATGAGTGGAGGGATGATCTCGGCCACGTTTGTAGAAGCCCCTGGCGTGAGGTGTGAGGGGGCTGGGGCAGGCCAGCATCTCAGAAACGTGAACCTCCAAAACTGCATCTTCTCACTGAAATTCAGAAACTTCTGCTGCAGCGGTAGAGGCCACTAAAGGCTTGGATGGCAGTGAATCCCAAGGACACTGGCAGTCAGAGAGAGCAAAGTGCATGACCTCACCTAAAACCACCTGAAATCACTCTGCATCTTTCTATTGACTTCAGTGATCTTTGCCTCCCTCCCTGAATGAGTTACAAGGATCCTCACAGATCAGGCAAGTGAGAGGCATGAACAGACAGCAATAACAGCTTTAAAAGTGCTTACTCATATTTAGACACTTTTGACTTTCTACAAAAGTCTGACACTCTCCATGAGTCGTCACGGGTTGGCTTCTGGGGTATTTTCCAGTTTTGTAGCAGAATCCATGCCAGGCATTTTAATTGATCCTATGAGCACAGAGCATTTTTCACTGTGAAGTGGGGTTTTTTCAGGCTGTATTTTGCATTAACACTTAAATAACATCAAGCAAACTGTTGACTCTTCTTAAGTTGTAAGGTGTCACTTAGAAAGCCTTTAAGCAGGACCATACACTTTGTTCATTCTGATTAAAATACTGGAGTTTTTAAAGCTGCACAATATGCAAGAAAGTACCAATTGTGCAAGCAAAACCTTCTTTTTCCTTCCCAGCCTAACTTGTGAGCTCTACTGGGTTTTCCATTCTAGTGATGTGCTCTGACCACAAAGGCAGAGCTGTAGTCCTTGGGGGAAGAAGGGTGGCAGGGCTGAGCACACAGAGATCTGAATCTTTAGGAGTATTTGAGGAGTGCACAAAACATGAATATGAGGGCTGATTTTAAAAACAGCATCTTCTTTACAACAGTCGGTAGTGAAGCTCCCGCTCAGAACACAGGGATCACAATGATCCAAGAGATGGTTAAGCAGCTTCAGTGCAGGACTGGGAAACCATAGCTCAAAACCCTTCTGCAACATCTAACTAAAAAGAGAATAGGGCTTCTTACAGGCTTAATGTCGTACTGAAGGGGATTCTTCTAGGCTTGGAAGAGCAAGGGAAGATGGAAAAATGAACAGAATTTTTTTAAATCCTTCTCTGACTTATTTTTATTTTTTCACATCACGATATTCATTTCTTCTTTCCTCTCTCTTCATATAGCAAAGCAGCTGTGCTGCTCCCAAAGAGAGGCAGGCACAGGTTAGGTGTTGGAACCAGTTGGGCAAGCCTTTCTCATTGCCTGGCTGAGGTCCTTTCTCAGCCATGAGGCTGCTCTACCTTACCTAGAAATGCTTTCTAAAAGCAAATCAAAAAGGGGAAAGGAAAATGGGGTTACATGAAGGGTTTCTGTCCTGCTTGCTCCCTCTGACCTAATAGAGAGGAGACCAAGGCAGAAAACAAGCTCAGAGGAGTCTCAGCAGATGCTTTTGTGTTGCCTCAAAGCCCTCTAAGTGCACTGAAGATGTCTCAGAGCCCATAGCCAGTGGCAGCACAGACACCACAGGTCTCAGCGAGCCTGGCACCCTGCACAGCTTTGTGATGCTGGACTTGCTCCACTTAGATAACAGTGAACAACAGGCACCGGTACCCACACTTCTCAGCAGGCCTCCAGGGCTTGGCAAAGGGGGCACGGGTCCATTTTGGGGACCTCTTTATCCCTTGAGGAAACTAACTAAGAAGCCAAAGGAGAGAGGTAGATCTGTGGTTTCCAATGAGCCCTATGGGCCAATGCCAGAAGAAAACCAAATGATAAATGACATATTGTATGAAATTATCAAATCTTAAACTGTGTGTTAAGAGGTGTCCAGAAACAAGTTATTTTCATTACCCACTGAGGACCATCTATCTAGCAACAGATAGACTTTGGAAGTTGTTTCATCAGTGCTTGCCAGACACCCACTTCTCTTATCAGACCTTTGCTCCCAGGGAGCATCAGGCTGGGAGAGCCCTCCTATGCTCACAACTTCTTCTTGGATCACAATGACTTCTTTATATTTACAAAATCTTTATTAGGCCCCAGAGGCACCAGATAAAGACAAAAGACCATAAAAATGTCCATAGGAGTTCAGACCAAAGGTCCCTCTAGTCCAATATTCCGTCTCTAAAGCTGACAATGGGGAAGAGTACAGGACCAGGGCAAGCCTGTAGTAAAACTACCATGATATACTCTGTCAACCTCCAGTGATTTGGAGGTCAGGGACTTCCTGACCCAGATATGGTATGTTTGTGTTTGAAGGCAGAGAAGGATTTGAACCTCTATTCCAAGTATTTGAATACTACAGGAAAAAAACCACTTAACTCAACTGGTGAGAGAAATAAAAGTTCAGTGTAAATACAAAGCTGGTGGAAGCAGACCAAAAGTTCATTTCAAAGCCCATGACATTATCTCCAAGAACACACTCAGCTTTCTGAGGCCAAGAAGCATCTTTCAGCCTGAGAGGCTTTGACTGCTCAGCATTCCTGAAGCAGCACTCACCCAGACCTCTTCTTTATTTCAGCCGATTCTCCAGGAGAAAACAGGGAGGATCAGGACCTCTTAGCATGTAGGGCTGGGGCATTTGAAGCCTTCCCCTTCCATAATTCAGTCAAATGCTAAAGGTTCTTCTCAGAATAATAGCAGGTTAGGTAGGTGTTTCCTTCGGCATCAGACCAAAACAGTATCTCATTCTGGAATGCGGTGGGCAAGTGAATTATTTACTGGCCAGAGCACAGCTATCCCAGCTGCAGCTAGTGCAAGGAAGTAGTTCAGATGTTGAAGTCAAGGGGTTATCACAGTGGCCCAGACTCAGGCCAGACCATTGGGCAATGCCTACACACTTGGCAAGGGTGTGCCAACAGCACCTCGGGACTGCACGGCCCAGGAAATGCTGCCGCACCATGACCGGCAGCGTTTGAACCCAGGTCTCGAGGACAGCCACCACAATGTGTCTCAGCAGCAGCAACAACAAAATCAAGCACAGGTCCCTCTGCCACATGAAAGGCTGCACAAACATTCATTCCTCTCAACCTTTCTGCAGGTCCCCAGTGCTCACATGAAAGAACAACAGCACTTTGGACCTACCCCACTTTTTTTCTGTCAGCCACCACATCCCCTATTGAAATCATTTCCTGTTTTATTTTTAAGATTGCTGCTGTCATAAGCTGTTGCTGGCATGGGGGTGGGGATGGGAAGGTAGTGTCTGCCCAGTGAGCACAATAGCCAGCTGTCACCTCCTTCCCAAAGTAGGTTTTACTGTTCCTGCTCTGCAAGACGGCCTGGTGGCAGAGGGAACACCATGAGGAGCAGAGAGAGTGATGCTTGTCACTTTGTAGCATCTCTCCTGGAAAATCAAGGAAAATAGGCTTCATAGGACACAGGGAAAGAGCAGATTTGATGTTTCAGATCCTTGTGGTGCAGGAAAATGAAAGCTGCAAGAGACAAGAGTATTTGTTTGAGGGTGAGTCTTTGTAATTGGAATAGAGATGCAACACAAAAATCCAAATTCTAGTTAGCAAGAGTGGCAGCTGGCTTAACTGTTCCCTCTCCTTATGGCACGCATGGCAGGAGAAAAAAAAAGGAAAATTCAAACTGAAAATAGTGCTAAATGGTATTGATAAGCTGCATTATTCCTAGTATTTCCTTTGCCTCTGGGTCCCAGGTTCACGCTCAGTTTACACTGGGACAAGTCTGTTGGTCCATCATGCCCTCCCGTGAGGTTTTTTTATTTGTCTTAAAAATATACATAGCAAGTGGCATAGTTTGAGTGAGATGAGGGTCAGATCAGAAGGCAGTACTGAAATTAGTAACAAACCAGCTGCTGGAAATTATTTCACAGACTCTGGAACAAACTACTCAGTTTCACTAGGGGCCACTGTGCAGCACAGGATCTGCCCTTTCCACAGGGCTGGCGAGAAGGACCAGCATCACATCGTGGGCACCACTCGGGAGAGGCGGGTATGTTCTGGTGCAACAAATTGATTTGAGGATAACCAAGATTTTTTTTCTCAAAGAAACTTCTTAAAAATTCACCGGCAATCCCCTTCTGAAGCCAAAGCAACTGCGAAATCTAGCTGCCTTTTTTTTTTTTTAATGCCAGAACTCATATAATTTTCACGGCTGTGAATCAGAACATCTTCATTCTTGTGGCATGTTTTTCACTTTTATGAACACTAATTTCACTACATTTTTAGAGTGGTGACTTTAGCCACAGCGTGGCTGCTGCTAAGTTCCCACGGCTACCAGTAGGACTTTTATGTGGGAAATCTGTGGGCAGCAGGGAGCCTCCCTGTTTGTATCAATATGAACTTCCCAAGAACATCAGACTGACATTTTCTCAGCCCCAGTAAGAGCACACATGCTCTCACTTAGAGGTCTCTTTTCCTAAGCTGAAGGACATGTGTGATCATTTTAATTTCATCAGTTTTCTAACAGCCCTTTTGCATACACAGAAATGCTGCACAAATGAGGTTTTTTTTCTCTCCAGCCAGCAGAAGCCTAATCCTACAAACTGCTGAGTGCCAGTTGTAAGGCTCTAAGGGACTCAAGCAAACACCAGGAGATCCTGTTATGGGGCATCCTTCCAGCTTTCACGCTCCCAGCATTCTGGAGACCCTCAGTGCTGCACAGGCACCCATGACCCCTCTCCACCATGGCAGACCGGGCTGTCAGTGCTGGCAGGTCAGCGCTGGCACAGCCGTCTGCAAGAGTTTCCCAGCCTTTCGCTCGGCGGCTACGCATTCCAGAGATGACCAGACACAAACACATCTCCCGTGCTTGCATACTGGAGCACTTTCTGCAGCTGGGTGATGAGTCGAAGAGAACATTAGAAGCATATATATATTGTCCCTCCCAACTGAAAAAAAAAAAAAGCTGATTTTTTTTTTCTTTCTTTTTCCCCTCTCTCAGAACATAAAAGTGTAGTGGAAGGGCAAAGGGGGATTTGTATGGCTTCAGCTTTCTTAGAGGTAATATATTGCACGGAAAAACTAGCTATGGTGGGACACTGTTCAGTCAACCTTTAGAGAAGCCCACAGACACAACAGGACCATGCTTAGTGATTGTATCTCACTATTGCTTCCTGTTTGCAGAACTGCAAACACAGTATTTGTGGAAAGGTTTCAGGTCCATAATCACTAATAAGAGGCATCCATACTCAGGAGTGTGAGGCATTGGGAAGCAGGCAAGCTGAAGCGCTCAATCAATTTAATCAAAGTTTATCATCTTGGTCAAGAAGGCCACTGATTTCTTTGTCAGTGAGAGATGCTCCAGCTTTGCATGAGGCTGACGCCAAGAGAAATCCTTAAACCCTGATCCTTCAAAACACTCACAGCTCCCTCTTTTCGATTCAAACTGTTCAACTCTTTTATGACCCGTCCTTTGGAAGCTGCTGCAACCTTGACTCTTTCCACCTGGCTGCAGGTGAAGTCCACAACACATTGCTCTAGGCATATTCCTCAACATAATGCCACATATCCCACATGAAGACAGCAATATTGTGAGATATGCTGCTCTTCAGCTAGCAGGGAGAATGTCAACACATAATTTAGAGGGCTTGAAATGGAAAAGAAAATATAAAGCTGAAGGTAGTTTTTATTGTTGTTGCTGCCAAGATAGTCTAGAGCTGTAAGTGTGGTGAGGTTTGGAAAGAGGCCATATCTTTCCCAAGACCAACAGACATATTTGGGGGAAAAACAAGATAACCTTCCTCTAGCTCAAAACTGTCACTTCTGGTCTTTAAAGTTCTGCATATTTCACTGCTAAAACCTGGAAACTCTTTTCCCAAGCACAACTGTCTTGCTGCTGTGCTCAGAGCAAGCATCAGAGGCTTA
Organism: Callaeas wilsoni; assembly: GCA_013398955.1. Taxonomy (NCBI): domain Eukaryota; kingdom Metazoa; phylum Chordata; class Aves; order Passeriformes; family Callaeidae; genus Callaeas; species Callaeas wilsoni. The sequence goes on from VWPU01004880.1 coordinate 133,328, forward strand.
CAGCAGAAAAAGGAGCATGTGCTCATCTGCTGAGCACAGCACAAGGTTGTGCTGTCACTTCATGAACAGAGGGAGCTCTGGGCATGTCAAACACTTGTGACCCAGAGTGGCAATGGGGAGAGAAAAGGGTCTCCAGCCCATTGCTAAATGGTTTCATGTTTTGTCAGTGCTTTATTTAAAAGGCTCAGGACAATGAGGGTTTTTTTAGGAGTGGAAGTGTTGGAGAGTATAAAGCAAAATTCAGAAGCTGTGAGGTATAGCAGGAAGATTTATCACAGAGGGTTTGTGTACTTCTCTGACATCAGGACAATGTTTTAATATACCTGTTCCAAGATGCATTGAGCCATTTGCAATCTCCCTTATTCTCTTTATCTCAGGTGATGAGACTGGTAGCACATTCCAGGCTTGTTTCAATCATCTTTCAGTGAAAGTCAGAAAGCAAAACATCTAGGGACACCACACCTAGATCAAATTTCCCACTGAAAATCCTCACCAAAGGCTAGTGCAACCACTAGTACAAGAATGCCAAAAAGATTTCTCTGCTGTCTATAACTTAGGCCTGTTTTGAAGGCAGTGTCAGTGTCTGCATGTGCACATCTGTGTCTTTTTTCTTTGAAAAGATGCTGAACTGCTTGGCCAGAGAAGCCAAATGAGATAAAGATCTCAAAGTTACCAGCTTTTCTAAAAGCCACATGAAAATAATTGGCCAAATAGAAAAGAGGAGACCCATACACAGCCTCCGCAAGAACTCAGGCTGAAAGTGGGGCTGTGGTACAAACTTCCATGTTATTATGTCTCCTGACACCCACTGCAGGGGGAAGAAGCTGTAACACTTCAATAGGGAGAATGGCTTCAGCATCTTATTGTGCTCACCTGTTACACAAATCCACGCAGTCTCAGCAACCCTGATGTTCAAGTGATTCCTTATGGACATTAGGAGTGTGCTCACTTTCAGGGCACGGATGTACAGATGTGGTTTTAGTGGGGACCTCAGGGCTTCAGCCCTTTGAGTCAGCAGCCAGCTAACCACTCTCTACCAACTCCCTGACCACAAATTCCCATTGGGCAATCCCACCCAGCATCTGCAGGGAGAAGACACATGTGGAGGTGAGCCGAGTGTTGGGCTGGTGAGAGGGGCTGGAAAATGAGAAATGTGCAGAAGAATTAAGGGGAGCAACAAAAACAGAGCAGAAAAGAAGGTCAACACTTCAGTCTCAGTCCGCAAAACTTGTAAGAACTTTCTGGTATCGAGTCATATGAAGGGAAAGTGGGTGGCTCTTGAGACACAGTAAAAATGAGATTAACTCACCTACTAAATTCTCAGTCATCCTCCTCTTATAACCACTGCCAGGAAGTATGAATAACCAATCTAAATTTAAATAGAACAAAAAAGAAAATACTATACAGTATGACTAGTCCACAAAGAAACCATGAATTTGCTCTTTTAATAATTAAAAGCAATCCAACAAGTTTTCCAAAGCATTCATCTCTTGTTCATTAAATAAAAGACTATCTTCACTGCCCATGTATGCCAAGTGTGCTGCATTATCTGCCCAGATAATTGCATTATTTTTCCCATTTGGATGAAATTACATTTTGTGAGAGTGACAAAGTAATTCCCCAAGTGCCAGTTATTGCTCTGCTTAGAAAATACCATGTACGATTATTCCACTCATGGAAGAATTGAAATGCTTTAACTACCTACTTGCTCATATTTTGTAAATTATGGAAGAAAAAAAACGTTCATTGCCACTACCAGCATGAGACAAATGTTTTACTGCATATGACCAGGGCTGACAAAATTTCCACCCCAAGCCCATTAGAGTTCAACTTGGGACAAGCCTTACAGACTTCTTTTTGTTTTTTTTTTCTAACTTCTTGCTGTGCAGAAGCAGTATACTCCTACAGCTCAGCTAACAGGCTACGTGCTTTGACCTTCAAAACCAGACTTCTAGATATCTTCACTCTCAGATATTTTTGATGTGTTTTCTTCACTGAACATTAGAAATATTACTAATAACTGTGTCTCAAGAGCTTTCCTCCAGATACTGCCTGAAATGTAGCTGTCTGGGAGCCATTTGGAGAGCGACCATTTTTAATCCCTTTCAGCAGCATTTTTTCACTCAAGTCAGTGAGTGTCGATACTATGCAAAATAAGTAAAGGTGGTAGGAATGAATTCACAGGCAAAACTCTCCATGAGTCAAACTGTCCCCCAGCTACCACATTAAATTGTGCTGATAAGAGGTGAGATTGCCAAATGCCATGAAGAGGGCTTTGGCACATTAGCATCTGAGAGAGTTTTTCCCCGACATGAGTGTGGTCCCAGATCTGAAGTCCATTAAAGCCTTTTAATCACTCTGGATTTGGCTTTGGGGAAGAAGGGCAGTTTCTGGCATTGTTGAGTTAGAGTGAATGCATTGAAACAACCCAAGTCGTTGAACTGTCGGTGCTGCTGCAATGGAAATAAAGGAGGAAGCGGAGCTGAAGGGATTTCTGAGAAACGTCGCAAACCAGTTAAGTGGGCAGGAACTGGACAACCTATCAAGCCATATGGAAAGAGGCTGCTTTCTAGAGATATGCCACCTACAGCCATTTTGTCTTTCAGTGCTCCAGTAATCAGATCCATACATACGGATTATGCTACTGGGCAAGAAAAAATATATCATTCAACAATGTCCATAAATTACAGACATAATCAAAGTAAAAAAAATGCATCTGTTTCTGCACCACTATGCACAGCAGCTCCTGACTAAAAAATTAATACTGTATTGCTTACTGTGCCTACATACTGAACCTCAAAAAGTCTAACTTCATGTTAAAATCACAAACCTTTGCCTTTTATCAGCGAGAGAAAAAAGAAATTAGCACTCTCTTTTTCATGTTTCAGAACAGAAGTATGAGCTTTGAAGTCCTCTATTTGTGAAAGAAACCATCGTAGCCTGTTAAAACAAGCTTTTGGTAGTGAAAAGGTTAACTAATTTGGTTTCCCCGATAAGTTTATCTATGATCAGAACTGAGTCATACAGAAAATACTCCTACAAGATTTGACCTTTTACTTGTATCCCACACTGAGATAATATACTTAAAATGGATATCAATAAGAACTTTGTTTTAAAAAGTATATTTAAAATAAATTACTTTTAAATAACAGAAACTGTTTTCAATTAGCCCTGTTAAAGGAAATCAACTAGAAAGTTATGTATGCTTTTTTATTTTCTTTATATAAATTATACCCAGGAGTCCTATGATAGCAGCACTGTACAAACTATGCACTACCTTTATATTTATTTCTTATCAAAATAAACTTAACAAATTAGATTTGTTTTTACAGCACTTTATATCCAATAATGACAATGTTGTATTGGTCCCAGGATAAAAACAATGAAAGTAGCAGCTGAATGGTATTTTTATTAAGAGTTAACAAAAATGTCTTGTGCAAACAGAGTATATAAAGAAAATTAATTCCATAATTCCTCATGATGAAGGCGTTCTTCTCTTTTTTCTTTTTTTCTCACAATATCAATCTCATTTGGAAAGATCATTTTGAGAGGAAAACTTTAAGTTTTAGCATGACTTACTCAGCAAAATGATATGGCTGAACTTAAACATTGCTGACTGCTAGGATTTAATATTAGGACCTGGCAAATGTTTTGAGAACTTGATACTTTTTAAAAGAAAACTTGTTTGTTACTGAAGATTTTGGGAGCCCAGAAGAAATACAATCTAAAAAAATAACAGAACTAAAGATCCAAAGAGATGTTTCTTCTTTTTCCCATTTTTTCCATTTCCTCTACCTTAAACTGGTTCCTCCATGCTAGCATTTTAGAAGCCTTTTTACTGGTGGTAGATTCAGATCTATCCAAGATATTTACCATACAGCTCAGCAAGAGTCCACGTTTTCCTCCAGCAGTGGAAAAATGGCAGGGCTAATAGTCTGGGGTTTGTTACTAAAAATGAGTCCTTATACAAAAAAAAAAAAAAAATTAGAACATCGTTTAGAACATGTGGTTTGCTGCTATTAAGTTAACAGTGGAAAATCTCATTACTTTTAAAGTTAATTTTATTTTGTGGTGGGATTGTTCTGTAGACTGAAGCAGATTTTGTCTTAAACAGAGACTCTAATCCTACCTTACAGTCTTCTGTTCAGTAAGCCACGCTCTCATAGCTTGGCTAGACGCATGTTTAAAGTCAAGTGATGAATTAAAAGGTAAAAAGGAATAAAAATAACTTTTCCCCGCATGTGCCCCTGAAGCTGCTAGCAGGCACTCCTGTGCCATCTTCTCCAGCTCTTGCTCTAACTACAGGAGTTGTCCAATAAAGATCTTGCGTTAAAGATGCTGTTTTAGCAGTGCTAACTATGTTTCTGCCTCTAATGCAAGATTAGAGTGCTCTGACAGGACAAATTAGAGGCTGTGGCAAATTCTAACACCAGCTCCATGCAGGAAGCACCGTGTAGAAGCAGGGGTGTAAGAGAAGTGTAACGTGGTCTGATGGCCCAAGGGCTCTCAAAATCAGAGGGGTGAAACAGAGAAGAAAGTAGTAGCCTGTAAAGATTTCTAGTCCAGGTTTGTTTTCAAATTTTGGAAGCGACTAAGCTGACTTCTGACTTTTCATTGAGGCTATAATGATTTACAGTAACAGAGAACCAAATCTGCAATTTGAGGGGAAAATAACCCTAAGACAGAAGCCTTGTTTATAGCCTGCATGCTATATATGCATACTTATATATATATCTCCTACTTACAAGTTACTATGACTCAGATCTAAACTCTCATGGTTTAAAATACGAAGTGAGATTCAGAGTCACATAATATTTGTGTTCCACCAACAGTCCAATGTTTTGGGGCTTTTTTTGGTAACATACGATCATACTAGATAAAATTGAATCTTGTGCAAAGGTGAGCCATTATATTGTAAATTCCACTCACAATAACTCTTGTGTAGCTCAAGTCTGTGAGCCATATTTCAAGACACCCTTAAAACTGTACTCAGCCACTCCCCTTGCATTTTTCTATACCAGTTCGCCGGGAAAATTTGACACACAGATCACCAAAATACATGCACACAAGATCACTGATTATTTTATATTAATTTTTTCTTCTGAGCATTACTCTAGCTCTTCTCAACTAAGTTGCCAAAGTGTGAGAGCTACATCTAGAAGCTGACTACCTAGCCCCACAGCTGCTGAGGTCTTGCTTCTCCATCAGTGATAATTTAGAAAGCTCAGGAATTTAGTCCCTCGGTATTTTTGGGGAAAGAAAATGGACCAGCTGCCCAGCAAGCAAAGGAGTTCTGACCTTTCTGAACTCATACGTACTCAGCAATGCTGCGTTAAAAGTGTCTCTGTCTCTTACGCTTTAACCCCAGATGGCAATCAAGTACCACACAGCTGCTTGCTCACTTTCCCACCTGCACCCATAGGGAGGCGAATTCAAAGAAAAACTAAACTTCCTGGGTTGAGGTGAGCAATGACTGAAACAAAATAAAATATTAAAATAATAATAATTGTAATGAAAATACATTGGGGCGCTAAGGAGTGTGTAAATAAAACCTAGCAGAAGCAAGTGGTGCTCAACACATTTGTTCACCACACACTGACCACTGCTCAGCCCACCCCCAAGAACTGATAGCAGCTCCCAGCCAAAATCCAGCAGTTTATTTACGATGCATGACATTCTGTGGTATGGAATATCCTTTTGGCTACTTCAGGTCAACTGTCCTGGCCATGCTCCCTCCAGATTCCTGTGCACGTGCCCACTGGCAGAGCATGAGACAGTGAAAAGTCCTTGATTCAGAGTAAGCACTACTTAGCAACAACTAAAATATGTGTGTTATCAACATAATTCTCATAATAAATCCAAAACAAAGCACTGTACCAGACAGCTGAAACCAGGACAATATAGGTGCAGTTCATCAGTTTGTTGAGTTATACTAAAATTTTACAAAAACTGAAAAGAAAGCAGAGGACTGCTCACTGCCCCACTGTAAGTACAAGCACCTCGGGATGAGGGGTCTGATCATCACAAGGGCATGAGTTCCTGCAGCTCCCATACCAGCTAGGAAGAGGAGCACCCCTGAAATACCAGGTTTTGAAGTTAAAGCACATGAATGCTTAAATGACCTCCAAGTGGTAAAGTGGCTACTCTCCTTTTGGGACTGGGAGCCATTTGGAGCATTGATAAAGGTCTGGGAAATGAGTTCTCAGTGCTGGATACAACTATAAAAAACAGGGTGAATTTGGGTCTTACCACAGATTCCTTGTTTTACAGATGAACAAAAGCTCAGTGTAACCAACCCAGAACTGAGAAAGTTTCATCTCTTGGCAGATGTGAAAAGTATAAGCCAAGACAGAGAAGGAGAGCAAGACCTTGCTCAAACAGAGGGTGAAGCTTTAGAGCTGTGGCATTCATCTGATACATGGGGTTGTGAAACCAACTTATTTTTGACATCTCACACATGTGCAATTGAAAAGTGAACTTGAAGAAAGGGGTTATTGCAAGAGCTGGGTGAAACTAGCTTGCTCAGTTTGCAGAGTTTTGTGTTAACTTTCTTAAGTTTTGCTTCATACAGTTCTATACTACAGGAGTTTTGTTTTGAGTTTTAGCTTCAGACAAAGCAAAACTGATTGTAAACCACTGTATTTTGACTTTTCATGTTGAAACTATATCTCACATGGAAAGTTTCAAAAGCCAAAGTGCAGAGGACTGGTAGCCTGGGGTAGTTCAGCCTGTGTTCAAGCTGACTGACTGAGGGTCAGAGACAAGATCTCCCTGAAAGCAGTGATGCCGATAGCTGGCTTTTCTGTGCAGTCCCATGTGTCTATGAAACTACTCAAACTCATCCAATTTTATGTAGTTTTCGTCCAGGAATAATAGAAGAAGCTTTTAGACAGAGTTGTCAGATTAAACTAACATTAAATAGTGGCAAATTAATAATTAGTTTATTAATAGATATGTTTCTAGCTATGTCCAACAGGATTATTAGAAAGGCTTTTTCAAACAGAAATCCAGACATACAGATAGCACTATTTTCTGCTAAATGAATGCTGGTTGTTTACCTGTATTTTACAGATATGATTTGCCAGAAACAGCATGGCAGTGTCCAGAAACACCTTCTTGACAGAAGTGTTCTTTATTTTCCACATTAATGTTCTTAGCAGCCCTTCAGCTCAATTGTTAACACATTGGAATATTTTAAATGGACACAGAAAATAACTTCTGTCTAATTTACAACAGCACTTATTACCATATTTCCATGATCATCATTTAACTTTCCACTATATTAATAACTAAGACAAATTTTACCTAGCAAGCAATCTAAACCCTCTAACTTGACAAAAATATCCTGTGCTTATTTCTCTTTCTAACCATCAAAGAAAGTCACTACGACAACCCTGGGCATCAGCATTTTTCCTGTGTGATTCACTTACACCAAGCAAACCCTCTAGACCTACAGTTTTCCTTTTTTGAATTTCTGCTTAACCAATATGATCAACAGGTCCCCTTCTCTGTGGGTGGTGATAATGTCAGTACACCACTGCCTAAATAACCTTTCTCTATAGGGAAATGCTAACATTTCGCTCTTTAAATTTAAACCACATGTATTTTGGTCTTATAACTGTACTCTGTATTAACTGCCTTTTGTTATTAATTTGTATCACTAAAAATCTTAATGAAACTAGTTATTGGAAATGTTAAGCGCAGTAGACATCTAAAATTTGCGTATGAGCTAACATATTTAAATGGTGACTAAATATTTTCGCCAACCATTGTAAACATGTTTTCAGAATTACTGATGACACAGCTCTGCATATGTTCAGTGTAAAGCCATGTCTCAGAAGAGCTGTTCTTTCCAGCTGATTCCAGGGAACATAAGCAATGGCTTTCAAATGGCTTCCATCTCTTACCATCACCTTATCCAGAAGCATAAAGTGTCATTTAAGGGCTGCCTACATGAGACCTCCACCAAGAAGAACAAATTCTGTGTGCATTGATCACTTCCAGTTTCCCTCCTGGTGTTTCCCTGTGAGAGGCACTGCCACTGCACACGGTCTCTGCATGCTTTGCCATCAGGTGACCACAAATATACAGCTGCCAGTGTAGGAAAAATATTGGTATTTGGGACAAATACTCGGGGACTTCTTGTTCAAACAACACAAACCACAGATTCAACGGTTTCCCCAAACTAAATTGTTCCTCTGTAAAATTTAACACAACTGCAAATGTTAAAAAACTAATACACGTATGAGCTCTAAAACTGCAATTATATTAAAAACTGGGAGGGGGAAGGTGGAAAGACTGTATAAAATTTTAAAGTGTGTTCTGTAACCTCTAGAAATGAAACTGTTTATTTAATGTTTACACATATGATTTACGTAGTATTTAGACAGTTCTACACTTACAGTCATTGTTTTAATTATACATTTTATGTTTCATCATATAGATATGTTATTTAATACATATAAAAATGTAAAAAAATTATCTTTAGAACAGCATTTTTTAAAATAGATAGCAGCTCCCAGGTACAAATTAGCACTGCCCTTTTTTTCATCTGAATTCTGTGGCAAATCCCATGAACTATATGTTTCACTGTCCAGAATACTCTCCAGTCCCCTAGACTAATATTAATAGAAGGAATGTACTTTCCCAGTCTGTCTGGGGAAGGCTACAGGGGGTGGCAAATTATATTTTAAAAAAACAGTCATCTGAGATAGTTTCATCACCTCAAGATATTCTGTGGGTTTGGTCACAAATTTCAGGGTGCTTAGGTTAGAGCTCTCCAAGGCTTCCTGTAATGTCCATTCTTTCCCATTTCACAATCTTTCAATTAATTCCCAATCCATAAACTTTTATCACATGACCTGATATTTGGTAAAAACTTCAAAAATGCCATTATGCCCTCCTCAAGAGACAAACCATTTGCAGTTCTCCGTAGGTTTCTTCCACTCTCATTCAAGCTCAGATTCCCGGTGATCAGAGATGAATGACACCAAGAGTGTATCTGTTTCTTGTTTCAAACAACCATTGCAGTGATGCCTTGGGAGTCCATCCTGAAAAAGACTGATAAATACTTTAAAAAAAAACCAAAACAGAGTACATGGAAGCATTCTCTCTTTCACTCGCAAACTGTAAAATTAATATTGTACATTTCTAAATCAGATTTTATGATTACTTTGTAAGTCATCATCCATCATGAGTTTTTCTGTAACAGTTTCATTTTTTTAACTTCTACATAAGTAGTCCAAATTCCTATCCATCATAATGCTAGTGAGTGACTATTAAAAGTTCACAAGAAAGTGTTTTCTGTCTACACCATCCTAATTAATGCCTGTGGTGAATTTTATCCAGAATTCACTACTTTCCATTAGCTTTAATTTTATTTTAAGATGAGTTATATATTTTATACAAATACAATATATAACTTTTATATATTATATACAACAAATTGCTCTTGTTGTAAAATGACAATTCAGAAATGCTCAACCCCATATTGGGCAATTTATATATAACTACATTAACTAGTATAGTCAAGATTTTTAACTTTCCTCTTATTCAACAGACCATCAAAACTGGACCTGATTAACATAAGTTTCTAATTGTGTATGTAATTAATGCATTCTTTAATTTAATTTCTTTAATTAAAGAAGTATTTTTTTAATTAAAGAAGTATTTCTTTAATTCCCTTATCCGAGTGTCTTGGTACCTGAAATTACCACTTTCTTCAGCAAAATTAGTTTGCTGCATCATGCCCAAAACTGGGAAGTAAGCTTCCTTTAGCCAGACTCCCAAGAGTTTTGAACCTCAAACCACTACAGTCCTGATGAGAAGCCTCAGGCTCCTGGCCAGGACCTTCCGTGGTGCATTTACTCAACAAGAGCAACTCCCAACTCACACACAGGTTCAGTTCAGCCACTGGAATGCAAAACAGACCCTTGACAACATCCCATTGAATACAGCAACTCTGTCCATGTTAGATATGAAAGTACATTCCTGCCTCTATGCCTTGTTAACCTGAAATAAAACACCTTAGATGGAATTACCTTCCTAGACGTGATACCTTTAATTTTGTTAAACATTTGCAGAGGCATATTACCTTTTACAGCAGTTTTCTAAAGGGGAAATTCAGGTGCCTGAAAGAAGGTACCTAATGCCTGCTAGAATACCCTGGAGTACCCAGGATATTTGTGCAGGGCTGGCATGCTGTGGAACCTACAGGAGACTTTTGACCTTTGACAAAATCCCTCACCTTTGAACCGGCAGTGAGAGGCCAGGTGGGACCTCTATGGGCTCTAAAATGCACAAGGCTATGTTTAGGCACAGGAGATTTTTCTAAAACTAGTAAAATCGCCACTAAAATTAAAAACCAAAAGAGACTAAACATAATTTTATATGATTTCACTTAATTAAAAATCTGGGAAAAAATAGTAAAAACTTTAAAGAAATAGCTTTGTCAAAATCTCATCCTTTACTGTACAAAAACCTGCTGGAGATTATAATCACTTTTTATCTTGATCCTATAAAGGCCATAATGAATTAGTCATAGTCACAATACTTTTATACTTTCTGACTTCAAATTTTTGAATACCACGACATTTTCAAAGTTAAATACTTAAAAAGTCAGAAAACATTCAAACAGGCTTCATGCAAACCCAAGAATACAGCTTTCAGCTATTTTAGAGCGAAGTTTTTAATTCTATGTTTATATACTATTTTTGCTCATTCAGCAGCTGAGTGCTTGATACTGTTCTTAAGAAAAGTGTTGTCACACTTGTAATTAGATAACATCTTGGAAAAGACATGGCTGCCAACAGGACAACTATTTTGCATCACTTCGTTGCAAATAAAAATTCTAAAAATGTAAAATTAATTCCCACTTTAATGTGCTCCTTGCAGCCAAGCCTTGGAATTTTTTTTCATGTTCTCCCTCAAGCAAATTTCCCTTTGATTCCAGGAAGAGTTTTGGCAGGCCATCATATCACAGTAGCACACAGTCCTTTGTAGTCCTTCTAGAAATGGCTGAGGAGAAGATAAACCTGGCTGGATGAGCCAAAGGGAAGATAATTGTGATTAAATGAAGTTACAAGAAAGAAGTTAGATACAGGGCTAAGATGTAGCTGGTGAAGTATTTCTAGAGGGGCATGGAAGCTGTTGCATTAATGTTGCGTGCAAGGCAGCAACAAAGGGTACCCACTTCTGTGTGCTTTTGTTTAAAGCAGATCAATTTAACTTAAAGTAATGCCAGGGGATTGGAAACCTAAGCTTCTGGAAGAAAACAATCAAACTGTGTTTGTTTGGGCTAAGATGCTCAGGTCCAAATCTCTCAGCTACATGACAATGCAAATGGTAGGGGAAAACTATTTCATGTAAAAGGACAGTAGAGACACAAGGGATCTGGATAAATGCAAAAGACAAAAAGACAGAAAAATATTTATAGTCATCGGAGCTGTGACGGGCTGGAACAAACTTCCAGTAGCATATAGGATGGTAAAGCCACCTCCTGCAAGGATTTCACAGTAAGTTTGGTTTTAACAGCCAAAGGCTAGACTTGATAGACCAGGAGCCCTCAGCAATGAACAAGCGGGGTCTTGGTTCTTTACAGCTGTGCCACTTTACAGCTTTCTCACTGTGATCATGAGACATCAAGAACAGTCTCTGCATATTAAAGGAGGTTGCAGCTAATACCCAGATGAACACTTAAAGGAAAACATAAACATTATAAGAGACATTAAAATTATTATGAGATTATTTTCTGCTTGAGGCTTATTTATGGAGCAGAAAGTTAAATACTACTTTTGGTTATTTCAGACTAAATTCCATACATTTCTGCTTTCAGTTGCTTCAACGACATTACTTCAAATTTACCTTGAAGTAAATGAGATCTGAATTCAACACCTTACTTCTTTGCTTCTTGTGGGAAGATTGATGAATATTGCTGATTTCATAGTCATGGGGGGGAGGGGGGAGGTAGTGAGTAAGCAGTGGTAAACACATCACAGAAAACAGTAAAAAGCAGAAGACAGCTTTAAGTAGATATTGGTTTGCCTTACCAGTTGTCTGCCCTTTGCTATTTATAGGTCAAGATTACACGCTGCACAAAGATTATTAAAAAATGCAGACCAGCCAGCTTTCTCTTGGTTTTAGTTTGGAGTAAAGTATCCTTCAAAAGCTGTATTTTAAGCAAACTTTTTTTTCTTCTTCTTCTTTGTCACAGCCAAATTCTCCAGTTTAGGAATTTACAATATTTTCCTTTTTCCAGAATGACACCTGCTGGTGGGAGAAGCATGGATGAATTGCAGATATTTTAAAGGTTTGATTGTTGCTAACCAGACATATTGTCTGAGCATGCTCATCACCCATGTGCAGGCCAACTGTTGAAAATAAAGATTTGGAAACTGTAAAGGTGCTATAAGCAGTTTGTTTTAGAAGTAATATTGTTTTCCAATATGATTTAATACTTGCTCTCAATAAACCACGAAGCTACCTGCTACTAAGACAGTGCTTCCATGGTGTTTCGGTGCTGGACACTAGCCCTGCTTTGGGAAGCCCAAAGCATTACTGTGTCAAATTGAGGTAACAGCCAGAAGGAAACCCTCCCTACCCAATGCAAAAAGCTGCTGGGCTGCTTCAAACTCTCAACTGCAGGTAAAACCAGCTGCTAATGCGACTGTTTGTGCTTACCATCCCAAAAGATTAGATCTCAAAGACAAATATTGTGCACATGTTCCTGACTCAGTATGAGAGGACACAACTACGAGAGACAGAAAGCAATACGTACGTTTGCCAAATCTGTGACAGATACTGCTCGATGCACCAGGCAGCCTTAGGCTCTGTAATGGGCTTCCATATTCACAGCTCCTCTCCTGCTGGGTCTGTTGCCACAGCCTCCCCTACTGCTAAACCAGAGTCAGACCTGAGCTTTTGACACTTCCAACACATTCACAGCAATATTTCTGAAAGTGATTTCCAGCGCTAAGAACAATATGCAACTCTATTTCCTTTTGCTGAGCTGCAAACTATCTACTGTCTTCTGCAAAGGCAAGCTAAAGTGTAAGGTGCTTAGGACCCCAAAGAAGACTCTGAAGTTGAACTCTAAACTGTATGTTCTAAACACAGCTTATGAAGAAATTGTTGTGGGGAAAAAAAAAACAGTTATAAAGAAAACTACTACATATTAAATTCAGGATTAGAATTCAAAGAAATCTTTCAAAGTATTTACAAGACCGTAGGCAAATATACACATTCAAATGTGTTCCCCCTGGATAAATTAATACATAGGTGTTGTTATGGCATACCTCATTGTAACATCAGAAGGCAAACATTCTGGTTGATTACACTGACTTGTTGATGGCTTTAGACTGCAATTTAGGAGACTTGGCTTCTACACCTGGAGCTATCATTAGCCTCCTTTACAGCTTTGAACGCGTATATTCACAGCTCTATTCCTTCAATTCTCCCATCTGTGAAAAGAAGGTAGCATTGCACTATTCTGATGGTTAAAAGACTGATTTCCAAAAATTGATTTTATTTTGTTAAATGGAAACACATGAAAAGAGGGTACCTTTCTACAGGCTCACTCATAAATATACGACACACAGGACTTCAAAAGATAGTTTAGATCTGGAGAGTTTTTAAAACATATTTTTTGCAAAGTTGATCAGAGTTTCAGTCCTACCCATTGTTGTACATACTTCTGTTTATAATGTCCTTGTTTGTCACACATATAATTATGACTGCCAAAATCTGGAAATATGGTTACTGTAGTTTATCTTCCTTAACCCTCTTAACAAAGCAATGGCTTCACAAAGGGCCCAGCTGCATCTCAATGCTTTCAGAGTAGCCCAGAGTAAGCACTTTGCTGCGAACAGTAGCAGGCTGAAAGCAGGGAGACTGATCTAACACCAAATCTGTGATAGCCTGGACATTCCCACAAGGTTTGAGCTACCTGAAAAGCAAAGAGGAAATAGCAGAAAAAATGCTTGTGCAAATATGTTCCTACTTTTTAGTGCTGGAGCCTGAGGAGGTTTACTGAAACAGGTTTTCTAGCTGCTTCCACTTAGCTCAAGGAGTGTCTCCTTGAGCACATCATTATCAACAATCGACCATGACCGGCTCTGCTGTGTGCTAGAATTCAGCAAAAAGACACTTCTAATCCCAAAGGGATAACACGGCTTTTCGTGTCAGATTAGAGGTCAGCTTGAGTTTGAGCTCAGGTTACTGCTCACCCTTAAGCAGTCATTCCAGTTTTTATTGCCATACATGGGGAATGAAATGCATGCATGGGATACAAATAGCCTGGGATTCAAATAAACCTCTGCACAAGGTTAAGGACTATGAATTCGGCCACATTTTTCTCCTCTCTACACTCTACCTATTGAACTCACATTGCATGGAATTAACTTGGAGTTGGGAATACTTTCATATCCCATTCTCTTTGTTTCACCTAGGACGTTCTTAATGTCAACCCTTTAAGCCTTGCTTAAAGGGTTGCTGAGACGATGTGCGAGACGTGCATGATTGCTACAGACCCCTCCAACTTCTTCTTCGGCAGCTATTGTGAAACTGGTTTGGACCAGAGCACTGCAGCTGCAATGTTTTTAAGCATTCTCATCACTTCTGGCAATGTGTTTCCAGCATTACTTCCCATAGAAGTCCTTCCATCTCTTCCCCCAGCAAGCAGTATATGTGCCTTGATGAGTCACAGCTCATCCAAACTCCCTTAGCTGCTAAACCACACTATGACCAAGAAGCTCTTCCTCAAAGGCATTCTGGCTCCAGTTGACCTCCTCAGGGACAGCCACAGGCTCTGCAGAAGTGACCTCTAACATCAAAGTTAAACATTACTTCAAATTGATGCACACAGAACAAGACATAACCATATATGATACCATGGCTTAATTTTCTCACTAGTTGTGTGTGTGTGGCTTTTCTTGTGCCCAATGGACACGCTTTTCTTCCCCCTGTAACCAGCTTCCTCCAGCTTTAGTTGGTTCTGTACTTCCAGGAGTACTTCCTTCCCCTCAAAAAACATGTTCTTGCCTTCCTCTCTTTTGTCTCAAGCTTTCTTTACTTGTCTTACCCGCATAATTTCTGTATTTGTATGGATCTTTATCAGCAGGTATTTTTTCATTTGCCTCAGAGAAATTTGTCTCCTTCCAACCACAGTCCTTTGCAGTCAAGTCAGAGAACTGTTTGTAGGGTGCAGTAACTTCTTTGGGCTGCAGAGACACTGTGCAGCTACTTCTCAGCAATCAGATATTTGTCCCACAAGGATGAATACCATGTAACATATAAGTTTTGGGAATGTCACTCTACACTGGGTTGAAAAGGTATGGAAGACTCAGTTTTACAGCTGGGGAAGTGAGTCCATTTCTCCAGAGTACTAAAGGCTGGTGAGTGCTGGGAGTCTCCAGTGTGCAAGGGGGTGCAGGGGCAACACTGGGAAGTAAAATACTGTATAGGGAACTAGAGCTCCTGGAAACCTGAACCAACCTGTCCGTCTTTTAGTGGGTCAGATCTGATTGCAGACACAAGTACGTGCTACCCTCAGCACCTCTGAGGAAAGCCCACTGTGCTTTTTGCTGGGCAGAGTCTCCCTGTCCAGACCACAGGGCAGCAGAGGAGGTGTACACTGCTATTTCCTTCCCTTTGGGAATTGTTAGTGCTATACGGGAGTTTGACTGCCAAAAGTGATACAGATCCAGAAACTCAACAGTTCCCTGCACAGTGGAAGTTGAGTGTTGCATTTTTTTGCATTTCTGCTTTTTGCATTGTCTTTTTTTCCCTTCTATATCATTTCCCTTTCTCAGAGTTGTTTGTCATTTTAAAATCCTACCCTGAACACCAGAATTACACTTACGGTTCTCCTTCTAAAGACAAATACTGTCAGCCAAAATGTCATATATTTTAAACTCTAGTAAGAGCAAAGCAAGAGAGAATCCACACTGTGAGTACCTTCTGTGTCTGCACAAGACTACTAAACATGCCAGACTGCAGAGGATATAATGTCAGTCCATGGGGGATAAAAGCATAATCACCTGACCCAAACCAGCAGATAAACTCAATCAGAGAATTGCTATTTCCTACTTTTCTCCACCTTACATTTCCCCTACTTCCACATTTGTCTCCTCCTTCTCAGAGATATATTTTATGGGGATATATCAAATATGTTGCTGTACCACAGAAACTCTTCACTGAGATCCAGAAAGGTTAGCTTTTACAAGACGTCACTTTTCCTGTAAATCAAAGTACTATACTTGCACCTTGTACAAGGTGGAGGCTTTTTTTAATGAATTTTCCCCCTTCTCCCCCATATTTACTACATAGAAATTTCTTTCCTTCAATATGTCTTTTAAAGCTTTGCACCCCTGACGTCAGAATAATAGGCCAATCTTCACACCAATGTTTCCTCTCTTCCTACACAGAGGAACTGTCTTGTCACATGGTCCCTTTCTCCTTCATGAGAAATTCACACATATGGTTTCATATACCTGTTCTGTTTGAATTTTGAACAACAGTTATCCCACTACCCTGACTGGAGCCCATGAACTGTCCTAAGCTTTGTTGCCCCTTTGGCTTGTTATCTGCCATTTCACACCCTCAGTAAGCGTCCAGACTTTGCCCTGTTGCAAAATCATCATTATTTTACCCAACACAGATTATAGTTCCTCTTCACAGCATGAGAGTCTTTCTCTTTCCCACATTTTTTTTCTAGATAAGAACTTTTTGGGTATTTTTCTCAAAAAAATACTTTATTCCTACATATCCTGCCTCTGATATACAACTTTCTATTCTGATCCCTCTTTTTCCTCTGTCCTTGCCTTACCTACCAACATCTTTTCTATGATGATTACCCATCAAATTAGACAAGGTGCTTTTCCCAACTGTCTCTTATCTTTTGTTTGGGATATTAAGTTCTAGGTAGCTTTCACATCTGAAACTTTAAAAACTTTACACCTCCTCCACATTTCAACCCTGAGGCTCCTCAATCTGGATGACTTGAGTAATTAAATCATATCATTTATGAAAATTTTCCTCTTCAAAAGCAGAAGGCTTAATTACAGTCCTGTTTCTATTAGTCTTATATTTAGTGTAAACGCTGTACACTTGTGAGCACTTGAAATTTCTTTTATTTTTATTCTTCCATAGAAGCCACGGTGGTCCTCAAAACTAAGGCAAAACAGGATTGGCTGAGAGCTTATTTGATGAAGTATTTCGTCTACCATGTTCATAGGTTCCTTAAGAAATATTGATCCCTACTTCTGCACACCTTCCTCCAACCTCCATCCAGCAAGTCTGCCTCACTTCGACACATAATTTCCAGTTGACATTTATTTCTCTAATTATACTGCAGAGATCTCTGTCCATGTCTAGACTATAAAGATGAACTAAGGGCCAGCAGACATCTGGAATGATTTCTACATGTTCTCTTTTACTAACTTTTACCAAAGTAGATTTGACACATACAAATCTTGTATTAGGCCAGCAATAAATACTAATAATCTTGGGGGCTTTTTTGTTTGTTTGTTTTTTTCCTGAAGAAGAATTTATGACACACTGGGTTTTTTGAGAAAGACAGTATACAATATTTCCAGGTCACTCCCAAAGCAATTGCATCACTGGGCAGCAAAAACCAGGGCTGCTGGACTCCTGGCTGCCCTAACACTGGGATATCTCAAAAAAAGCAGTCTCCAGTGAAGCCTTGGGGAAGGATAACCAGAAGGGGCAGCAGCCTGAGGACTCAGTAGGCTTAAGGAGGCAGACCACAAGGTCTGATCTGCCACCAGTCTGGCAGGAAGCAAGGGGAGGAAGGCAGAGAGCTGCTAGCCCACTGCATGGACAAGGTGGGAGCTGGCTATGCTAGGGCAGGGGAGACTTGGGGGCTGGAGGGAAGAGGTGACTTTACCCATTTCATTATTTACTGCCCTGCCATCAGTCTGATCACCCCAGCAGAGAGCCCAGGAGCAGCTGGTGGCAGCAGTGGGGGCCAGGCAGCAGTCACTCAGCTCAGCTGCCTCTGAGGCTTCAGTGGAGCCGATGCACCCCAGGGACAGCATTTCCACCCGTCACAAGTGGCATTTTCCAGCTGAGCATGACCCCAACCAAAAGCTTGTGGCAAACTCTTATCTGCAGTTCTACCAGCTCCAGTTACCAACAAAATATCTAAATCTTTCACAAGTATCAAAAGTGTGAAGCAAGACCGGTATTTAAGCCACCAAATGAGTAATATCTGAAGCAGACTCAGCAAGAAGCTTGTGGGAATTTTTTTCTAGCATTATTAATTACTACAATTACTTACCATATCTAGCCAGTTCAGACTGCTGTGCCTGTTACACTAACATGAAAAAAAACTGAATTCTGGGAGTCTTTTTTTTTGTTGTGGTGTAGTGTCACTCACTTTCACTAACACAATAAAAAAATGATGCCAGGAATTACGATAGTGTGGTGGAAACTTTCTACTACACTGCAGTGAACCTTAAGGGAAAACATGTACATATGTGCTACAGATATTACGTGCATTTCCAGGAATCTTGTCAAAATGGATCACATGAAAAAAACAAGACAATTAGGAAGAAAACTGCTTCATCAAATTCTTCCATTAATCATACCATAGGGCAGATGTAAGATCAAAACCAAAAGTGTAAATTTCAAAAGCCTTTTGAAAATTTGAATATTTGGCTGGATTTCTTACCTTGTCACCTCCATGAGCCCCGGAGAAAATGAGCAGTCTGTGATCTTTCAAGAAGGAAAACACAACCTGAAGTATCAACGTGGTTCAGGATTAGGTCCAAACACTGAATTGTTTAATTCAAGAACAAACCGCATTGTGCTTTGCAAATGCATCTGCAAATAGAATTAGGATATGATGAAACAGAAAATTCTCCTTGTGGTTTTGTGTATATCATCTTTGCCACTTTCATAATTAGAGGACATAGGCTACCATTAAACTCAATTGCAAAGTTCCCATTGACTTCAGTAGATGTAAACCAGGCTTTAATATTATGCTTTTCAGTTTTCTTGAGGTTTAAACACCTCATAAAATAAATTTACAGATGAACTAGTAAATGTACACTTACAAAGAAACCTCCTAAGGAGTCCCTGAAGCCATATTTTTAAATGCTGCTATTCATTCAGTTTATATCAGACAGATTAAGGGACTGTCAAACAGAAATGCTGAAAATACACTCCAGAAATATAATTTTAAAAATATCATTTGATACATTTGACAAAACAGACTTAGAAGAGGGTTTTATATTATGCTACATATTTCACAAGCTCAGAAAACCCTATCTTTTTATCTGCCTATCCATTTCAGTGATGTGTAAATGAAAACGTGTACCATATATACAGCAAGTTCTAAGAACCGTTTCAAAAAAAACCGAAAAAACACTCACATAAAAATGCAAGAAAGGCTAATTGAGAAAGAAAGAAAGAAAAAGTATGGGAGTAGAGAGAGTCTAACCAATGACAAGTCAGAAATACTACCATCTGGAGCTGACATTTTCTGCTATAGAGCTATGTGCCCATTGGGCATAATTTTTGATCTCGCAGACTTTCCACAAGTAAAACTCCAATTGACTTCAGTGCCAGTGAATGAACTGCAGGATCTAATTAAGCCTGCTGAGGTTTGAAAAACAATCTCATGTGCTGCCTGAATATTTCAGTAAATTTCAGAGATTTTCAAGATAGTTTGCCCAATTCATTGACAAATAAATATTTATAAATATTTATAAGTGTAAAGTAGAAATAGAAATACGTGAACATTAGATGATAAACAGATATAAGGAAGTAATAATTACCTAACCTGACTTGATGAAGGCTTTATTAGATGGAACATCATAGATGACATTACCAAAGAAAGAGTTGTGATTGCTGGATGACATTTGCAGTCATCTTGTTCCAGATGCTACTGGAACAAGCAGAAAGGGTCTTTTGGCAATTAATAACTGGGGAAATGTCTGCCTGTTACCACACAGAAAGACACTAGAAAAGGCAAGGATATTGTCCAGCTGTCCAGAACAGACTTCAAAGACCTAAACCTGGAGATCTTGTTTTCTTTTTCTACCATTCCGTTTCATTCAGAAAATACCTTGCATCTTCTCAACAAGTGAGCTAGAGTTCTGCAGTTAGCATTCACCAATCCTTCTCAGTGCTGCTTCATCTCCAGAGCAGATCCATGCTAGATATAGACTTGAAACCATATGAGTAAAAACATAGCGCAATCACAAAACTAGAGTCAGTTTTTCCACGCAAATGTATGTTGAAAGAGTACTGAGGTTGCAGAGATCCTTTTTTTAATCTTAATTTTAGCATACCTGTCCATGCATCTTGAATATTATCTTAATGAGGTGTTTTGAATACACTTGTTTTAAAAAATAAAGTAATAAATACTATTTCCACTATGTGCATCATACCCACAGAAACCCACCAACTAGGATGTTGCCTTTAGGCCTACCCACACTAGTAGAGAAATGGTTGGTAAAGGATCACAGAACCATGGACTCACTCAAGCTGGGAAGGACTCTCAGGATGTTGTGTGTTCCCACCCCCTGCTCAAAGTAGGACCCATTTCACCATTAGATGTGGTTGCTCAGGGTCCTGTTGAGGTGTCCAACTCTCTATGTTCAGGCTAGTGGCCAAGAGAACCTATGCTGGAGGCTTGCCAACAGCATAAAAACTAAAATGTGGGATCCCTGAGATGCATTCCAGCTCAGGAGGGACTGGCTCCCTGCTCCCAGTTCCACTGCAGAGCATCGCTGCGGCTCAAAGTAACGCCCAGGGACAGCACTACAGGGGTTGCCTCAGTTTTGGCCTCTGATGCCCCCAGCTAGTGACTGTTCAGTCATCCTGTGAGGATGGTGTGTGGAAAATCTGATCGTGGGAAGGAGCTGTGCAAGGCGGAGAAGATGAAATCTCTGGAAATATTTGCTGTTAGGCTTTAGTAAACCTCTATGGGATATTTGGTAACTGTGTTTTTTTCCATGTCTTGAAACAGTCGACCATACTTCAAAGGCTTTGTGAGGATGGCAAAAGGCACATACCTGATTCAAAGGCAGAGAAAGGCCTGTCTTTGCTCAAAAATACAGGGGTCGGATATTTTTTTTCACATAAGCAAAAATCTAGCCTTCTTCTTATAAATAGTTCAACCACTTTTCAATTCAAAAATTTACAAACCTGGAGACTGGCATTGGATAAAAATAAATTTAGCCTAAATACATTCACATTGGCAGAGCTCTGGGGAAAAAAAAAAAAAAAAGCAACAAAAAAAATGAAAACAGAATATTAAAACAGGAAGCACTAGAAGACCTTCATCATGGCCAGAGCTGCCCATCCTGCCTGTAATATTGTTTGTTAAGAACTTTGGAATCCTTAGAAGTGAAAAAAATCCTCTCTCTGAAGCTTCTGGACTGCATTTCTCTGCTCCCCATTTCTGCTGCAGTATCTTGCTGTCAATTATTGTCGTTTTAAACCACAGTTGGCTGGTGGGGCACCAGTCAAGTATGTTTTCCTCTGGAACTATACTCCAGGAAAATAAAAAACTCTGAATATGCATTGCATCAGGATTAAAGACAAATTTTGAAGTTTGCTTCCAGAGAAAATGCTGGTGCATTTGAAGTGTATTAACGTACAGGGGAGGAAGTGCCAAAGGACGAGAGCACTCCACAAATACAGCTGCAATTCCATGAAGTCAGAGCAAGCAGCTCCTTGCCCACAAGATGAGGTAAGTAAGGGATGTAGTGGAACAGCCTACAGAACACAAACGGATCTCGCAGTTCTATCTGGGTTGTGAGGCCCCAAAACTAACAATATTAAACACATCATACATATAGTTTTTGTATTCAGCTTGGATTTTATTTGACAGCTCTAAAATCTGACTTTTTAAAGAGTATTCTTTCTATTATTATTATTATTATTAGGGTTGGGTTTTTTTCTGAGCTTCCAGTATGCAATGGCACTTGCATTGATAAGGGATCAGTGATGGACTCTCCAACTTTTCATACTCAGCAGAGTGTTTGCTACTGATTTCAGAGAAGCAAGATTTTACCCCACAGGAAATCAAGGTAAGTGGGAAATAATACTCATTTCATTCAATTAAATAGTAAAGCTCACATATTTTCAGGATCTCAGTTTACAAACATTTCCATTTTCTGTCAGAAAAATGCAGTTGGGAGGATATGTAACATAAAGTACAAAAAAAAAGGTGCTGTAACACAGAGTTAGACAAGGGGGCCAAAGCTGTAAATTCCTTCCATCGACATGGTAATCTGTATTTGTAAAAGGCCAATATTGAGCAGGCAGTGAAAACAGAAATGCATAACCACATCACATCATTCCACTGCCAGAAACATTCATACTAATTTCCACCATCAAACACATGGTATGATTACTTAAAAGCTTTTTTAACTTATAAAAACAAAATCCTCAAGATGGTATAGCTTCACATTTTCATATTCTGTAACATGAATATACATCAAATTGGCAACAATCTGTACCTTGTGTACAAGCCTCCTTCAGGGTCATTAACATGGAATCAACTCCTTGCAGTAAGTAAACACTTCTTTTTCTTGGGTTTTATGTTAAAAATTGAAAATTAATCTTGCAAGTCATTTTGAGCCAGCAAAACAAGATTGACAAAGCAAGCACTGTAGTATGATATCTTTTATTAGGCCAACTTAGAGTTCAAAAGTATGCAAGCCTCCTTGACCACACACAGGTTCATGTATGCAGAACTCCAGGCTGGACCCGTAAAATGTATTAAACTACTTGCTTTGTCACTACCTATATATACATATATATATAATATATATGTATATAATGCATATGAATACACATTTGAAATACTTCAGAATAAACTGTTCATTGACACAGGTTTAAAATAACAACTCTGAAGGATTTCTGTGAGTTGGCATGTAATCTTGCTATATATTACTGGGTTCAATAAAGAAAATTTATCAGTACACAAAACCAATCCTGCTTCTCATTTCTAATGAGGTCTAATTCCTACGGAAAAAAGTCATAGTAATAGTGCTAGCAACGATACATTGTTTGCTGTTTATAATAGTAACAATGAGAATACCTGGCAAAGATACAGCGCAGTGTTTCATGAAGTGTTTTACAAGGAATAATACAGAGCATCACTAACCTTGTAGTAGCTATGATACTTCAGGATGCTTTATGCAGGTAAGACCTGTTCTAAATGGGAATGTCTCATAAGAATTCAAATGTTTGTGTGCATTATCTGCTCAGCTCTGCTCTCCATTCCGTCCCACACGCACATAAACAGATCCCCACCATGTTATTCAGCAGCTCTCAGTCCACATGACAAGCCTTCCTCCTCCAGAACAGAAGGGCCAGTGGTGGGAGCTACACGCAAAGAACATATTGAAGAACTGTGACACAGGCAACCTCTCTTCCTCCTTCAGGTTCTGGCACCTGTGAAGCTCTTTCTGGATGTTACATTAGGGGTGCTGTCACACCAGTAAATGCAAGCCGTTCCTTGTTACAAAGACTGAGGAGTTGGTGTCACTCAAGCCTTTGGGCTACCAGCATATGTAATGCTTCATAAATGTGAGTATCAATGACGGCATGGTGTCTCTACAGCCCTCAGCTACTGCAACTCTGCCTGCACAGGCTGTGGCAGGGCCTTGTGCTCTAGTTGTACATGCCTTGGGATGGGTTGGTGGGTCTGATAGCATCAAATGTGGCTCTGATAAAGTCTGCTAACTCATTCTGAACAAGTCTGAAGTTGATGCTACATCTTCTCAGATTTGATCCTGAACAACAAAGGCTGTTTGAGACCAAAGAACATCATGGATCTGTAGAAGCACTTTGTCTGACTATGGCAGTGTGCTCACAAAGGATCAAAATTTTGATCCTTCTGCTGGTGAACTGAGTCATGGGAAAAAATATTGGTAAGTAGATATACTGATTAATAAGAAATCTGAAACCACCTTTAGAATAAATTTAAGATGTGGCCTCAGTGTTACCCTATCCACCTGAAAATAATATGGAGGATTAGACATGAAAGCTAGAACGTCATTTATCCTTGAGCTGAGGTAATGGCTACTAAAAATGTGGATTTCATTGACAGATGATTTAGTGAACATGATGACAGATGCTCAAACATGGCTCCATTAAAGATAAAAGCAACATACTTAAATCTCATGAGGAGGGATTTTTTCTTATTGGTAGAGAATGTATGTCAAGACCTTTAGAATCTTAGGAACCACATAATGAGAAAATAACAAAGAATCAGCACTCATAAGTGTCTGGCTGAAGTTCCCACTAAGTGGGCTTTGATAGATCATTTTTTCCTGACAACAAAGGCACCAGAGGAATTGGCTGGATTCTAGTTCTTTGCTACAACCTATGATGAAAAATACTTCCTGTGGCCAAATGAAAAGACAAGAACACTTTCTCCCTGGAAATGTGGATTTGTTTGCACTTCTAGAGTGAATCTAGTCCAGGGATATCATCCGAGAGCATCAATACCATCATGGCCAAAGGGGGGAGATGTAGATATAAAAATGTCCCAAATATTGAGACATTATGTTCTTTGAAGATGATTGTTTTATCAATGACTGAGAAGACACTGAAAATCTAAAAGCTAAAATTAGTTATTCTTTTGCTCCTGAGAATTCAGACTCCACTGCCAGGTATAATGCACTGCCTCAGTGTTTGGTGTCAATGAGGGCGACTCAAAGGCTAGCCCAGATCTGTCCCCCCTTTCTCTGTGAGCCTCAGTGACAGCTGACTGCTGCTACAGCACTGGTCTTCTGGAAACACTGGTCCTGAGTGCAGCTGATGACAATGGGTGGTCTCAGCCCTCTCACTAACAGGACACAGAAAGAGAGAAACAGACACTTCTAACATGTGGTTCTTCTCACCAAAAAGGAAATGTCAAAAATAAGTAAGATGAATAATGCTCTGGAAGTACCCATTCCTCTCCTAAGGTGACGTGCTTAGATACAAACATTCATATTGCAGACATCTACAATTAGATTAGAAGAATCCCACCTCAGACATCTGCATTTCAGAAGAGGAAAACATTGGAGCCCTATGGCACAGATGCACCTAAGAGGTGATGTTATCATCATAGTATTACGCATCACAAAGACTCAAATTTTGACTCCCAAGTCTTCTCTGGGCGTTCACAAATAATGTCACACTGCACATTTGAAAGGAATGTGGCCTTTTTCTCAAGAGGAGAACACAGATTATGTCTATCACATCATACATCTTTCACACATGGCTTAAAGCCTGAGAATTTCATAAAGCTGACCATTAAAAGAAATTGCGCATATAGTAACTAGTATTCTACTTACTTGCCAACAAACACATCTGTGACAAAAAAATATAGTAACTAAGAATTACAGTAATAATAAACTATCCCTAATTAATATATCCAAGCAAACGCTAGGCGTGATCTACTACTTTGCCAAGGAACAAAAAAGCAAAGATTTGTAAAGTTTGGGGCTGCTTTTCACCTTTGGATAGAGTCCTTGCAGAGAAAGTATACATTCTGTGATTTAATAGACTCAAAGAAAAATAAGCTTTTAATCTTGCTCTGTAACAAGATTCCTCCATAATATTTTCATAATTAAAAACTAGGAGTAGGCAGGTGAGAGGCAGAGCTGTTCCATGTGAACAAAGAGATGAGAACGAAAGGCGTAATTGGGGCTCCTACTTCCAGTTCCTACTGCTCAAGCTATAAAATTGCTGTAACATCTTCTAAGAGAGTTTTATGATGTTTTTTCATCATGTCCTCCAAGCTAGAGTAGACCTAAAGGCTTCCTTTGAGATGTTTACACTGAATTAACATTAATTAGTGATAAAGGGAAAAATGAATGATCTATTCAGCTGACCAAATGTAGATGTCTAAATAAGAGTGAGATGAATTGTCTCTAAACTCCATTGACTCTATTGACTAGTTTAACTACCTCAGGGGAGGTTCAGGTTGGATATTAGGAAAAATTTCTTCACTGAAAGATAAGTTAAGCATTGGAACAGGCTGCGCAGGGAAGTGGTGGAGTCACTATCCCTGGAAGTGCTCAAAAAGTGCCTGGAAGTGGCACTTTGTAATATGGTTTAGTGGGCATGGTGATATTAGATCAACTGTTGGACTTAATCTTGCAGGTCTTTCCCAGCCTTAAGGATTCTGTGATCTATGAGTGTATGACTACAAAGGGCATTTAGACACTCAAGTCACTTGTGGACATCTACAGTTACCCAAAAGGTAAACATCTAACATCTCTCCCAGGCCTCACAACTCTCACTGACAGATAGGTGAATATTCCAGACCAGCTTAGTGATGAATGAAATTACCCTTAAAAAAAGAAAATAGAAATGGTCTTAAAATAGGAGACAATTCTACTGAGACAAGAATAAAATTCTGCACTTGGGCAGCGCTTGAAGATTGATAGGCT
Organism: Callaeas wilsoni; assembly: GCA_013398955.1. NCBI lineage: Eukaryota > Metazoa > Chordata > Aves > Passeriformes > Callaeidae > Callaeas > Callaeas wilsoni. The sequence goes on from VWPU01004880.1 coordinate 159,751, forward strand.
AAGGAACAATTCTGAGAAAAAAAAATTAATAAACTGAAGATTAATCAACAGTGTCAACTGATTATAAAAAACAAAACAAAACAGTCATAATATGATGGGATGTATGCCTGACAAGGCATATGAAGGAATCCTTCATTCTGTTTGTCACAGGTTATAGTGCATTTAGGAATGCATGAGGAAAGATGGAAAATAAACGTAAAGCTACAAGAATGGCTGGAGGTCAAGAAAAAGAAGTTATTCTCAATCCTTTTCAAATCAAGATCCAGAAAAGGTAGCAATGGTCTTAACTTGCCGCAAAAGAGACTCAGGTTGCAGATCAGGCTTGTATGTGTAATTTGCACGTGTCAAAAACAGCACTTTTCTAGAATGATTAAACACTGGATTTAACTACCTTGAGAGGTTCTGCAATTTCCATCCTTGGAGGTCTTGGAAAGCAGGTTAGTCAAATCTCTGTAACAGAGAACATAGGATATTTAATGTGCCTTGATGAGAAGGAAGGAGCAGATGACCTCGTATCTGCTCTAGCACTGCTTTCTGTAATTCTGAATTAGAACACTCTACCTTTTCTCATTCTTTTAAATAGCAACAGCCAGTAATATCAGCCTATTTTTCAGGCAAAAAAAAAATCTCTTTTAAACAGCCACATAAACAGGTAATTAAAATCATACAATAATTTGGATTGGAAGGAATCTCCAAAGACCATCTAGTCCAATCTCCCTGTCATGAGCAAAGGCTTCTTTTACTAGATCAGGTTGCTCAAAGGCCCGTGCAACATGACCCTGAACACTTCCAATCATGATGCATCCACAGCTTCTCAGGGAAACCTGTGCCAGTATCTCACCACCTTATCGTAAAAAATTTATTTTTATGTCTAATCTAAACCTGTCCTCTGACAGTTTAAAACCTTTGCCTCTTTTCCTTGTCACTACAGTCCCTCTGTGCTTCTTAGAAGTTCTCTTTCTATACTGAAAGGCCACAATAAGGTCTGTCCAGAGCCTTCTCTTCTTCAGACTGAACAACCCCAACTCTCTCAGTCTTTCCTCATAGCAGAGGTTTTCCACCCCTCTGATCTTTTTTGTGACCCTCCTCTGCATCCACTCTAACAGGTCTTGTCCTATACTGGGGAGTGCAGAACTGAATGCAGTACTGCAGGTGGAATCTCAGCAGGATGAAATAGAGGGACAGAATCACCTCCCTGCACCTTGGCCGTGCTTCTGTTGATGCAGCCTAGGATACAACTGGATTTCTGGGCTGCAAGTGTACATTGCCACCTCATGTCCAATTTTTCATCAATGAGCATTCCAAAGTCCTTCTCTGCCCTCCCAATCCATTCATCCCTCAGCCTGTATTGATACTGGTGACTGTCCCAGCCCGGGGGCACGACCTTGCATTTGGCCTTATTGAACTTCATGAGGTTCCCATGGGGCCGTTCCTCAAGCCTGTTAAGGTCTCTATGGATGGCATCCTTTCCCTCTAGCAAATAACTGGAACTCTCAGCTTGATGTTGTCTGCAAACTTGCTGAGAGTGCACTGATCCCACTGTCTGTGTCAATGATGAAGATAATAAATAGTATTAGTCCCAGTATGGACCCTTCAAGGACACCACTCGTTACTGGTTTCCACTTGGACATTGAGCATTGACTGTAACTCTCTGGATGCTGCCAGTCAATTTCTTATCCATCTAACAGTCCATCCATCAAACCCATACCTCTCCAATTTAGAAGTAAGACTGTTGTACAGGGTTGTATCATAGGAATAACAAAAGCCCTGGTGGATGACATCCATACCTCTTCCCTTCTCCACTGATGCAGTCACTCCATCATATAGTGCCATTAAGTTGGTCAGGCAGGACTTGCCCTTAGTGAAACCATGTTGGCTACCTGTAATCATCTTCTTATCTACCATGTGTTTTGGCATATCCTGCAAGAGGATCCTTTCCATGTTCTTACCAGGCTGGACGTAAGGCTGACTGATTGGTAACTGCTAGCATTCTCCTTTTTACTGCTTTAGAAATGGGGGTGATATTTCCCTTTTTCCAGTCACTGAGGACTTCACATGATCGCCATGACTTTTCAAGAATGATGAAAAGCAGTTTGGCAACACATCAATGAGTTCCCTCAGGACTGTGGGATGCGTCTCATCAGGTCCCACAAACTTGTGTTCAGGTTCCTCAGGTGGTTAGGAGCCCACTCTTCTCTTACAGTGGGAGGGACTTTGGTGTCCCAGTCCCTGTCTTGAAGTTCAGGGGTTTGAGAGATGTGGGAAGGAACATTACCATTGAAAACTGAGCCAAAAAAAAGCAGAGGAGTAACTGAGCCTTCTCCATGTCTTCTGTCTCTAGTCTCCTATTTATCAGGGCAGGGGGTGGTGGTGTAACCCTTGCAAATTTAAAGAAGTGCATAGCTACATTATTGTTGAATCGTTAAATACAAACTGAGCAATTTCATCATTGTTATGTCTAAAAAATCACACTCACATTTACAGCCACATGAATTGCATAGGATAATAAACATATCACTTAGCAGATACGAAACTGCGCATGCAATGTCATGCAGTACTTTTGCACCTTTTTAAGTTGCCTGTAAAATCCCTGAAACAAAGACACCAAAGAAAACTCTGAAGACTCTGTCATATATAAACATCACTTTCATTTTCTTCAGCAACTTCCCTGCAGAATAATGTTATCACAGACCCAGAAATATGACCTCATTCTTTGACCTTTTCAAAACAGATGGGTTGGGGGATCACCATGAAAACTGCAATTTCATAATCTTCTAACATAACTATTAAAGCCCTGTGCCTTCTCAGAAACATGCTGTCCATTTGCACTGAGTTAAGGCATTATAGTTGAATGACCTTGTGCCCAGCACTGAAAAATTACTTTGTAATTTGTTCTAGATGGTCCAAGCATACATTCACCATCTTTGTGAAGTCCTACAGCAATAATACAGGGCCTTCCAGCAAAGTGATGTTTGAGAGGAGAAGTTATAAACATGGCAACTAGCATTTTAAAGCCAAGTTTTCTTTTACATCTGTATCTTCATCTGCCTATCCTTCTTCATTCCGGAAATTAAGTATCATATTACTGTTATCTGTTTCTTATGAGTTTTTACCAAATTTTAGAATTTAATTGAATTTCCCAGTTCAGTTTCAGCATGGACATTCTTATTTGCATCATAGAACTCCAGGGGGAAAGTCAAGCATAAATGGTGTCTCATACTCTGCATACTGCTGTAATTGGATACATAAAATGTCTCTTCTCTGTGCCTTGACGAAACCCCCTTAAAAACTGCTGTTCTGCATGTTGGTTGTTTATATGCCAGGCTTAAAAAAGGAGAAAAGAGGCTACCAACTTTTTATACTGTGACCCTATATATTAAAAAAGTCATTAGATCTATCAGATTACAATAAAATTCCAAAGCCATTATTTTGCTTCTATAACCCCTTAAGTAGCAATGCAGAAGCCAATGGCTCTGGGACAGGCGCTGTGCTCTAGAACTCCACCAGTGACACTTGCCACCCAGATCCCCAGATGCTGTAGCACTGGCAGTATATCTCTGTTAGCAGATCAAAGACATGCTCAGGTTTTGCCCAGACAAGGCACTTTGAGAAAACTAATCTGGATCAACTAAATGAAGTGAACTATATATTGGATCTACACTCTAAGTATCTGCACAGGTGTTTATTACTATTCAGTAAATCTGCATTAGAAATCTATTGAGATTAACTTCCATGAATCATAGATAACACAGTGGCAGTTTCTTAACAGGAACTCCCTAATGTGAGCCATAAAGCCATCCTCTTTCTTAAGACTCTTTCAGCCAGGAGAGACTCGATCCAAACCTGCAGTTCTTAACCAGGCAACAAGAGGAACAATGGCAGCTATGACAGAAGTGATCTACCAAGCTGACTAGAAGTATTTGGTATTGTAAGTGGAGCACTTAGATATTCTATATTTAAATAGTGCCCTGTTGCTATCAAGCTTTCCTAAAATTCAAACTAATGGCACATTCCAAATGTGGAGACATCGCCCTTTTTTCCATAAGAATTGAGAGAATGGAAGTGATTTGTTATGCACGTGACACAAAGAAAAGTGAAAAAGAAAAAGCATAACAACATTAGACACATAAAATACATATGTCTACATCTTACCTGTCCGATCATGCTCTGCACATTTGGGTATTTATGGGTGCATCTCCTCTCTAAAATAGACTAGATGAGTTATACATTTAAAGTACCTACTTCTCTCTACTGACCATAAAGAAGTGTGATGTGACATGGTACACACTGTATACCTCTAAACTACATTAATGTGCATCAAGTTTTCCCTAATATTTGTTTCATCTTGGCATGCCCTTATAAGGATGATCAAGTTAACGACTGCAGGTTTCAGATCTCTGGCTGCAGGTTGTATCTCCCCTGCACCTCTGCAGGTCATCTTCTGTGCATTTTCATTGTATATCTGAATGAAAGTCATATTTCAATGCTTTATTTTTCATTTGGTGTGTTCTAATGATCCAACTATTTTGCTACAAATAGCATCTGAATGTTGGCTCGAGCATGGGTGTTTTAAGACACTATGCTCACCTGTAGAAAAGACAGATGGAAAATGCTCAAGGGCTGTGTCTCACATCAGATTGCTCTAGCAGTCCCACCGCTGAGACTGTGACACCACAATAACCCTGGAAGGTGTACTTCAGCCTGTGAGCCCCACTTCCCCAGTCTGATTTCAGGCAGGTTGGTGCATCCCCTCAAAGGCCCAGCCTCCACTTGAGGCCACAGTTTGGGAACTGGTGCTCCAGGCCTCATAAAGGCTTGAATTAAGCATATAAGGCATTTTCTGGATAAGACTAGGTAGAATCTAGTTTCCTTCTGTGGCAGAATAACAGATGGGAGAAGCAGGAGGTGTCATATCTTGACTGTTTTTGACACTGACATGTATTATTCTTCTAGCTCAGACAGAGAAACACAGTTTAGAGGAAACTGATATAGGACAAGTACAAACTGGCTGGGAAGTCATTCACTAGAAGCATTTCTCAATGGTTAGTTATTGAAATGGAAGCATATATAGAGCAGAATTCCTCAGGAATCCATGCTAAATTTGGGGCTTCTCAATATTTTCATTAACAACCTGAATGAAGGAAGATAAAATATGCCTATTCATTCCTGCAGATAATCCCATAGAGACTGCCAGCTCACTGAAAAATAGGACTGAAATTCAGATTATCTTGACAAGTTGGAGAAATAGTCTAAAAAATAGGTGGCAAACTTATGTGAGCACATATGGAAAGTCCTGCACTTTCACACTACACAAATAAAGGCTAGGCAAGAAGTGCCAAGACAGCAGCCCCATAGAAAGGAGCTAGGGGAGCCCAGCCAGGATTTAACCAATAGTGCTGCTGCAATAAAAATATAGTAAAAAAAAAGCAAACCCCACAGTGGGATAGTAAGAGTAAAGAGTAAGATAACTTTGGGAGACTTGAATTGTGGCAAGGTCCTAGATGGAATACAGAGTCTAATTTGAGATATGGCAAAAGAGAAATTGGACAGAGTTCAGAAAAGAGAAAGAAGAATAGTCAGAAGTAAAAGAAAAATAATACGCAAATGAAGAAAATGCAAAAGGACTGGCACGGCTTAGTCTACAGATGACTACAGAAGACATGCCAAGAAAACACTTCCAACATGAGAGGTGGTTAAACATTGGCATAGATTGCATGAGGAGTGTGTGAAATCTCCATCCATGGATATCTTTAGGAACAGGCTAGACAAATGGAAAAGACAAAGGGTAGCAGATCATCAGAGCATAGGGAGAGGTTCAATGATCTCTGGGGTCCCTTTTACCTCTATTTTCTAGGACGCAGTCATTCTGCATCTTCTAAACTTTTTGTTGTGAGCAGTTGTGTTTAGAGTAATTGTGCAAAGACCAGAATTTCTCATTCAGCATCCTTGGAGCTGAATGAAACTGAGCTTTTTACTTGTTATAAATTCAGTAAGTCCGCTACTGCTCAGAGTTCACTGCACTAAAGCGAAGGCAGTTAGACAGCCTGCTTTTATAATGCTTTCAGTGAATAAATTTGCACAGCTGCTACCTACAGTCTACATTATTGCTCAGCACCACTTTGTTAATTTGGAATCCAGATCTGGTGACTGATTTAGGAAAACAGTTCAGCTAATCCCTAGTGAATAGAAATCCTCAGCCTAAGATTGTACGGCTCACCAGATTCCCACACGTGCAAAGGCAGCAGCTGCCTTGCAAAGGGAAGTTAAAATATCAAGCACAAACTTCAGGGGGTTTTCATATGACATGCTTATTTTCCTTCCTCAGAGACCTAAGGCTCCAAAAGGAAGGAGTAGAGACAATCACAAACTTTCCCAGTAGATGACTTTCACAGTAAGGTGGAAAGTGCACGTATGTGTTCTAGAGAGCTCTGTGAGGGCAATGATCCTGGCAGGACAACATTCAGGGCTAGTGTTAAAAAAAATAAATTCTTCTAATTAGCCTTGTCTTGTTTCTCCAGTCAGCCAATACAATTTGTGCACATAGCCATGTGATATCAATAACCATATATTTTAAACTGTATCTCCATATAATTGCCTTCTGCATCACAAAACCCATTCAGGCAGAGTCCTGTGAATTACAGTTCCTTGGTGAGAGTTTCTGGGCTAGCATTCCTTGTTATGGGAAGGCTCCTGTGCAGATTGCTTCATGCCTGATAGGAATCCCTTGACCGACCCACAATCTGTTGAGCTTTGGGAGACCACATAAGACTCATTACTTCACTCCAACTTGGCGTGAGGTAGGCAAGCAGCTGGGATGTGGAGATAGGCCAATCAGCCAGACATATGTTATGTACCATACCTGTTCCTGCAGTAGCCATCCAAATTTAGAAATAAATGAAAAAAATTGCAGTAAAACCAACTATTTTAATTACAAAAATGAAAAGTCATTTCTTCCTCAAAATTATTTTTATAAAGACATAACTATTGCTCTCAGATAAGTCTTTCTGAGTGGCACTGCATTAGTGAATGGTTCTACTGCAGCTGAAACTAGTGTCTATTAAGCACAAAACTTCCACCTACCCATATTCAGGAGAATACCCCTCAACTACAATTCTCTCTATTCTCATATTTATAATGCAAGCTTTGAGAACATTATGTAAGTTGTCTAGCTATATATGGATTTATATGTGCCCCTGGATGTCTCAAACACATGCCTCCCTTGTCTCATTCTTGCTGTGCTCTTGCACTGATTTTTTTTTTCACTTCCCCCCCATACTTTCTTCCACTGTTTCTGAGATTTCTTTTTTTTCCTTCTGAATTAAGACGTATGGAATTAACCTTAGAGGCTCCTTTTCAATAGACTTACGCTTCTCTCCTGTTCTCAAGAGCAAAGAGATTTACTGATGAAACACTCTCACCTCCTGCCAATTACAAAACAGAGCTCAGTTCTCTGACAGTGGAGTGCAGGTCACCAGAGCAGAAGAGTTGTTCATTAGAAGTAGGATATTCTTGTACAGGGTTATTTTCTAGCAAATGTGCATTTACAGGTGCAGTGATAGATCTCTGATATAATGCCTAAGAAAAAAAATGAGGCTTGAAATCTGCAGGTATTCAGCTACTTATCTCCTACTGCCTAGCAAGAAATATTTAAACAGGAGTCAGATGCCCAAGGACCCTGATGACATTTGACCCTGATCCAGGCCTATGGTCCCATCTGAGCTACCCAAGTACCAAACAATTCAAGATACTCTCAAGTGAATAAGAGTCTCATGTGGAAAATTTTGCTAAAGTTTCTGAACTAAATATACTTCTGGGAAGTGAACTAGGTGTTGCTGGTCTATTTTCTGAGATCCATATTACAGATAGCCAATGTGTACCAGAAATGGTTGTGTGCAAACTGTGCATTGATTGTGTTAACTTACAGTTTTTGCACTCACACATTGCTGAGCCACTCACTTGAACTGTAAAACAAAAACAAAAAAAAAACAAAACAAAACAAAACAAACTAACAAACAAAAAAGGCAAAAAAAAAAAAAAGCCAAGCTGCATTTACTAAAATGAGGTAACTAGCTTTTGATTAGCAAATACTTTCTGAATATCATTTTAGACTAACAAGTCTTCCTTTTCATGTAACATTTTATAATTTTTACCTTTAGCTAGATACCGTCATGGCAGATCAGGAACCTGGCCTCTAAGGTAGGATACACAGTTCCAAATCAATTGCTTCAATATGCTAGGAAATACATGAGAAAATCTGGACTCTCAGAAGAGTGATAAATACATACTTGCACATTAAACCATGTAGAGTCAGATAATACAACAGGCCAGACATGTGAAGCTGCTGAAATCTCATTTCTCTCTGGAGTTTGCATACCTTGAAGCAACAATTCAAAACGAGTTTGAATTGTAGGCCAGCATCTAGCATCGTCCTGAAGCAGTGAGCATTGCTAGCATGAGTGAGCACTTCAGCAGGAGTAGTGCTATTACATTTGCACATTGCAAATCTCCAAAGCCACAAGCACACACATTTCATTACCCAAATACTTTCATTTCTATCTATGCAGACATACATTACAGATACTGAAAGTTTCTCCATACATTAGCCATTTAATACACTAATCATTTTGGTTACTCTTCCTTCAGTTCCCTCTAGAACACTTATTAATTTATGACTGAGAAGTAATATTAATTAATCTATTAAAAGAAGGAAATATACATTCAGATGTATGCAGGGAAACATTTTTTCTCTATTTACTCTTAATTTACATCTTCATGAGTCAAATCCCCACTGTTACACTGCCAAGTCAAATAACATTTCATCGCCAATTAAAATTGTCCCATGGGATTGTAGAATGCAAACCTCTTTAATGAATTTGGCCTGCTAAATTATTATGGCCAAGAAAAAACTGCAGTTTACATCTCTAAGCAAAAGTAATGAAGAAGACATCTTTTCAGAGCCACTGGCTTTTGAGAGGGCGAATCATTTGCAATTTCAGTAGAGGAGTATCGGTGTAACAGCTCCACCGAGCTGGAGGGGGAATGGCCGGCGGTGCCGCCTCGGGTGACCCGCATGGGCGGCCCGGCGGCGGGGGCGGGGCGGCCCGGGAGGCAGCCCAGGGTTTCCAGGGGGGGAGGCAAAAGAAAAATCGAAAACGGGGGGAAACTACAAGGCGTATTGGTGCAGCTGTACAGAAGCCAGAAGGGACTGATGTTATCAACCGCCTTTTCGACCTTTGGGCTAACTATTTTCACATGGAAGAGATGCGGGACGCGGACACTTTTTGAACGCCGCATCTCGGCAGCCCCGTGTTACCGGAGAGCCCGGGGGGAGGCGGCGGTCAGCTGTAAGGAGCCCTGGGCGAGCTGCGCGGAGGGCCCGGGGCCAGCTCTGCAGGCCAGCCCTTCTCCGCACGGACCCTTCGCCGCGGCCGGAGAGAGGCCGAGCCGGGCGGGGGCCGAGCCGCGAGTGTCCCGGGGCGGTCTCCGCTGGGAGCGGCAGAAACCCAGGCCGAGGCTCAGCCCCTCCGCGGCCCAGCCCTGGTGTGGCGGCCGTGCCACAGGCAGCTCCCTCCTTCCCACATCTCCTGCCCGGCTCGGCCTCTTCCCGATCTGGCGCCTCCCGGAGCTGCTCTCTCGCAACACGGACGGCTCCAGCTGTCCCGGCACCGCCACAAGAGGTACCAGCACTGTCAGAACTGTTCCAGCACTGTTCCAGCCCTGTCCCAGTCTGTGGCAAGACTGACCCAAGACAGTTCCAGACTCTACCAGCACTGTCCCAGATGTTCCAGCACTGTGTCGAACGGTGCCAGGGCAGTTCCAGTCTCACCCAGCTTTGTCCCAGCACAGTTCCAGGATGTCCCAGCACTATCGCAACTGTTCCAGTACAGTACTCGACTGTTCTAGCATCGCCCCAACTGTCCCAGCACTGCCTGACCACAGTCACAGACCGTCCCAGAGCTGTCCCAGACTTTCCCAGTGAGCTGTCGTGAACTGCCCCAACATAGTGCCAGCACTATGCCAGCACTGCCACAGCTCCTCCGCGGGTACCCACCCCACCTGTCCCCCGGGGTGCCCTGGGTGAGGCTCGTCCCCCGTGCACCGGCCAGGCGGCATGAAACGGAGGGACTTAGGGAGTGCAGCCCTCGGTGACAGTTCCAGGGCCACGGGAAGCGTTAATCGTGCCCCAGGATAGCTCATGGCCACTGTTACAGAGACAAGCACGGGAAAAGGAGCCGGGGGCTTTGCCGCCCGGCTGTGGTGTTTGCAGTTACTGTGCTCAGGGAAAGATCAGCAACGCTTCAGCTTCCCCAGGAAAGTCCGACCACGGACAAACCCGTAGCTCGGGGTGTCAAGTTTGCAGAAAATGGCCGAATACACTTTTTTTTTTTTCCCCTTGCGTTTTCTTCCCGGAAATAAAAACAATAAGCTGAGCGCGGGAGATAAACGACTGTCTGGTGGTAAACACTGACCAGCAGCAGCAGCAGCTGGAGCCGGATCACCAGCACTGCCAGCGTGTTAACGGCAGCGTTCAGAGGAGAGCGGGAGAAAGGTGAGATCTCCGGGCTGCCGCAGCTGCCTGCACGCCCACTGCCTTCACTGGCTCGAGTGTCTGCGAGAAAAGATAAGACGCTGGTGCAGAGAAACAATAACAATAAAAACCAAAAACTATTTAAGGGGAGGGAGGAAACAACAACAAAACAACAAAACATTAATCATTTGGAAGTAGCTACAGAAACACGGTCCCCGGCCGAGGCGCCCAGGGCAGGTGGCAGCGGGTGGCGGTGGCGGTGCAGCGACCCGGCCGTAAGCTATCCCTCTGTCCTGCACAGGTCAGCCAAAGGGGCAAGGAGGGAGCGGGGAAAATGAATCCTGGCCGCAGGGAGACTCCGCTGTCCCGCTGGGAAACCTGCGGGAAATGAACGCGGCGCCCCGTAGCATGGACGGCAGAACAGGCGGTGATAAAGGACTCCCCCACTCTCCAGAGGTGATGGAAAAGAAAAGTCTAAAACTCCCCCAATCACACACGTTTCAGTTTCAGCGGAGCGGTATGGAAATGACTGTCATTCACTACCAGGTCCTGAAGGGTTTTCTGGCGCTTGGGCGAGTCAGAAGGTACGTTTCCAAGCGGTGTCATTGTCGTTTCTGTCTTTACATATTGCCAACACACCGGAAAGTTTCCATCCGAGCAATCTGAACATTTTACAGTAACCACTCTTTTCACCGGAAGCCAAAACCAGCCTGGGAAGCAGATCTGCAGCAGGCTGGCAGCTGCTTTTCGCCTGACCAAGAGGTGATGGTAGGGATGGATGCAATGCCAGGACCCCCTGGCCCCTGGCTCCACCACTGCCTCATTGGGACCTGCCCCGGGACCAGAATCGGGCCCCCGAGCAGCGCGGCATCTTCCCTGAACGAGTAAATAACCCAGAAGCAGCAGCTAACTCAACTCCAAAGGGTTACATTTGGAGGGAGTAAAAAAAAACCTAAAGAGTTGTGCCTGCTTTTTTTAATTTTTTTTTTTTTAATAGCAGTATTCCAGTTTTTCCCGACTCTCTGAACTTCTTTGCTTAATCGCACCGTTTGACCTTCTGCTAAAAAGACGTGATCCTTGGCTTTTTTCTACACGTTAAATAACTCCTGATGTGCCAGGAGAAATAAAAGTACCACCAGACACGCAAGGTGTCGAGTATTTGCATCTGGTATTTTTAACGACGAGATTTTAAATCACATAATTTAATTACTCCAAATAGGAAGATAACAGTCGTCTGTGGAGCTCAAATACCTGAATTTACCCCCAAGTCTGTGCAAAGTTTGACAAGAGATGAAACCCCACCCCAGTGCCACTGGGGAGGGAGAAGGACGGGGGCCACATAAAAATATGAGCTTGGGGACATCTCTGCAGAAAAGGGTGTTTGAAAAAGGGACGCTGAGAAAGCTGACATCGAGGGGATGAGCAGGATGTTGAGCCTGCCACGAAAGCAAGCCGTTACACAGATTTTTTGTTATCATCAGAGAAATCTTTGGACTGGGGAACGAAAAGGAGTGAGAAACTTAACGTTTGTGGAAGGGAGAAGTGATATCCCCATGCCCATGGTCCCGGTGCCCGGCAGCCCCTCGCCGGCCAGAGGCGGCTAGGCTGTCATGGAGGGGCATTTATGAAATTACGCCCCCTGCTCCTGGCCTCAGCTCTGAATTCACGTGTGTTTAAAAAAAATTTAAATAAATAAATAAATAAATAAATAAAATAAAAGGAAAAGAAAAAGAAAAAGGCAGCAGCTCGCTGGGACACTGCTCATCCAAACCCAGGTTACTGCATTTCTTGTGCTAAGCTTTGTCATTTTTTGCTGTATATACCATCCCGCCAATCAATCGTGACGAGAACGTTTTAAAGACCCCACTAATTTACAAAGAACAAAGACAGTTTCCAGCTACGCTAGGAAAGAAAAAGAAGAAAGGAGGAAAAACAAAAACAAACCACCAAACCTCGACTCAATTGAAAATAACGATTTTGTTCTTGGACGGCTACCAGGTTTTTGCTCTTACCGTCCCGGGACTTTGATTTAACCTCAGTAACATCCTGAAAGGCTACAGTCACTTTGCATACATTGCATCGTACCTTTTCGGTCCCGCAATAGAGAGCAGTACCGAGCTGACGGCAAGCTCTCCAGAAAGGTACTTTTTTCGGTAAAAGAAACGTGATGAGGCGCACGAGGTTAAATTAAACCTCGCAGAGATCCAGTTTGTAAGAACAAAAATCACCTAGTCTTTAACAACCTGGTCCCACACGCTGGATATCGACAATGGTGTCGGAAAAATGATTACGAAATTACGCGAGTCTAGATACACCCAAAAAAAAAAATCAGACCGAAATATAAAAAGCGCCCCAAAAATCTCGGTAGAAGTGACCGGTGTTAACTGCAGCTTACTGATCCTTCAGCTTCGCTTTGACACGCAGATCACATCCATTCTCTCCACAGGTTTCCCAAAATCTCGCCTTTCCAGCCCATTCTGTGGACGGAGAGCGATTTGGGGGAGCGGAGGGGGCTCCGCCGCCCGCCCTCGTCCCACTGCGGGGCTGCCCAAGCCCTCTGGAGGAGTTTGAGAGAGGGGCAAGGGGAGGTCACGGGCTCCTGGGGCTGCCTCGCAGAGCCCGGGGAGTGCAGCCCGGGAGAAACCGCAGTGCTCCCGCAGAACTCCCAAGAAAACCGCAGAGGAAGAAAGCGGGATGCCGGAGTCGCTCTCGCTTCGCTGGAAGTGCAGACGCACCGTGCCAGCCCCGGCACAGCTACAGCGCGCTTCGCTCCCTCTTCCCTCGCATCTCTCTCCTCCCTAGCTATATCTGGGGCTTTTCTTGTTGGGCTTGGATTTTTGGTTTTTTGGTTTGGGGTTTTTTTTTCAATTTTTCCTCCCTTAAGCACGAATATCTTCTCTCCCTTGCCTTTGACATTTGGGACTTGTGAGTAAGAAGAGCTCTCTCTTTCCATGACACCACGGGGGAATTTTAGGGGTTCTTTGAGAAATTAAAAATCAGGCAGGCGAAGGCGTTGACTTTATTTGGTGGTGGCTGGCAGCACCCGCCGAGCGCAGAGCCTGAGGTGGCTGAGCGACAGTGGCTCATGCCCACAGTGAGACGGCAGGGACGTAGCCCCGTGTCCAGCTGCAAACAAGTCTGTTGGGAAACGGGGCTTGGGGAGGTGCCACCACCACACCGAGAAACAGCTCTTCCCCGACACCCAAAATCACAGGAGGCATTTTCCTGCCCCTCTCCCTGCTTAGGGGCACGGGGAGCTGCTTTCAGTCTCTGTCTCCGAGTTTCGCTGGTTTCTTAAGAGGGAGCGCTGAACTATCACTGTTGCAAGAAACTCACTGCTACAAGTTGTTAATAAAGAGCATCGAATCAACTCTCTATCACTGCTGCGAGATTTTCTTTTAAAAAATAAATAAAGGAAAGGAAATTAGATTTTTCTGTCCCATTATTAAATGCAGTGAGTTGCCGTACTCGACCAATAAAACCCTAAAAGTTTATAAAAATGTATCAGTAAAAATGACAATAATACCAAAAGCAGCGCTCGAAGCGGTGTGCAAACCCGGTAAACGCCTGACCGGAAAACCAAGGCGTTTGGAGCTAAGTTTTGTCGTTTCAGTTCTCCTGCTGGTGGCAACGACGTGTCGATAAACAAAAAGTGAGAATTGAGGGGGAACGGCGGGGGGCAAGGGAGAGGCGGCAAGCGCGGCTTTCCAAAGGCGGAGTTTTCTGAGGTCATTTCATCTCGAGTCTTTCGTCATTTTGAATATCAAAGAAAGCTGACTGGATGATTTTCCCCGTCCCTCGCCTGGCCGGGGCGATGCGGTACCTTCGCGCACAGATTACTTTAATCAAGATATTAAAACATTCTGGGTTCTTCCCCTGACGCTGACCGTGCTTTTAACAAACGCTCGGTTTAACTGTCCGAGCTCGCTGCAAACTGGATTCAACTATGAATCTTGATAGTGTGGACATTTGGTGTTTAATCGTTGCTACTTTTACTTTACATTACAGAAGAAATATGGCAAGTTGTTTGGTAAGTTTTTGATTGGAACTTCAGAGTTTCCTTCTCTATCGTAAGAGCAAAGCAGTGTGCAACATGTAGTAACTTTTCCCTATAAGGCATCTGTTTCCCGGTGCAGAAAACAACCAGTATCCCTTCGGAAAACAAAGTACAGCTCTTAAAAACTTGGGGAAAAGACCTTGTCCTCCGCTTAAGCTCTTTCGCCCTCACAAAGCAGCCGGTAAACCAGCGCTGAGGCAGGCAAGCTTCTCTGCCCGCAAACCTGGGAGGGTAAAAAAAAAAAAAAAACCAACAAGCGGCGGAGGTATTCCTTAGAGCAGAAGTGAAACTGTCTCGATCCAGGCGAGTTTGTTTGTAAACCCGGGAAGCAGCGAGCCCAGGCGGCGGCGGGGGGGCGGCTCCGCCCAAGGGGTGCGGGGTGCGCGGCGGCGGCGGGACCCGCCGGGGCTGGGGCTGCAGCTGCTGACTCAGAACAGCAATGTAGGTCATAAAGAGTTTCCTTAAGTTACCTAAGTTCCAACAATTCAGCTTTTCTTTAGAGTCTTCCAAAGTGCTGTTGCAATATTTCTGAACGCCGTGGCTTCTGCTGAAGCTCAGCCGCCGGCTCCGAGCCACCGGGCTGCGGCGGGGCAGCGCCCGAGGCGGGCATACCAGCTTCGGTACTTATGCCATTAACATCTCGCTTTTATCATCCCATTTCCACCCCAACTCTATTTTTTTTTCTCTACTCTTTTCTCTCAGGATGTTTTAAAAAAAAAAAAAAAAAAAAAGGTGCCAACGCGTCGCACTCCTTTTTCAGAACATAAGCGAGAGAATTGCCTACCTACTCTCTACTCACTTCAGTTCTTTCCAGGAAAGCTTATTCACGGTTCACGGTTTGGATCTATCCTTTATTTCCACTATTTACTACTTTTCACCACCAGCCAATTTTTATACCATCAGTTAAAAGGCTGTTAAAAGAGATCACTTGTGCCATGGGTTTTGTACGCAAAAAAACAATCCGACACTCAAACCCGTCCATCTTCGAACTAGGTAATTTTCGTTATTTTTTTATCTTTCTCCTTTACTATTTTCTTCTCTCTCTCTTTTTTTTTTTTTTTTTTAACCACAGCAGAAGGAGCAAAGAGTAGCCACAGCCCCCACGGAGAGCCCACGGAAGATGAGCAAGCATCGTGTTCTGTCGCAAGAGCAGCGATGTGGGACGGAGATCTGGCGGCCAAGTTGTAGAGGAGAGGAAAGGGACGCTTCAAGAAAGGAGCCACACTAACGGAATTTATTTTATTCGCTCGGAGCTTTGCTCAGGCATTACCTGTGCACCCCGCTCCGCAGGGAGCTGCCCCGCAAGCAGGATTGCGCGTAGCAAGAGGGGGAGAGTTCCGAGGGAACAGCACTCTCCCCCAGAAAATCATCATCGCGAAGGCATCTGTTGTCCGAAGCATGAGAGAACAACTCATCCGCCCATAAAACTCACGAAAACAAGGAGCGAGGGAAAAACACCCAAAAGTCGCCCGGTTCGACGGCTGTGTTTCTGCTGGGCGCACGAATCGCCCGCGGGTCCATCAGGGGTATTTTTAGGGCGATCAGACAACCGGTGTCACGGTCATGCAGGTCTCCAGCCTTCTTCCTTCCCTCCAGCTCCTCTCTAACCCCGCAGTGACAACCCACTGGCCTGTATGATAGCAAGGAAGGATTTTCCCGTCTAAACATAGAAAGATTTGCCAAGAGAGCAGGAGTCTCATGGATGTTTCTCCGAGAATATTACAAGTAACAGCATCAGCACCTCCACGGAGCCCCGAGGCCGGAGCCGGGAGCGCTAGACAGGCTCGGGCAAGCCCGGTCCCGGCCTCCGCCTGCCCCGGAGCACGGCGGCTCTGCCTCCCGGGGCGGGAGGGACAAGCCCACGCACCTAAAAAAAAAAAAAAATTCCAAAAAGCAACAAAAAACCAACAAAACAACAACAACAAAAAAGAAAACCCAACAAAAAAACAGCAACAAAAAAACCCCACCCAAACCCCAAAAAACAAGTTGAAAGGAAACAAACAAAACAACAAAAAGGAACACACTTGTTTTGGTTTTTTTCCAGGCTTGCTACCCTGCGCCGTCCCCGCCAGCAGAAAGTTCTCCCTCGTCCCGCGGCACCCGAGGGCGGTGGCCAGGGTGACCGTGGGCGTACAGGACCCGGAGGGAAACGAGGCGTGGGCAAAGCTCGGCACCCCTTTCGGAACACGTCCCCCCAGCCTTGGCGGCGGTGGAAGGCCCTCCTCTGGTGTTTGCAGTTTTCTTTGTTTACATTCAGTTTAGAAATACTGGCCTTCGGCCAGAAAATCGACGGTTCCCCTTCTCTCGCCTCCCTTCTATCCCCCCTTGCCCCGCTTCTTCTCCGGTGGTGGAGAAAATACTTAAGTTTCACGACCCCCACGTTTTAAAATGTTTTCCCCTCGGCTCCCCAGATTAACCCTTCGGCGCTACCTCGTAAAGAAAACGGAGCCGGGTGGTGCGTGCACCTGCCCTCGGAGCTCCCAGCCGAGGGGGTCGCAACAGGTTCTACCGGGAGATGGAGGGTACCGGCGAGCCGATCAGCGCCCAACCGAGCGGCGGGTCCCCCCCTCCCCGTGGCCCCGCCGCTCGGCTCGGCGCGCCTCGCCTCGCCGCCCGCGGGGCGGTGCTGTGCGGCGGCAGCCGGGCGGGGAAGCGGCGCGGTT
>VWPU01004881.1:0-54869 GCA_013398955.1 Callaeas wilsoni
CCCCTTCCCCTTCCCCTTCTCTTACCTCTGACATTTATAAGTTTTAGAGAATTTTTAAAGGCTTGGCTGGTTTTGATGAACAGGCACACAAAGGGAAAAATAAACTGCCCAGTGCATGCTTGCTTCTGTCTTTTTGCTGGAAGAAGGCATGACAAGAACTAACATGAATCGGGTTTTAAAAAGAGCATTGCCATGTGTCTAACTTATTCTTTTTCACCGTTCCTGCATATCTATGACGCTCTGAAAGTCAAATGTGCTGAGGAAATCCACAGCCAACACCTACAGAAAGGGCTCTGTAGCATACAGCATCAACATGCATTTAAAAATTATTGTGAAAACAGATACATGCACTTTGTGCTTAGTTCAGCTCTCAGGTTAAAAAACAACCCTGAGCCTCTCTTCCAGAGAACCCAGCAATGGGGCAACCTGGGACTCAGACCTGGGTCTAGCTGGTAGGCATAGCCCTGGTTTCTTTGCCTGTGAACCAGAAAGAAAAGTCCTACACCACTGCAGGGTAGCTGCAAGTGAAAATATACATCAGGTTGTGAGGTGCCTCAGGACTGTGACCATGGGGCAATATTCAGTCCAAAAATACATGGAGGGCTTGATGCCCTTTTAGGACTGATGGCTGCCTACTAATCAAAGAAAGCTTAGGTAGTTGCTGTTTGAAGCAAGGCTCACAGCATCTGTGTTACTGTAGCCTCTCAGATCTGTTAGGGCAATTTTAATCTAGATTTACAGATATCACCTTCCTCCTCTGCCAGGCAAAACCGTGGGACCCACCTGAGTGGGAGGAGAGCCCCTGAGGCCAAGCCAGCATGGCTGAGCAGCTCCCAGCTGACAAGAAATAAGTTACAGCATTTGGAGACACTGTCTCTTGCTGCCTGGGCTTGAAGGCAGCAGACAGAGCCGTTACCATCACAAATCACTCCAACGTTGGATGTCCATCAGGCAAGCACTGTTCCAGCACGGAGCTGTCTAGCACAACATGTGCCTGTCATGGACTGCTGCACATGCAAGTTTTCCCATCTTGTAGGAGATATTTTGACGATATCCTTCCTGACAAGAAACAAGTCTATTTATGGCTATCTTCTTTTCATAAATAACCTACCCCTTGCTACAGTGCACACATGTGCATTTGGCTTCTAGTGTTATTTATTATCCTTTATTTTTTTTCTTTTCCTACCACTGCAGAAGTGGCACAGGGAACTTTGAAGTTTATTGTAATTGCTGTATGAAGTTTTATAAGGACTCAAACCTCAATGCGTATTGAATCTCATCCCTTGTCTGACAATAGCAGCATTTGACTGCTTGATAGCAAACACTGTAATCCTGGGTGACTGATCTCACAGTAAAGTGAGATTTTTTTGTTCTAATAGAATACTCGAAGTGGAAAAAGGCAGGTGTTAGGGACTTACTGCCAGATCTCAGATGCTCTTGCTTATCCCCAAGACTTGCTGAGTTTCAGCTCCCAGATAAATTTAGAGCAGCCTGTGGATTAATCTCACTTACACTGTTCTGGCAGTGGTCAGCAGAGGGGTTCTTCCAGATGATGATGGGCTGGATGAGATGATATCACGGGCTATATTCAGCTACAGACTGTATGTTCCGCATCTAACAGTAGCATACGAGTACTAAGTACCACTTGTAAACAGCAAACACACTTGATTTTACTGAATAGAAAGATCTCTGCTTTATCCCCATTCACAGTGCAGAACTAGCACTGCCTAGGGAGAAGAGGTGGAATTCTCTGCATCCAAGACAGCTGTTTAGCAAGGAAGGCTTGGAGGGACTTTTCTGTGGTACTGGTGGAAATCTGTGGGCAACTGTGAAGTCAGCCTTTCACATTCCTTCATAGACTGCAAAGGAAAACAAACATTTTCTTTTTCTTATAAACTGAGTACATCTCACCTGAAAGCCAATGCAAAACAAGTGTATAACTCTCTTCCTTCATGCCAAGCCCTTTCCAATGTGAAGGAAAGGAGGTATCGTGGTGCACTTCAGTGTCCCTTGCATGTGGGAGGAACATTAAAAGAAATGTCTGCAGATGATTAAATCGTATTTGTTGCAGTAGTGTCTGCAGTCCCATTTTTGGTGCAATCATTAGGGATCAAGTTGCTGCTTGAAGCAAATGATCACATTATATAGCTGGAACTGAGGTGCCAAGGAAGGTCAGTGTGTGCTGGCCATCAGCAGTCCAGCATGACCAAAGAAGCAGCAGTGGAGCTTGGTCCATATGTTTGTCCTGCTCTTGCTGCTGAGCAAAACCCTGCCACATCGGTTTCAGCGCTTTGAAGGCCAGAAGGGACCTTTATATCACGCCGTCACCAGCCCTGGCTGGGACTGCCCAGGCAACAGATGGCTGACATGCAAGTGAAGCGCATCAGGAGAAAAAAAATTCGGCTTTATAATAATTTTGCAGGGTAAAAAAAAAAAAAAGAAAGGCAACTCAAACCCAGGGAATCCTAAAACTCCATATAGAGCTTTACCAGCAGGAGAAAATGAAAATCCAATCCTGCAGTATTTTCCTTTAGAAGCATCAGAACATGATGTTTTTAAAACAAATCAGGGTCCCTTGGGCTCTTGGCAGCTGCCACACTGTTTCATCCCCCCTTTTAACAGTGGGAAGCTTTTCAGCCATAGGATAGTGTAGTGCTGTCAGCGGGGGTTGCTCAAGTGGGCCGGGGCTTTGCCGAAGGCTCAAACCCTGCTGCTTCAAAGCCGTGTGTCCTCCCTCAGAGGAGCCGTGGATGGCCACTGCTCACGGAGCTGTGCTGCACAACGTGCCCTCACCAGGTGGTTGAGCTGGTGTTTAAGCTGGCAGGGGGAAATAATCCAGGACTGGGGGCCAAAGCAGCTCCAAGTCATCTAGGTTACCTGTCGCTTTGGCAAGGTGGCTCCCCAGCGCTGAGTGAAGCAACCTGGTGGAGGCATCTCAGGGCCACCGGGAATGTGCTCAGCTACCACAGGCCTGGCAGTCCAGGCCGTGCTCGGCTCCAGCCTCACTTCCCTGCATGGCAGCCAGCCTCTGCTGAGCTGTGCCTCATGCCGCCACAGACACCCTTGTGCAAGGCTTGGAAAGGTGCCTGCCAAGTCAGGGCTACCACTCGAGTGCCATTCTTCCAAGAAATGTTTCTCTCTAGTGCTCGCAAGCACCGCACACCGCAGTGGTGGCCCAGCCAGGGTAGCAGACCTGGCGTCAGGAGCGCCTGCCCCGCTGGAGCTGCTTTGGCAGCCATGTGTCTGCGGCCTGCACATCGCCCAGCATCTCACCCCGTGGCAGCGCGGCACTCTGCTCAGCTGCCTGGGTGAGGCAGCCCTCACCCCTCGCCGTTCTCTGCAGCATCGGGGTGTTGCTTTCCCTGAAATCAGGGGCCGGAGTGAGACTTTGACAATAGTCTGGTGCTGTTTTCATTTTGCAGTTGGCTGCATGATCTGAATAGAGCTGAGAGTGCTACAGGGACAATGAGAGAAAATTCATTTATAAAATGATGTGGCAGCGTCTGGGGTGTCACGCAGAAAACCAGCCCAGGTAGTGGTGGTGCCTTAGGATTTTAGCTTTTATATTTTCATATGTTTGTAATCCTGCAATTCTTTAGTGTATAACTCTAAACTCCATATAGAGTGTTAGCTGCTGCTTTTCCCATTTTTGTCAGACACAATTCCTCTCTAGGTCTGAGAATCAAGGACACCTCACTGGCTCAGGCCCTGAGAAATGTAAACAAAAGTGAGTTGGGGGGAGCAAACTGGGAGAATGGGACTGCACTGCCTGAAGCTGTAATTGGACAATTAGCCTCTGATATGCAAATGGACAAAACTTATATCTGTCTGAAAAACATGTGACTGTGTCCATCCTGGGTGTGGTCTCTGCGAGACTCCTGCACTGCCCAAGGTGTACCCTGTAAAGGCCTTTTAATAAATACCTACCCTTTATCGTTTCACTCTGTCTAGTTTCTGTTCCAGGTCAGCCTCTACAAGGCATCAGTGGTCTGCTGGTGGGTGGGGACAGGTGGCACTACACCCTACCTAACACATCATGCTTGTAATATGCAAGGTACAGGAGTTTAAAACAATATCTGCTTAAAGGGTTTCCAAAGAGCAGCTGAGCCCATAGATTTCTGCAGTGATTTTTCATCTCTCGATTGCTCTACTCTTTGCTTCTATGTTTTGTTCATCTCTCTCAACTTTCAGGGCAGTCTTTCTGCTGTATCATAGCAAATCCCCCTCAGTACTCACAAATCTTCCTGCAGGTAACTTCCTCCAAATAAGGCAAGGAGCAGAGCAGAGCCCCAGCGTCACAGTGCTTCACATGTCATCAGCAGGGTCCTCTGTCATTATAAATTTGTACCAGTCTCTGGATTTATCTTAGACCTGGAAATGAGTAATATAACACTGTAAATACTCACTGGGGAACATCCAAACAGAACATCATTCATGTGCTACATTTTCTCCTGGTATCTATCATAATACTACTTACTGTCCAGAAAGACTTTGCAGAGCAGTAAAACTGTCTCCCTCTGGTAAAATGAGAAAGGGTGTAGAAGGCATAGAGAATATTTGCATTTAACTTTGTCTCATGGAGACAGAACATTAAAATGCTATTTGGTAACTTAGTCATCGAGAAGAATATTAGAGCCATAGACGTTTCTTTTATTTTCTTTTTTTTTTTTTTAAAGATGTTACTCTTTTAAGAGTCCCCTTAAGAGTGCTCAGTAGGGTGTGTCAATATTGCTCCCCATGGAAATCATATGGTTTGCCTATGCAGACAGTGAATTGTTTTGTGGCTGTGAAATATTGTGTGTTGCCCTGTGAGCAGTGGAGCCAGTGGCTCGAGGAACCGTTGTTGAGACTGACAGTTACATTGTGCCACTGAATAGTGAAACGGCAGAATCAAAAACTCAAGTGGACCCAGACAGAATGTCCTGACCTTTAAGTAAAAGGCTGATTGGATATGGTGGGAGCTCCCCTTCATCTTCCACCATAATCCATTACACCTTTCTTGGCAAACCCTCGTAATTCATGTAGCCGTGCAGATACATTTCCCATAGAATTTTTTTACATGCTTATCATTAAATTTATCTCTTATAACTTACTTGCCTTTGTATGGTCCAGTTGCGATGTGAAGTGTCAGTTCCCTATGTTGAAGCATTCATAGCATCCTGCCTAAGAAGTAATTCTGCGTCTTGCAGCGTGAAAACCCAGCAATAATAAATTTGTGGGAAACCAGTCAGAAGGAAAGTTTCTGCAGCACAGAAATAAATACATGCAAAGATGCTTTATAATGACCTGCAGTGGAAAAATAAAAGGCCCCAAATACAT
This sequence comes from Callaeas wilsoni, assembly GCA_013398955.1. Lineage (NCBI taxonomy): Eukaryota > Metazoa > Chordata > Aves > Passeriformes > Callaeidae > Callaeas > Callaeas wilsoni. Next base: position 5,320 of record VWPU01004881.1, read on the forward strand.
GAAAGCTGTGAACTTTATTACACTAGGTCCATATTTTAAGTTTGTCTGAGCTAGATTGAAGTATTTAGGGCAGACACATTTTATGTATCTGCAATCTGCCATGCACAGCACCTTATGGGTAAGAAAGAACATAATAATGGCATTACTAATGTTGGCTTCAAACTCTGCTTTGGAGAGGATTAAGGTTGCATAAAAGGGAGAAGCATATTCTTTCAATCTTCATTTTTAATTTTGGAATTTATTTTTACCAGTATCAATAATTCACTGAAATAATAGCTAGGTGTGCAGATAAGGAAATACAGCAGTGTGGAAAGACACTGGCTAGTTTTTAAAAGAATATTACTACTATGTATAAAAAGATGAGCTTCCTTTCTTAAATGCATCACCTTGATCCTGGGAGTCAAAACTAGTATGGTTTGTACCCAGCACTCTTTTTAGGGATGATAGAGTAAAATGCAAATTCTGTATCCCCATGTCCAACTGCTTTTTTTCCTTAGAAACACATAAACTTGTGGACACACTGTTTCCCTTAACAAAGAGTTTTAAGTGCTGACTGCCCCTTTTTTCTTCTTAAAATATGTTAATGACCTTTATTTTTGTGAATTTGAGAGTGAAAGCTTTCATGCACCTTGGAGGTTTGCCATACAGCAAATTAAAGACTCACAAATAAATTTTGTATAATAGTACATATAAAGACATACTCCTCTCTGTGAGACTGTATATTCAGACATGCTATATGCCTGGATGCTATTTTCTCTGTGGATAGATTATCCTGTTATGTGCACACATTCTTCTTGCTCGATGGTATGCGCTTCACCCACTTGCTTTGAATGAAACTGTACGACAGCTCCCGACACGTCTGAATGTGGCACTGGCATTTCTTGCATCCCTCTTCTGCGAGAGGCGAGAATCTTCAAACTCAATTAGCATTTTAAAGAATAGGTTCAGTTTTGTGGTCCATTAAAGTCAGCTAAATTGATGCACTGCATGTCTTTATTTCAAAAATAAAGCTGAACAATTAAAGCCCATGTCTCTTTGCTCAGCTTTTGATTCCTCACAAAGCTTTCCCACTTGCTGCCTTTGGATGTAATGTTAACAAAGTCAGTTAACATCAAGAGCAGCGCTAACAGGCATGGCACAATTCCTTGTTTTTGCTCAATCAGTCTGTGTTCAAACTATCAGTTTGATTTATTTGTCCACGCTGACCCTTATTCACCACTTAATTATCCTCGTATAATGTTTCAAGAGCCTCCTGACACAAGGAGAAAGACAATTGCCGATGTTCTGTGGAACAACTGTTGACCTGATGGCCAAAATGATGACTGCAGGTCGAAGGTTGGTCGCCTTTTGAAGGACCCACTCCATTCTTGAGGGCTCTGGCCAGAGCTCTTAACCTGGTTGCCACTGGCACTGGACAGCCTTCTGGTCCCCAGTCCTTGCAGCATGCCCGGGGTCAGCCTGGCCATCCCGGCTGAGCATGGCCAGATGACAGCCAGCATCCTCTGAGGAGCAGCTTATTTGCCAAAAAGATGAGGTGTTGAGCAGGCAGGGTAGGCTGGCTCACTCTGATCCCCTCCATCCCTGTTCTGCTCCAGCACCAGCACCAGCACCAGACTCAACTGGAACTAATCTCAACATCAAATTGCCAAAACCAAGATCAAAAACACATCTTCTAGGAAAAGCAGAAGCTATAACTGTGATAGTCTCCATCAACACCCGTGAGCAAAAGGGCTGGCCTTTATTCTTACAGCAAAGGACATTAGTTTAAGGTTCCCGATGTGTATGCTCAGCCTCATGCCAGAGATCATGCACAATGATCTCCATTCATCCAGAAAGTGCCCTTTCTGCCACTCTGGATTGGAAACACTGAATGACATTCCCACTCATTTCCCATTCAAAAGCAAATAATCAGCTAATAGGTTAATTTTGACAGGACACTGGCATATCATGGGGACAGAGGGCAGGGTCCGCATTTTCATGGAGGCTGAAACAGTGCTTGGGAACTGGGGAAAGAAGGGGCTGAAGTGGCACATTGCAAGAGACAGGGTGTTAGCTGAGCAAGTTGTGCAGGTATTTCAGTTGCTGGCTGTCAGAGGCTGTGCAGGGAAAAAATCTGGCCTCCTTTATAAAAACTCTATTCATCTCAAGTGTCAAGTCAGTCAAATAACTGACCTTCCCTGAGCATGTGGGGTTTATATTTCAGTGAATTAATACCATTTTAGACCACTAAATTCTACTGCTTAAGGTTGTACTCAGCCATAAAGGCCTAGAATCCTCACCACCACCAGGTAAAACTTAGTTAATCAGTTCCACCATCCCTGATACAAGGAGGATATTTCAGCATCACAAAGACAGGTGGATCACCTAGTTCTTTGATGTCATTTCTGAAAGATATGTGAACACATTTATTTCTGTTTCATCTTTACAGTCTCAAGGAGGACTGGCAGGCACCACAACTGGGAGCAGACTTTGGGCTTCTCTAGAAGGGATCCACACAGTGCACAGCAGCCAGCCCTGGAGCAGAGGAGTACACAGCCCAGCCTGGGAACTCCTCACTTGCCTCTAGTCCCCAGCCACCACCAAGCATCTGAGTCACATCGAGGGTGAGACAAAGAACATGGCAGCCTGGGGGACAGGCTACAGCTTGGCTGTGCCAGCTCTTCTCAGACAGTCTGGGGCATAATGCTGTTGGTGCTTGGCCTTCTGCTTTTTTTAAAACCTCCTGCCTGAGCAGAAATGTTCACACATTAGTACTATTGTCATCTGAAAGGCTGTTATGCTGAGTTTTCATGAAACATTTTATGTTTTCATTTTCAATGAAAATTCAAAAGCTGTCATAGAAATATTTTGGCAAGACAGAGAAAAATTGTTTTCATTAGTCTTTTCCAGGGGAGAAATAAATAAATGTTTCCCAGCTGTCTTTATTAAATCACAGACATCTAATTGCAAAGGCAGAATGCTGTCAGCTCTTCATTGGTCCTCCTCTTGATGTCCCTGGGAAATAACCCTCTCCTGAGCTTAGAACCTGGTACAAGCAGGGGCTGCTCCTATACTGACACTGCCCACACAGTTGACCCCTCCAGAGAGCAGAAGAGCGAGCAGTTAGTTGCCATATTCTCCATGTCACAAAGGTATATTAGAGCAGAGGATGACGTGTCCAGATGCACAGAGCTCCAGCTCGCCCCTTTGAAGATCTGGAGGTTGCTGCTGGATCATGAAGATTTTTAAGAGACTTGCTCAAGGCAGCATGGCAAGCCTGTGCCAGGACAGGTGACCTTCTCCTTGAAGCCTTGTCTCTGCTGCTTTCTGTTCCACATGGCAGGGACCACTGACCCTCCTCCATCTGCTTTCTGTGGGCTGGGTGTGGTTCCCTGCCTCGTGTCACTCCAAAAGCAACCAAATATGCAGCATGGTTGTTATCTAGGCTTCTGATCAGTTCTGCCTGAGGGGATGGGTTGGAGAGCCAAGCTGGAGAGCGGGGTGGTATGGGACAGAGGCACTGCAAGAGCTGGGACGGTGGGCAGGGCTTGGCTAGAGGATACTGTGCTCAGCACAGGGCCATGTTCAGCGCTCCCCAGGTTCTCAGTTTGGACATACCTCAGGGGCGAGCTCAGTGTCCCTCCATGTTGCAGCTGTGCTGGCATAAGGCTCAGCATCCACGTGATGGGCCTTGGTCTGAAACCCACAACTTTCATCAGTGAAAATCAAATTACAGCTATTTTATGGTACCTAGGAGAGGGCCAAGAGTTACTCTGAAAGCTCATCTTTCATTTTGAAAAGAGCATCTAATCACTTAGGGGCAGAATAGCAGGACAGGGAAAGTCTCAAACCTTGTCTGAAAGATGGAAAATTTATGGCTGCAAAGGGCAGCGTATATCAAAGAGCTTTTGGCCAAGGCTCACCAATAAAGCAATTCACCTACTGGGTGATGTGAGGACAGAGCAAGATGAAAGTAAAGTTCGATCATTTCTTCCCATCACAACAAAAAAGGTTGATAAAGAATATACTTGATATCAAACAGAGCTTCCTGCTGTCTCTAGTTACCTGGGAGTTTGGAGCCTGCAGTTTGAATAATGTTTCCTCCATAATAGGGTTGACAGCAGAAGTGTGGAGAGACTGATGGGCCTTCATGCAGGCTCAGCTTTTGTAGTTCAGGCTCATTCTTTATTCTCAGAGCAGAGCAGATAATAAATGTGTAAATAAATAGTTACCAATCTTCTGGCACGGTAAAATAACTAGTTGCTTTCTTGTGCTGCAAAAGAATTCAATCATGTTGATAGTAAACCACATCACTCGCAATGTTTCATGCACTTTGCAAATAGCTCGGGAAAGTCGTTTGCATCGTTTGAAATGGAGTGTGGGCAATGCTAAATGTGTCTGCCAATGGGACTGAAACAAAACAGCTACTGCTGTAATTTGAGGAAGTTAAGTGCTTATGAAAAATAAAAATTCAGGACTTTTTTTCTCCCTTTGGTTTATAAAACCAAGTTCATGCTAAATTCTGACTCAGTCTAATGTTATTGTCATTTTTCTTCACTTAGTGTGAGCTCTGATGAAATGATAACAGAGATTAATTTATATTTAACTGCCTGGTCATAAGAATTCATAGTAAAAAATACCAGGATTTCTACTTGTCTGCAATGGCTGTTGAGCTCATGGGCTGGTGAGCCCAAGTTCACACACCTTGGACGGAATTTTGTCCTTTAGTTCCACAGAAAAGCAGAGTCACAGTGAAATATTTTAAATGTTTCTAGCTGGGGTTTTTTTGTGGGTCTAAAAAAAAAAATTAATGAGTTTTATGACATTTAAGCCGATTATTTTAATGGCAGATATAAGCTACAATAATGCACAAATGCTTTGGATATCTCCAGGCAAATTAAGTATTTCCACAATTATTTTCCGTTAAAATGTGAGCAGAAAGTGTAGGGTTCATAATTTTTTAACTGCTTGCTACAGCCCAGCCCTGTCTTTAAACAGGCTGCCATGCACTTCTCTGGTACATCGGGGCAGGTCAGGGCTGTACTAATGAAAAGATGCCATCAGTGAGTATATTACGATTTTCGGAGTGCAGTTAGATGAGATAAACTGAGTAGTTTTAAGGAGAGGCCCTAGAGATGAGAGTGAATACACCCTGTGAAAGTCTCCTAAATTAAAGCATAATCTCTGGGGAAGACCTTTAGAGATGACTGGAAGTGCCATTATTCCCCTCAGCTTGGTGCTTCAAAGGCACTTTTTTTTCTTCCTTTCCCTTCTGTGAGCAACTTGTTCTCAGGCAGCTTGAAATGAAAGCTGGCTGAATTTTTCCTTTTTCAAAGAGTAATTCAAATGAGAACTGATTCTTAGTCATAAAGTTACTGCAGAATTTTTTTTTCAGCTTTTTTAATAGAAGAAAATGCAAACTGTTAAATAATGTCAGTAACATTTTCCTCTTTTTTTTGGTTTTGTTTTTTATCTATAGTAAAAATGTTTACCTGAAACTGCTTTTTTTGAAAAATGAGGCATTTACCATTTTAGTTTTAGTTCTGTAATGACAACAAAGGCTAAAACACTGTAAATTTTGACAGAAATGAGAAAAGGGGAAAAAAAACCCACAAAGAAAAATAGCTGGCATATTCCACTCAGCTCTACTGAGAAATATCTATCTTAACTCATTTGTGAAATACAGCCCAAGATATTATCGGTCAAAATTTGCCAAAGTGTTTTGAAAATGCTTCTTGGTGTTCAAAGGGCAGTAGCCTATGCAGAGCCGGTACTCTTAAGAACCCACTGCAGAACTGCTTGCTACAGTTTGAAGGGGCAGCTCGGCATTAGCAGCATCCTTGACACCAAATGGCTGAAGCACAAGCGCAAAGTTAAATAAAGCCTAAACGTAATGCTAAATAGCTGCATTGACACTTCATTAATTACTAAATTAATGCCTTTAGCAAATAGCCTGTCTGCACACTCAGTGTCTGTTTCCTTCACAGATCTCTCCAGGCAATATTAACAGCTAGAGGAGTAAATACAATTACAATGGGTGCAGATTTGACTGCCCGTGACAGTACTGATTTAGGTGATGAGGTAAAAATCTTCTAAAGGTGTCGATAGTGGTAGCATTAAGCTCCCCTTCTGTGCGGTAGTGCTATAAGTTGTCATTACATCAGACTTACGCAGGAGTGAAAAGCTTGTGTTTAAGGTACTGTTTGTGTTTAAACACATGTCTCTCTGACACAGCAGCCACCAAATCCCTGGCTTCCAAAGTGGAGGCTGACGTTAGGTCTTTGTCTCGGCAAGTGCATTCAAGTGCAGCAGCCACTGCGTGGGGAGCCCTGTGCCTGGACAGGAACAGCTGCAGCACAGGACTGCCATAGGATCTCTTCTTTTTGCAAGTGGGAATTTCACTGAGAGGTTTATAATGTCCATGCTAAAAAGAAAGTTTTAGAACAGAGAGATAAAAGTGGGTCAAACAAATGTGTTTTACTCTGGTGAGGAAATTTTTGCATTTTTTGGAGCAGAGAAGAGGGAAGAAACTCCCAAGCTGTCATAGAAAATCTCTTGCAGATCCAAAACTGTGAACCCTGGTAAGAGCGGGAGGGAGAAAATGGAATTTACTGGAAAATCTGCTTATAAGCAAACAGTGCCATGATCATTATGGAGGCAGGATCACAGCCTGTTTGCAGAGGGACTTCCTGTCTCAGATAATACATAACTACGTGCCCAGTCTGTTCCCTTTATCTTCAAACACTGCCCAAACCCAGAGCTGGGGCACTTTGGTTGCAGCCTTAGAATTCTCCCATCAGTTTACTACATGTTCACATCCACAGAGCCTGAGGGATGCAGCCAAATCCTGGGCCATTTGAAGTCTGAATCTCAGATCCAGAACTTCTCTCCATTGTTATGGCAAGTCATTTTACCCACATCAAGATTCCTTCTAGCCAACTTTATTCCAGGCTTCAGCTGCTTTTAAGAATAATTTTGTGTCCATAAAGAACAGAAGCTTCACCTCAAGAAAATCGCTGTTATGCTCCCTCCTGCTTAGCAGCTGGGAACCCAAAGGCATGCAGGCACAGCATCCCTACAGTAGAGAAGTGCCATTTTAGGGACTTGTTCCAATTTCCACTTAATATAGATGTGCTGGCACAACCTTGTGTTGACAGGTGAATGCTGGTGGAAGAGCCTGCAATTAGAGCAGCAAAGTTCTGCTTCCCCTGGGAGGGCTGCAGGTGCCCCTGCAACTCCAGCAGAGACCTGGGTAGGATCCAGCAGAAATTTTTTTGGTCAGATCTCTACCACAAAATCCAAGCACAAGTCACTCTCTCAGTGTTTGCTTCTTTAATCTGCCAGACAGATCACTAAATCTTTGATTCCCAAGGAAGCCAGACAATCCTTCATGGAGGTGACCATTTGGTTGGACAGACTCAGGTTGAGATCTAGTGATGAGAAGTACTAGACTGGATTTTTTTCTTTTTTGTTTTTTTTTCCCTGGTCATCTTGTGATTGTAACAAGGCAGCTTCCCCTTCAGCAGGCTGCTGCCAGGTTGCAGTCTGAACAAACCCCTGTGGAAAGGGGGAGTATTTTGGTGTCCAGCCTTGTTCACCCCCCACTGGCATCATATGAACCCAGGGCATTGCTGGCATCTCCCCTGGGGCTGCGCCTGTGCTCACATGGGGGCTCTCTGGGAGGTGCATGACTCTGCGTGGCAGGTCAGGCTGTGGTGCTGCCCCAGGAGCCAGGGTTCGGGTGTCTGGCTCCTAAGGGCAAGTGGCTCAGCCCAGCTGCCCTGTGGGGCTTGCCGGCTGCCGGCAGAGCCTGGTGCAATTGGCACTTCCCAACATTCTGCGCTGCCAGCTGAATTTTGTGCCATGCTGCGGTGCCTGCCTGCCCGCCAGCCTGTCTCAAAGCAAGAGCAGTATAATTAAACACGAGATTTAGGGCCTTGCTGGACTGGGGCCTCAGTTTTTACAAAGTCCCATATTTCTTGATTATTGACAATAGCGGAAGGATGTTTATACTATGTAATCATTCGGCAAGGAACAAATGCATTAAAGACACGACAAAGATAGCAAATGGTTTCTAAGCCTTTGCTAATACTTACGTATTTTATGTGGAAGTAACAGAATAAAAATTATTATTTAACAACCCTAACTCCATCACATAGCCTAAAACATATGCTTAGACGTATTTTTTACATATTATTGTCATGGTCAGTGCAGCATGAATAGTCTGTAAAAATTATATTTTTATAATTAGAGGATACCGGGACTGCTGCAGAGATATGGAAGATGAACTGCCTAATATAGCCTATGAAAGATATTTTTCTGCATACTGCTTTAGAGGAACTAAGCAGTTAAAACATGTGAGCTGCCGTCTGCCTTTCCAAAAGTGCACGAAATCAGTTTATTGTCAACACATGTCAATATATTTACTTGCACTGAGGAAATGGCTTCTGTTGATTGTTTTCAACCAGGCTGATGCCTGTATGCCAGATTTGCAAATCACATGCTACCGCTACTCTGTTTCTGGCAGAAGAAAACGGAGCTGTAACTGCAGTACTGAAAAATGTCTGTCTTTCACAGCCACCTGACAGCATTTGCAGACAGGGGTATGAGATTGCATCTTTTCTTCCAGGGAAGCAATGAAGAAATTCAGGCTGGTCTCTCAGATGACTGAATCTTTTAGTTATAAATTGTTTGGGATGCTTTTATGTTTAGCTTTTGGCAATAGGGAAAGAAGCAACAAGAAAGCATCAAACTCAGCAGGACTTCCAAGCTATTTGCAAGTAGTAGCTGGTTTAAGGGAATTGCACCGTATTGCAAATGTAGGCAGCTCACATGTGGACTGGAGGAATTCTGGTTGGAAGGGATCCCTGGAGGTCATGCTGTCCAGTCCCATGCTCAAAGCAGGACCATCACTAGCCCTGGATCATCACTAGCCGTGGCCATCATGCCAGTCTTCAGAAGACTAGATGTAAGTCTACATACAGCTCATCCATTAGGTCCCCAGCCCACCCATGTCTTTATGGATATTTCCATTTGCCTTGCTTTGACATGAAATCCAACAGTACATGGTTTGAAGGAGGAGAGATGACAGTAGCAGACAAGGGTGACATTTAAGCTTAATTAGTTGAAAGCAGTGGAATCCAGAATCAAATCTGGGAAGCACAAGATCTCTCTAGTAATTGCTTTTGCCCATTAGCAAATCCCAAAAGAATTAGCCTTCCAGAAAAACAAAATTTCTTACCTTAAGTTGGAAGGTCAATGGAAGCTCCAAAAGATTTTTCTCTAAAGCCACCCGATTCAGATTTTCCCCTGAGTGAAAAGAAGGAGCATTATCACTCCCATCTCAAACACTATCTAACTTGTATTACTTCATCTTAGGAAAAGGTCCAGCACAGCACAATTTAATTGCACATACATGCAAATGGCATGTAAGAACCAGGAGCCAAGTGTGCAAAGCAGAGTGGAGCAAATATGAATAATTTTGTGTACGTTATATGAAACTCACCACAAATACTTTACTTCTTTACATCTACAGCATTATACACAATGTTCAAAGACATTCAACTTTTTATTATCCCAAATAGTTTCTACTCTTTCAGATTAAATGGGACTTTTCACTGGGAGGACAGTCCATATTCAGGACTGGAGCTTGTTACGGCAACAGAGTCTGGAAAACAGCATGTGGAATCAGTCAGTACCAGTGTCTAGAAGAAGAATAGGCTCAGCCTTGAATGTTCATGTTGGATATTGTCTGAAAAGTTGCCCGTCATGTTACTGCTTGGAGGCTCTGGCAGTCAGGGATGACACGCTCCGGCTTCCCTATTAGCCCCCCTGTGCCGCCGGGACAAAGGGAACGGCAGGCTCCCAGCCAAGCACATACATTTGCAAACTGCCGCCAGTCAGTTCCCAAGGCCAGGGGCTGGATGCCATTGACAAAGAGATGTGAACCGCAGGCATAGCCTGCTCCACTCTCCCTGCCGAGCGAGTGGCGCTTCTCATGGAGATCTATAGGGCCTGCTGTCTCCCCCTCAGCGCCGGCAAAGGGCTGGCCAGGACCTGCTTCTGATTTTTCAGGTTTTAAACCTGTCCCTTCCACCCAGCCACCAGAGCATCGTACGCTCCTTGCCGTGATTCGCTTCAGCCACAGATCAGTGTAGGTACATTTATCCGCCAATGCACACAACACTGCATTCTTTAATCCACAGCGTGGGAGATCAGACCTTGATAACCCCTGCTGGAGTCTCAGTCTGATCTTGTGGGTAGATGTGAAGAGCAGCAGCACAGCAGTGGAGTAGCTCAGAAAAATCACACAGCCATGCAAAAGACAGACACCTGAGTAAAAGCCTAGGCTTACTTTTTCTCGACTTTCATTTTGCTGCTTTCCTCCAGCAACAGCCCATAGAGCTGAAGGGAAATGAAGGGGAAAACCTCTGTGAACTGCAGCATCCAGCTGGAGGTGCCCCGTGTCCAGGCTCATGCTTTTGTCATGGTCCTATCCCAAACCATCACAAAACCGAACAGAGAGAATTTTTTGCCAGTGTTACTAGCCATGAAACTGCCCTGAGCTGATCCAGACAAAATTTCAGCTCTCAAGGAGTCAGCTGGGCCTCAGCATAGCCTGTATGCTAAGGAAAGCCCTGCCTTTGTCAGAGTGATGGCCCAGCCAGCCAATACCTCCTTCTCTGGACAGAAGCTGGTGGGTCTCCAGCACATGGCACCGGCCCTGTGAAAGGCAGCCATGATCCTGCCATGCCTCCTGCTCCAGGTTAACTGCCCAACACAAATGTGGAAAGTGACCTGGAAAATGTTGCTACTGGGACACATGAGAAGCGAGAGCCAGGGAAAAAAACCATCTCCAAACAGCCTGTGGAATGACATTGGCAGTTCCTGCTCATCCTTTGAGGGGACCAGGGCACAGCGGAAGGGTGATGCCCTGCCTTTAGAGAGTGACCAGTGCAAAGAAATTCCTTTTCTCCAGCACCTTCCTGACAGCACATGCACTCCCTCTCTCCTTCACCCTTTGTCCTCACCTCTTTGTTTTTCCCATCTCTGTTCCTGGGCTCAACTTCTCTCTGCAATACTCCAAAGGCATGGTGGGGACATTCATTCTTAGTCAGTCCATCATCAGCACTAACTCCTGGGTGGGTTTTCAATAGTTCTGCAATTCATAGCAGAATTTCATCCTTGCCCTGTGACCTTGTCCTGACAGGGTTTTATGTGTGGTTCTTCTACAGATAGTTTTAGCCACACTCATCTGAAACTACATGAAAAACTTGCCCAGACCACAGATATTCCTGAGCCAAGAATGCTAGACTGTGGTTCTTGCTATGAATGCCTCCACTGCACTACAGCACTCTTGACTTTCCCTATCTGGTTATTAAATAGTGGGCTGCAACATTACTTCTTCCCTGATCATCAGTCAGGCCACTTCAGCCAAAGCAGCCCCATCTTGATGTACACAAATGACATTCAGTCTATTGCAGCAGCAATGGAATTATCTCTTCTTTTTTGTTTTTCTTTTTTTGCTTCCTTAGTGCAGAAATGGATTGTGACAATCAAAATCTTCAAACCTTCCAAGCACAAAGACTGAGGACTGTGCTGGCTTGAGGATGTTACAAGTCCAAGATGAAGCACTGCTAGGAATTAAATTCCACAAGGGAAAAATCTGGCAGTTTACTATTGTATGTTTACTTAAGAAAATATTCATATAAAATACATATGAAACAGACTGATTTTTTCCCAGCAGAATCTCATTCTTTCCACTATGCATCAAATTGGAGACCAGAAAGTACTTTGAAAAGTGTACTTGGGTACCAGGAATCCACCAGGATCCTGGTGAAGGATCACTGCGTTGCTGTGACACCATCATACGTACCTGACAGCTTTTGTAGAGCAGAGACACAGACCTCACACCATCACCACCCTCAGTTTACTCTCACATTCACATCTTTAGGCTGGGGCAGGACAGTGGCAGAAATAGAGCAGCTTTCCCTTCATTTGAAAACCCCATTCCCAAGCACTCAGGAGTCAGATTGTGGACACATAGCAAACACTGGCTTTTCCCTCCTCCTCCTTTTTCTCCCTAAGACTCTTACCTCTTCAGCAGCAATTTAAAGCATGCAGCCTTCTGGCTACAGTAAATATCACAGGATCAAAAGCATTCTTGACATTTGTCTAGGTTTTAGCCCAGGTCTTCACAGCCTCTTCTCCCTGTTTAAAGCTGAAACTTAAGGCAGTGGTAACAACTATATTTTTCAGCCAGACCCACATCAAATGAGAGAAAGATGCAAAAATCTTCATTCCATTGTGCGCTGCATTCAGAGTCCAGAAAAATAAATACTAGGAGAGAAATCCCACAAGGCTGAATATGCGCACACACATGTGAATGCAACAAATACGCAAACCCAGATTTTTATGAGCTGTGCTGTCAGCAGGGAGATTGTTTATAGTTGCCAGTAATTTATGGCTTTTAAATGTAATGTTGGAATACAAATAACTTTCCCCATGCCCTTCCCTCAGTTATCTGCTCATGAATAGGGCTGAAAGGAACCCAAATCACAGAAACCACCAGGGAGGATGAGGAGACAGGGAATGACTCAGCCTGCCCTCACTTTCTCCCAGCCTCTGGAGATGTCATCCCCCCACCGTGGGATCTGCTCCCAGCTCAATGTGAGGACTTACTTGGTGCACAGCTGTGTGGGACATGATACTTAAAAACTCCTATCCCAGACAATGAAATGAGAGTAGTACTCAACCTACCCTGCAGCAAAAAGATTTGAAATGGCATTAAGCTAAAAAAGCCCAAGCTTCTGGAGTTTTGATGGGAAGTAAAGATTTTTCCTTTCCCTGCAGGATAAACATCCATCCTAATACTCCTCTCTTCTCTTTCTGCTACCTTTTCAGATCACTAGGGAGGAGGAGGTATTGAAAACTGTTTCCATGCCTTTGGTGCCATTCAAAATCAGAGCTGCCGACATCAGTTCTCTCACTGTTTAGTGGTGGCACTACAATTTGTTATCACTATCAGAAATATGCTTTCTCTTTATGCAGTTACAGACTGATTAAAAAAACTTCCCAAGGGTGCTCTCCCAGGCAGATGTCTTTTCCTAGCCCGCCCAAAAGACCAGACTGAAACCAACTGCTTTGCCTGCAGGTCTCTGCCAGGTTTGATTGCAAAGACTCACAGGAAGATATATAAAATAAGGAGGTCAACAAGTTACTGTAGTGTCGTGCTCACAGTGCTAACAAAAAAGGTTGTCTGCAGAGCTTTTAATCTCCGTTCTCTGGTGTTTTCACTGTTGGGGTTTTTTTCCTCCTCCCTCCCCCCACAATGTGAGACATTTCTATTCATTTATATCTATGACAAGTTACAGTTTAGATTCCATAAAACATTTTTGGGATCTAAGGTAAAAAGGCAGGAGCTAGCCTGTCAGATATTTATTAATAAACAGAGAACTGAAAAGATCTGCCCCCTCTCTCTACTTGGTGAAAAACAGAAAGCAACAAAAGAGTTCGTGGAATCAGGCAGATGTGAACAAAACTGTTGGACTGATCTCAAGCAAAAACAGCAACAGCTCGTTAGCAAACATTTGAGTTGTCAATATCTTAGAGAAATAATGAAGAAGAACCCTGGGCCACTGTTTAAAAACAAAACCCCAAACCACAAAATAAACCAAAACAAACCATAATGAGTGTTTTTAAATGCTTAAAAAATGAACAAGATTTTGAGCTTCATTTAATGCCTATGAAAAAACTGGAAGGTTTTTTGGAGGGCAGAACTTTGGAGTCAACTTTTCCAGCTTCTCTTCACCACCTTTGTGGACAAGAAAATCCTGTCTCATTTTGAAGCCGAGGCTTTGCCGTGCTCACGTGGTGGCAGAGTGAGGGATTGGAAGGGAGGCAATAACGCCACAGCGGCTGGCAGCGCTGGGAAGGAGGGCTGCGGGGCGAGGGAGTGGCAGCTGCCTGGGGAAGGCCAGGGGGAAAGGCTGCCAGAGACTGAAGAGGGAGACAGACTTTATGGTCACCATGTGAGTTTGGGACTTGCTATGGCAGACTAGTATTTGTAATGCATGCCAATACACACACGTATAAGGTCGGAGCAACACCCTCATGCTAGAGCTAGCATGAGTGGGCCTTGGTCTGACGAGTTTTGTTTTTGCTGCATGACAAAAGAAATAACCCTTTTGAACCCCTTAGTTATTTTTATTGATAGATAACAAGTCCAGGGTTTTAAGCACTTTAAACAATTTGAGCTACCACAGGTAAACTATCCATATTGTTGCTTCAATTGCTTCAGATAGATGAGCAGAAAATTAATTTTGCTGGTTTTGTTTAACTGAAAATCTCTGCAAGAGTCATCTTTTCACATAAGACCATCAAGATCATAATTATAATTTAAAAGAAACTTGAAAAGCAAATAAAGCAGACACAAAAAACCCTCCAACATCCAACAAGTTACTTTTAGTCTAGAAATTGTAATTACTTTTGTAAAGTATTTCTAAAGTTAAAAATTTTGATTTGTCTGTTGGAGGTAAGTCTAAATTTTAAATTTTTTCTCATTTTCTTCCATTTTTTTTCCCCACAAGGGCCCCCAGTCTACAAGGAAACATTTATTAAAGTTAGGGATTTCAAAGCAAAATACTTGCCTTTTGGGAGAAAGTGCAACATCAGGGAGATTGTGAGAAGTGTGACTGTTCTCACCACTGCCAGGGCACTCACAGGTTATGGTGGTGACTTAGTCCCTGGGAGATCAACCTCCAAATCTTCACTTGGTGAGCTTAGTCCAGTCCTATTGAGATGAGTGGGATTTTTGTCCCTGACTCCATCTAATGCAAGAACACACCCTTAGACTGAATCTTTACCTTATAGTAGTCTTGGGAAGAGGTAGCTGTCTTTTGACAGGACAGCCTGCTTTCTGAAGGGCTTTTGGCATAGTGAAAAACTGGACTCTTGGGCCAAAGCAAGGGAAATAATACCGATGTTGAAAGCCTAAGGCACAAGGGCACATTCCCTAGCAAAATGAGGGATGCCCTGCACCTCGATGGGCTCAAGCAGCTTTCGTTCCATCATCCTAAAGCCCAACCTGGTCTTTCTGAGAGGTTCAACACTGAGAAGCACCATGAGATTTCACATATAAATGAGTCTTATCCACAACATCTTACAAACTGGGTTTGAGGGCAGCAATGTGTTGTACAGTGCCATGTCTCCGAGAGCATGCACAGACCTGCCCTTTCCCAAGGCTCCCTGAGCTGCATTTCAGTCTCCTCTATTCTCATATGACCATGAGAAGCTACAAACAGGGTCCTTACCCTCTCGAGACTCTTCCTAATTCTTAACTAACTAATCCTCCTTCTGCTTCCACAAAGGATTCAGCTGAGGTGGTTTTCTCCTTGTAAAGAGGAGAGAGCAGCCCATTACTAGGAGCAGCTCAGGGATCACCCAGAGGTGGCCCAGAGCAATGTCCTAGGCAGGTGTTGCATATTAACTTTAAAAGCTCCAGAAAGTTTCTGCGAGGGGGAGGACTTAAGAATGCAAATGGCAATTGGTTTCCCTTTATATAAATTATTAACATCTCAAATGTCCCTTAAAATCCCGTAGCAATTTTCAGGTCAAATTAATGTCAGCAGTTTAACCCAGAAAGTATCACAGAAACATGAGATAAACATATTTACCTGGAATTTGAAGCAGTTTCACTGCCAACTACTAAACTCCAGGCCGTGCACTGAAAAATCCTTCATGGCACAATAGGTATCAGCAGCATACAGTAAAATTTACCTGACCTCCCTCTTCACCTTCCATGTCAGAAAGGACATATGATCTAATGAAGTTAAAGGGAAGTTTTTATGTACCTAAAGTATCCAACAATTCATTAAGTTGTGTTTTATTGAACACTGAGTACTTTCTACCTAGCAAATAAAAAATTAGTGCAACAATTACCTTGAAAAATGCTGTGATGCAGTTCATTTGGAAAATTTTAAGCTGTCACCACTTGCCAAAAAGAGCCAAATGACCACATTTATAGTATATACAATCCTAAATTGCAGGTAATATAGTTTCTGTAACAGCACTTCTTAGAAAAGAGACTGCACGTTTATGGAAGTTTATTAAAGGGTTTATCTTCATTTTGAAAATGCTCACATTGAAAATGTCTGCATTTGCTTGGACCTGTATTTCTTGGGAATATTTCAGATTCTTCAACTCCTCTGCTTCCAGGCTCTTTATGGAATTCTAAAAGTCACAAATACTGTATAACTCCTGCATATATGTAATATATAGGAAGAGGGTTTGCTGTAGAAATGGATTACATGCAGACTGGGCTGGATTGAGCATACAGAATGAAGGTAAAGAAACCAAATTAAATATGTCATTTGCCACAGTAGAAACTCTATAGTGTGCATTTGTTCATTTTTAATTATACAGATAGTGGAAATTATGCCATTCAGCAGAGACAAATTAGGCTTCAGATGGAAAGCATAATTCAGGTCAAGTAAGTAGCTGAAGGAGAAAATGATATAATTAAATATTGCCATTTGCATTCTTAAGACTCAGATCTACTGGAGATTGATTGAGATCCTATCCAGCCAGGAGCAAAACATTGCGTTTTTCCTGAATAGTTATATGGAAGAGGTTTTCAGATTCCTCCAGACAGTGTGGAAGTCTCCATTTTGATGTCCTCCTGCACAACACTGCAGGCTATTCTGTCCTTGGAACACTGCAAAATACCTGTTTTCTGTTCTGTGGTAAGTAAGTAAATTTATAGAAATCCTCATGATAGAATCCTCTGGTTTCTTTGAGCATATTCTGCTGACAAGATCAGTGTTATGACAATCATTAAAACTTTAACATTGCAAAAATTTCAAATAAATGAATCATTCCTAAACATATCGTAATGTTCATCCAAAAAAAAGTAAATATATGTGAGGACATAATTATGTGATGATTATTGTTAAACAACCTTTTGGTTTTTGGTGAGTGAAATCCCTTTTAAACTACTATTATTTCATCATTCAGGCAGAAATAGAATATATTCTTTATTCGGAATAACAAGGATTGATGTGTGTATTTTAAGTTAGATTCAAAATACGTCTTGCCACTAATAGGCTAAAGACAGTAGCTTCCCTCCTATTTAGCATTTTACACCACGTTTACCCTTCTGATGAATGCTGTTAAATACCAATTGCCACAGCCTCTCCGAGACTGCCCAGAGAATTGCAGCCTGCAACCGCAGTCTGCTCAGCATTCTGGTTTGATCCTTTGCTAAACTAACTCAATATGTATTTATCTGGTGGCTTAGGATACCTTTGGTGTTTGGAAGATACCTTTGAATCTAGAATGCTTGAGACAAAAGCAGACATAGCAACTATGGCAGCAGAGCTACTGTAAAGGTCTCATTCGATACTTTGGCATGATCTAAATATCTGGATTGCACATAGTAATGTGGAGAAGGGACAGAAGATAGCAGAATATTTCATGAGAAACATGACTATGCTGTTCCTGCCTGGGGAAAATCATCCCATCTCTGAAATACACCCAATATTGCTTTATAAAACTGAAATGGATTCATGTCCATTCAAGTAATTTTTAGTGACTGAAACTGTAAGGTAATAATTTAATAGACTTTTAATACCGTTCCTTACAGCTATCATGCTTTTTTACCTCTCTGCCAACCAAACCATTGAGAATCACTTATTTTAATGGTCATTTGTTATGGAGCATGTTGTCTGGTTAAAGGGCATGCTAAAAACACGTTGTATCAGTGTACACTGCTTTGTGTTTTAATCCCTTGTAATCTTTGCCACATTTGTGAGATTTACTATATAAAAGTAGTGGAAAAAAAAGATGGAAGTTTTAAATTAAAATTCTTAGGTAAGAGACATTGTTCACTGTGTATAGCTTACAACCTGAGGCCAATGCTTTTCTCAACAGCTCTGTCAATCTTGCTCCATTTTTGCAATCTTCATTTGACACTGAGAGATGTGGGTTCTTTCCCAGTCATGCCTCCTTCTCTCTCAAAGCTTCCAGTTCTCACAGAAGCACATGTCTACAGAAGCAGGATTGTATGATCAATCCCATCCCCTCGATGGGACTGTGCACCTCATTTGAGCACATACCTCATGAAATAATTGCTTTGTTTTTCTAACGAATGCTTTTCTTTCACACTACTTTGCGAAGTATAAAGATACTCCTCAAACATCCAGGAAAATGCAGTCTGCCAGTATCTGCTTTCCTAACCATGAACTGAATCACATCACGTAAGGCAAATGTAACAGGGTCAGTGGTTGATCAGCAGCTCGGTCCTGGCCGGTCAGTGCCGCTGCTCACAGAAGCGCTCCCGGGGGATGCGGGGATGAAGCCGGGGGCCGCAGCCACCACCCGGCTTTGCCGCCGCCCCCCGGCCGGCCCCGGCCCGGCCGCTGTGTTACAGTGACTCCAAGTGGATTTGGGGAGATACTGCCGTGCCCGAGAAAGGAAAGGATACTTCGGGGCAGTTTGATTTGAACCACACTTCACTTTACTGCTTCCTTTAGCTCCTGCAGAGCTTTATCCTGCAGTGGCGACACTGGTGTTATTGGCCTCCCTGATCTGAGTTTATGTTTACTCACATGCCTGCCTCCAAGTCCTTAGATTCAGGTGTAGAGAGAGATACAGACACAAAGAGGTTCTGAAATCTAGTTTTGTAAACACTTAAGCATATCTTTGTCTGTTGAGATGTACACCAGGACTGGCTGTGGGAGGTGGCAGGCACAGGTATGCCCAGCTGTGGGCTGCCTGAAATCCCCTAAATACTCTATGGCCTCTACAGCAACCGACTGCAAATTGTCATGGATTTCCCCCTGTAATTGATCTAGATGCATACTTCCTGAGATTTTCTGAAAGGAATGGCCCGTGCACCATCCTGATAGATGTCAAGGTGGTATCTGAGCCATTTTTTCCTGGATAATTTTTACTCCAAGATCTTACAGGAATGACATCTTTATTGAAAATGCCTACATTTTAAAGCAGAAAGGAATACCTTTCATAGCCACCTCTGAAGGTAAACTCAGGTACTTCTGCATATAATTTATGAATAAGTTTGTTATGATAAACAAGCAGTGAGCAACCTACAGAATTTCAAAAGATTTGCTGTGCTTTAAAAGGCTTCTTTGGGCACTGCCAACCAAATATTTATAGACAGAATGAATTTTTGGAAGCACTCATTACTGTTCACGCAGCATGCTGGGATTTGTATGTCCTCCTAGCCCCAGGTGAAGGGTATTATTCACCTAGCAAGCACTGCCTCTGTCACCATTTGTAATTGAAGCTGCAGGTGTTTGTGTTAGGCAGTTGTCTGCCACCCTTTCATAGCCCTGCACCCAAATCCGGATCTGCAGAACAGAGTTTTCCGAGGGGAATGTACATCAGGCAGCAGGATATCACAGCCAGCTGTGAGCTACCCCTGCCCAGCTGGGGAGCCTCTGGAGGCAGAGGCAGTATGCCCCTGGGGGTCCTTACCCATCCACCACTGCCATCAGGGTGGCAGTGCTGGCCACCAAAGATCTCTCTGGAGGGTGCTTAGGTCATGGATTACAATAAACTAAGTGGTGCATCTGCATTTTCTGTCTTTTGCCCTTGTGCAAAACAGGTATGAATAATTTCAAAGGCCTGGACAATTCTGATATGGGAGAGCTTTAGGTGCCCTCTGCACAGGTGTAAAATACACTCCATACAACTGCTCTGTCAGCTGTGCTATGCAGTCCAGGTTTTTTCAGGTTTTTGCTTATAAACAAGTTTCAGGAAGAATTTTAGGCACAGTCAACATCTGCCTCCTGATCTTCCAAGGTAAGAGCAAGAGCGTGTCTCCAGTAAATTGTTGGCACCTAATAAAAAGGCTAAATCATTCCATGGAGCCCAGCTTGACTCATTTAAAACAGAAAACAACTCGCAGAGCCGCTACTGCTCCATAGTGAGCAGCCATTATTAAATGAATTCTCAGGGGCAAACTTGGTTGCGGTTGGTCAGTCATTTAAATATTCCTATTCGGCTGCCTTCATGCTGTCCAGGACATGAAGCAAATGAAGCCTGGCTGTTACCCAGATGATCCACGATGTTGTGACCAGATGGAACTTCACTTACAACATGTGTAGGTGCCTGCTGGACAATAAACAGGCTTTTGCTGTCTTTTGCTCTGATGAGCTCAAGGGGGTTACTGGCAGGTTAAAACAATCACAGCCCCCAAAAGATTTATTATTATTTTTTTAAAATTTATGCCAGATGAACAGAACAGCAACAACAAAAACAAAAGGTTAAATGGATGTTTATTTTTTGTATTAGTGCTGATTTCTAGTTTTCCCACTTAACCTGGAATCAGCAAAAAAAGCAAACTGCTATATCTTTGCCCATATGTTCGTGTTTGGTTTGGTTTTATTTAAATCTTGAAAATGTTGCGATATCTGCAAACACAGTTTACAGATAAAACAAAAACTATTTATAGCCTCATTTCCATTTGAGGAGGAGTGCTCAAGTATGTGCACACATAAGTGACAGCCCTCCCCCAACCCCCCATGTGTACTTCTGCACGAGTGGTCATCCTCGCTTCCAAAAGTTTGCAAATTAATTGGAAAACTTATATTAATTAGAAAACATTAAATACCATGTGAATTCTTACAAATATCATGAAAATAAAAAAAAATAGAGATAGAAGGAATAAAGAGATTCTAGCTTCCACTGGAAGGAAAGCTGCAATGCAAGCTCTCCCCTTGCTATTCAGCAGAAATCTGAGAAAAAGGAGAGACGTGCACATACACACATACACACATTGGGACTCTTCCAGTTTCAGGAAAGGCCTTATTAGACACCAGAGGAGATGCAGATCCATGGCCAAACAAGCTACCATGGCCCTATTGTGCTGTTTCTCAGACCATGGACACATCACAGAATCACCGCAGCATTTAGGTTGGACAAGACCTCTGAGATCAAGTATAACCTTTGACAGATCACCACCTTGTCAACTAGACCATGACATGCAGTCACTTCTTTAACACCTCCAGGGATGGTGACTCTACCACCTCCCTGCAAAGTATATTCCAGTGCTTAACAACCTTTTCCAGGGTTGTTCCATCAGAAATTCTTCCTAATGTCTAACCTGAACCTCCTCTGGTGTAGCTTGAGGCTATGTTCTCTTGTCCTGTCGCTGGTTGCCTGAGAGAAGAGGTCAAACCCCACCTGGCTACAGCCTCCTTTCAGGCAGTTGTAGAGAGCGATCAGGTCCCCCCTGAGCCTCCTTTTCTCCAGGCTAAAATCCCCCATCTCCCTCAGCTGCTCCTCATAGCACTTGTGCTCCAGACCGTTCACCAGCTCCATTGCCCTTCTCTGGACTTGCTTCAGGGCCTCAATGTCTTTATTATGGTCAGGGGCCCAAAACTGGACACAGGATTCAAGGTGTGTCCTCACCAGTGCTGAGTACAGGGGGACGGTCACTGCCCTGCTCCTGCTGGCCACACTATTCCTGATGCAGGCCAGGATGCCATTGGCCTTCTTGGCCATATGGGCACAAGCTGGATCATGTTCAGCAACAGTTGATCAGCACCCCTGGGTCTTTTTTTGCCAGGTGGCTTTCCAGCTGCTCTGCCCCTAGCCTGTAGCACTGCATGGGGTTGTTGTGACCCAAGGGCAGGACCCAGCACTTGGCCTTGTTGAATCTCATACAATTGGCCTTGGCCCATTGATCCAGCCTGTCCAGATCCCTCTGCAGAGCCTGCCTGTCCTCCAGCAGATCAACAGTCCCACACAACTTAGTGTCGCATGTTCACTTACTGGGAGTACACTTGATCCCCTCACCCAGATCATCAATAAAGATATTAAAGATATTAAACAGGACTGGGTGTAGAATAGAAGAAGGACTGGGCAGAGATCAAAGCTTATGCAGAAAACCCAGTTGTTCTCTGCACCTTCAGGTTTTTTTGTTGGTTAATGAAGTCTTTGGCTGTTCTCAGCCAAAGAAGAGCCAGAACCAAACAGCTTTAAATTAAATTTCCCCACTCACGACAAAGGATGCAAAAGCTGATTCCAACACTCGCACTGTAAATGAAACTTTACAGGTAAGTTGTTTTATTGCCCCTCACTCAGATGTAATACCCAGTTCTAGAAGCTGAGCACTGATGGATTGTATGAGCACCCCCAATCTGCTCCTGGAGAAATTAGTCTTACTTTGCTAAAACCACTGCTGAAGCTTGCACTAATGTATCCAGTTTTTAATGTAGAGAACACCCATCAGATCTGTTCCAGCAGCTCAGCTGTGTGGGGAGCTACATACAGATGTAATGAAGTAATGAACAGCTGGCAATTTTTTCAAATGCTTCTGCTCTCAATTAGGTAACGTCTCTGCAAGAACAGAAATATCTGCTTCTTTCAAGAAAGAAGGTGGAAAACAGGCACTGTTCAATATAAATAATGTTTTTATCCTGCAAGTCTTCACAAAGGATATGTTGATTTCTGGAAATGCCTCATTTGTACTGGAATGATTAAAAACAAATCACAGTTGCCAGAGCAGATGAACTTGGCAGCCTATGCCTTTTAGTGATGCCATTCTGATGTTAAATGTGTTAGGAGCCTGTATCAATTTAATTTCCATATTTTCCTACTGTTGAACTTTATTCTGCCAATGTTAACTCTGCTGTTCTTCCTCAAAAAAAAAAAAATTCTAAAGAGCTATCACATATTTGTGAGGTTGAGGAAGAACAATTTTCAAAGGTGACTAGTGCATTTGTATTTTCATTTACTTAAGCCAGAAGAAGAAGCATATGATGACAGGAAAAGTTTAAGCAATAGTTGTATTTAAAAAACCAAGACCTATACAGACAAACTAAATTTCTTGTTGCCATGGATAGCTGGTGCCAGAATGGAAATTATGCCATAGAAAACAAAGTGTGCTGTGGTAAGGCACTGTGCCGGGGTTTCCTAAGGAAGGCATCTATGATGGATGCCTGATCATGGAGAAGGAGGAAAAGATTTGTATTTTATCCTAGTAAATACAAACACTTTTAATAAGAAATGATGGAGTAGAAACTAGTTTCTAAAACCAGATAAATCTTGTCTGGAAAGTGTTTCCATAAACTTACACTGAATGTTTAATCCAGAGGGATAAACTACTTCAAACAAGTGGATGTCCAGGAAGAATGCTCATTTGAAATGCTCTTGCCATTTGGAAGTAGAGATCTTCAAGACAGCATGATCAGCCTTGGAGAGGAAGAAAGAGGTTAAAGATACATGGGAAAGAGATACGCAGAGATGAAATTAGCTGTCTCATGTGTGTGATGCCGTTCCCTCTCTGCTGGACAGAGCACTGCAGCACTGGACACTCGAGTCCATTAGAGATGTGCAGGCAGGGCAGTGACCGGTGAAACCCTTGTGCATGGCTGTGGTGAGCACCATACCCACAACCCATTCATGCCAAACCTGCTTTCTGAAGCCATTTCTGACCAGACTCCATCACCAGCTCATACCCATCTAATCCTGAGTGAGCAAAACTCCCCTTTCAGTTCCATGGGGTAGAAGCTGATGGTAAGGAACGTGATGGAGGAGGTCAGTCAGGCTTTGAGAAGCTGAGGGGAACCAGCGTGAACTTTGGAGGACTGAGCTTGTAGGCCAACACAACACATAGAGATTTCAGGGATCTGTGGGTAAAGATAGCTCACTGTTCCTCTTTGTCTCTCACAAACCCCTCAATCCTCCTGGTCTATCTGATCACAGGCTCTCTTTTCTGCCCTATCTCTATATTTATATGAGTTATTAATTTAAATTTATAGTAGTTGCTTCAAAATTTATCACCTTAGAGATAAAAAACACTTGAGAAGATAATTTTCAAGACAAGCTGTCGTGTCCCAAATAACTTCACCAGGGCCATTGACTTAAATGGGCCTTGAACAGAGGCCATTGAACTGATGACTGGTGAAACACTCCTACTCCTCTTTGTGACCCTGGCTTTGCTGAGAAACTCAAGACTCCAGCTGAGGTCTGACAAAGAAAGGGGAGCATGCGCAGGTACTATTGCTGCTGATATCCCCTCTTGAGTTTTTCTCACACTGGATACCATCTCCAAAACAAGATCTTGCCTCCTGGCTGCCATCTCTTTGGCATCCTTCTCATCTCAGGGCTTCCTTCTGTCGCACACTTTTCCAACTTTCCTCTGACTCTTGCTGGGGTCTTTTATTTAAACTGCATATTTATTTAAACTGATTATGCTGGCTAAAGTGGTTTAAGACAGAACAATAACCTGATTGACTAAGTTTCTAATTCTAGCTGAAAATTTTTAACACTACCAGGACTTTAACCATGAAGCCATTACTATGCAGAGAAGTTTGGCTATAATAATCACTTCTCAAATGTTTTTGTTGCAGATATAGTAGGTTAGTACTGTTAAACAAGTGCAGTGCAGATTGCAGTCAGTGGCAGTAAAACCATTACCTTTGCGTTTGTGCTGGTTTTGACAACCAATGGGGAAAATAAACTCCAAATAAGCCACTTGCCTTTCCTCCACCGACTATGGCAAAGAAGAGACAATATGGAGTGATTATGAGTTAAAATAAAAATTTACTAAAATCCTAAATAATGACTTCTATAGCAAAAAAACCCAGCACACAAAAAGAAGGTGCCCGTCCCACAAAGAACACCAGAACAAAGTAAAACACTCCCCAAAGGCAGTACCTGACATGATCTCCAAGCAAAGGAGAAAAATGGTGACCAATCCCGTGGCTGTGGTGTTGTTTCGTGGCTGCGACTGTGGCTGGGTTCCATGCGGTTTGGCAGGGCTCTGCTGAGGTTTGGTTCCGTGCGGTTTGGCTGAGCCAGAGGTTACCCTCACTGCTCCATTCCCCACGGCAACTTCTTACACAGGAGCTGCCTTTTCAGTACCACTGCAGAGCCGCGGCTGGAAAAATAACGAGTAGGCGACCCGCTGTGAAAGCTTATCTCTCCCCAGGTGCTGGGCAATAGAAAATGGTGACTCTTCTGCTTCCAGCCCCTCACCTCTTTTTCCTGCTGGCACCACCCCCCTTGTGCAGTGATGTGGGTGGTATTGAATAATCAACATTAAAGCTCCAACTCCTTGCCTTGTAACCATAACAGCCTGGTACTTCTGTGGCTTTACAAATCTCACATAATGTGTGGTATAGAGAATACAGCTTGGTGTGGCAACAGAGTCCTTGAGAACTGGAGACACAGGATGAAATAATGCAATATAGAGGAGTAAAGTCATGGGATTATAAAAACAAAGAAATAGTACCTGACATACATAAAAGGCACAAGATACAGTTCATTAAGATTAAATGTGGATTTGCAGGCCAGCAGAAAAAGAGCAAGATTTAAAAGCAGGTTCGCAAGCATACAGAAAGGAAGCAAGGAACTCCTTCAGTGATAAGCTCCAAATGCTGAAAACTTGCCTTAACCCCTGCTCCACCGCCATCAGAGTCAAACCACCAGCCCTAGGAGCCAGAAGAGCACAGGAAGGGTGACCAAAACATTGTGAAAAGGGGTAGAAACTAAGAAGTGTGTGTATGATGATTTTACCTATGCTACCATTACTGATATTCTTTCTGCAAGAGTGTGTTCTTTTCCTATCTGTAATAGTTACTAATAATTCTTGTCTTAGACTGCTGAGACGGGATTTCTACTAACAACAGTCTAGTGGCTTTATACTCAAAGAGAGTTTCCTCTCTGTACATAAACAAGAGAAACCAGCACACTATGGTGGGTCCAGGATATTTTGTTACATATGATGGATTAACAGACACATTCAGGAGATAAGAAGCACTTTTGGCATCTAGCACTGGCAGCACATACCCTAACCTGTAGTGACAGGATACCTCCTTTAGGGTAGTGCCACTCTGGACAGTCACTCTCCCCATCCATCACATCCACCTCCTCTCACTCCCTAAGAAGACATTTGGAGTGCAAAATCCTGTCAGAGCAGCTGGGTCAGGAGCAAACTGGGCCATCAATATCCCTTCAACACAGATCCCTCAGCTGTGCAAGGGCTGAAAATGGCATTCACAGCCCCTGAGATAAGTGTGCTAGCAGGAAAAGGGATCTCTAGCCAGCTTTCACTGAACACCAGGTCCAGTTTTCAGCTTTACTGTCAACAGCTGTGAGCATGTACACAGCCTGCTCATGCTGCGATTCCAGGGCACCTGAGTAGGGAAAGAGCTAATGCCATCTTCTGTAGGCAGCCATGTGAGCAGTCTCTGGGTACAAGTTTCTGGCATAGCTAAAAGTCCCCTCCAGTCTGCTGCCTGAGTCATCAAGAACTGCCCAAACAACTCTGGGACACAAAGCCAAGACAGTGAGGTCTTGAACTCCTGTTAGGCAGTGACACAGCATAAATTTGGTCTGCTAACAGCAAACCAGCCTCTTGAGGGACAGGTATACTAGCATTTGAAATGCAATTAGTGTTTTCCCCTGTCTCTGCTAAGCTAGCATGAGGACTGTCTCCCAGGCTACATTCCTATAGTCCTGGGCAATGCGGCACAGCTCCCAGCAGAAAAAAAGTACAAAAGCTACACTTAACACTACATGAAAGCAAGTGCATCAGAGCGGTCATCTAAGCCCTCCAGGACTATTCTACTAGCATTATCAAACATCTCGCCATTACCACAGTGCCCCTCTTGTCTCAAGAGGCAACTGCAATGGTTTTAAGAATTGGGGAAAAAAGCCCACGCGCACACACAAGACCCCAAGAACAAACAGGAAGATTTTCTCCAGCTCTTTATTTATATACGAGTGTAGCAGGGGTCTTTGTCCTGGAATGTGGTTAAGGGACAATGCCCTATTTGTGAGGATTGAGAAGGAGAATTCTGTGCTGCTTTTGGTGTTGAATTATGCTAAAACCAGTCTGGCTCCCCAACCCCAAATCAACATCCTGATAGTGAGGCAACTGGAGACCTGTGACTGGCAGTCAACCACATTATACTATGAAAGTCCAGTCTACTCTCATACGGTTTGGGTCTTCTAACATATTCCTCCTTGGAGTGGGTGGGGATTCCTCCCTTGTGTAGGGAACACCCCCCAAGGAGACCCCTCAAATCTGACTGAAAGAGATTAAGCACTTGGTTGTTGGTATGGGTGAGTTACATCAATCTCTCCTTTAATTATTGTTTCTTTTGGCTAGCTTTAATATAATTGCTTCGATATAGTGCACTGTCCTATCCTATCCTATCCTATCCTATCCCATCCCATCCCATCCCATCCTATCCTCTATGAGTAATTTTAACTTTTACTAGCAAATAATTCTGATTAAGATCTTTTTGTCTAATCATTTACTATAAGAAAGAATTGGTTTTTATAGAAATATATCTGATTTGTCATCATTAAGCCTGTGGGACAAAGTTGTACAAAGATCACACCTCTATAATTCCTCAAACTTAAACCATTGACAAAGTCTGGGGCTGAGACTGGACGTAGCCACACCTAGACTTTTCTCTGAGAAGGCATTTGGAAAGCAAGAAGGTTTCTGCACCTTGTGACTCAACAGGAGGTCTTTTCTAATAAACTTCATCTGAAGTCTACCACTCTCTCCACAACAAGAAGTTAAAACCAAACCAAACCAAAATAAAGAAGTTATGAGACATTATTGCAAATAAACATGTTTTTGTCAAGAAAATAACATGCTCTGTCATCAGTTCTCCTTCCTACAAGAAGCCTAGAAATCTCTAACAGTTCTTATGTCTTCTGCATGTCCTGTGGTGTGTAGTCTCAGTTTATTTAGGAACTGAGGTTCTCTTCTATTTTTTACAGTTCTGCAGACAACACAGAAAAAGGATTTCAAAACTTCTTGAGGGAAGTGGTAGTTGAAATGTTCCGTATCATGCAGCACTCTTGCACAACCTGAGCCTTTAGCATTCTTTACCAGTCACAGTTGGTAATTTTTGCAGACTCTTATGTACTCTTGTATAATTGAATATGAGACAATCATGATCACCTAGTCCACATTTATACAGTGTGACCACTTCCTGCATTACACTTCTTAGTTTCTGGATTCATCCTAGAACTTCTGTTAGTTATGGTATATTTTCAAGAAAGATTCTTGATCTTGATTTAATATTAAGTGCTAAAGATCCTATCTGTTTCCTGCATAATTTGTTCTGACAAGATGTACTGTTAATAAATATGTAGATACCTTTTATGCACTGCATCTGTTTACAACATTTTCCCTAGACTGAAGATCTATCTTCTGTCAGAAAACTCTTCCACGTATAGGGAGACCACAATTTGCCCTCTGTCAGATAAACGGTACTAACCAACTTGGTTTGCTTTCTTTTTACCAGGGGCAATTTCCAGACCTCAAATTACTCTTTCCTGGACATGCTTCAATTTTTAAGCCATCTAGGCAGCATAAGTAGTCACGACATTGAAGCATCTACCCCAATTATTTAATCTATGGTTATAACATAGTGTTTCTTCTATGCTTGTCTGATGTTCTTCCTCTCATGCATTCCAGAGTTAGGTTAGCTCTCTGGTATTCAGCTTCCTATTGAGAACTCATAAGAAGCAGTATCCTGAGTAAAACCAAAAGTCCTTCAAATCCTTATCCTCATGGTGGCACTTAGGATAGGCTATGTAGAAGCTCAGATTAGGGAGTGCACACATTTAAATACAAGGCACATACAGATAGGCCCTCTTCTTCATAACAGAACCTAGATCTGGCCATGTACCTCCCCAGCAAACTCAAAAGTTAAGTTTTCCCCATTGGTCTATTACTGGCACCATGTGATGTTAAACAGGTAAAATGTGTAACATCAATGATTTTTTTTTCCACCACAAGCAACTTGATATACACCTTGCCAACTGTACTTGATTTGAAGGAAAAGCAAGACCAATTTGATATTGTTACTTTAAACAGCATTCTGGACATCTTCCTCACACTCTGTATTTCTGAAGTCATGGTTGGACATAGAGGCAGTGGGTTTTTTGATTTTTTTTTTCCTAAGTTTGATTTTTTTCCCCATAAAATAAAAGTATAAGGACATCCAGAATTTTGCTGGAAGTAGCACAAGGCCCACAGTTAAACAAAACTCACAATGAGCATATGCCCCAAACAATTAGTTCAATGACAAGACTTCTAGATTTTCCTAAATGCAAACTGCATGCAGCTGATGGCCTCAGCCTCCTCTTGCTTTGACTCTGGATTGAACCAGTGTAACTAAATGTAAGGAGAAGCTAGCAAGTCAAAAGTTCATACTTGCAAAGCTAACTTTGATCTGTGAGTGCTTTTCGGTGGGATGGATCTATGAATTTACCCACTGACTGTCTGCTGCTCTCCTATAGAATTATCTTTTTGTATGTTAATGATATTCTGACTTAGACAAAACAGAAAGAAATTATATGAAATTAAAACAACATAGGCTTGCTGTAATTTCAGCCAAACATACATTTGCCTTCAGAAGACCATATAGATGGGATCTTACTAGTCTTTCAGTCCCTGTTTTGAGAACAGAAACTATTTCTTGAGAATGTTTAATGTCACTAAAAAAACGACACTGCAGGCAGTCAACTTAAACGCGATGTAAAGGCTTTGTGTTATATTTAGCAGTCCTTCAGTGCTTAACTTGCAGATTCTACAACGTTAAAAATCCACATTAGTGAAGTAGCTACATCCGTTTCTCTCTGTATGTGTGTTTTAATGCAAAATTCTTGGATACCCAGCTGTAGACAGAAATGTAATTTAGTCAATGGGTTTTTTCACTGCCTCTCAAACACAGATTTGATTTCTTCGATAGTTACTGTATGACATACATGCTAAGAATAGCACCTCTTAGCTCCTCTCATTAGAAAGAGGGAAAACTGAGGAAGTGCTGGAAGATGTCACCTGTAAAAGTCATTTGACAAGGCCAGCAGCAGGACAAGAAATGGAATGCTGGCTCCTAAATTATGGCTTTCTTATTTCCCTTCTTCTTGCTACATCCTTTACTCCCCAATACAGGCTATTTCTTTTCTAGTTAGATGCATTATGAATGCTACAACACTAGAATTCCAGCTTTTAGTATGTCCTCAATCCACATCAAGTATTGTATCACATACAAATTGTTCTTTAGTTCGATCTGACAGACCATCTGGGATGGTAACATAGAAAAGCACTGAATATGGGCATTTTGGCTCAAACCAGATCTCTCAGTCATGTCTTCAGACAGGAAAAGAAGATCGGTTACTCTGTTTATATTCATTTTCCTCTTGTTAGTCTGTATGCTGGTTTC
Organism: Callaeas wilsoni; assembly: GCA_013398955.1. NCBI lineage: Eukaryota > Metazoa > Chordata > Aves > Passeriformes > Callaeidae > Callaeas > Callaeas wilsoni. Next base: position 35,523 of record VWPU01004881.1, read on the forward strand.
AATCACTAAATTTTACCTGCTTGCCTTCCTTTTCCAACAACAAATGTCAAGACCACAGCTCTTGGGGCATCAATAACAACCACTCATTTAAATACAGAAGCAATTGAATTATCTACTTTATGATAGAGGATTAAATCTAATAATCTACTTTTTATGCTGTGAAACATCAATAGCTGACATTTGCTTTTGAGCAGAAAGCTTAATACCTCCAAGTGTCAACACAAAGAACAGCATTCAGTTTCTTGACTCAATTTTGCCAGCCAATTCATGGATCTTTCAGAACTGCAGGAATGGTTAAGCAAGTGCCTGTTTATAATTACAGTCTCTTGAGGGAAAAATAGCCACTTCCACTTTAGTGAAAATAATAAAAAGACTTGCCAGTGAACACAGTCCTCTGGTGCTTCTGGCTCCCTTTTAGACCCACTACACATTTCTGTAACCTGCAGCTTTATTTATGTGTTATCAACCTAAGACAATCCCTCCCAGCCACAGCTGGCACAGCACCAATGCCTCATGGTCCCCTCTTCAGAACTCTGGGGCATACAGTGCATTGCCAATATATCAAGGCTGGGATTGCAGCACAAGATGTGGTAAAATATCTCAGCACATGGTAGGCTGCCATAGGGAAAAAAAAATCCAAAATGACATAAGCTTTTTTTGGCTTCCACCCAGAAACCAAAAACATTAATGGAAAGTACAGGGACTGTTTTGCAGCCCAAAACTGCTGACAAACTTCAGCCTTAGCCCAACATCTCTTTATTGACAAGAAAATCATGTGAAAAGCAGTACTTTTATGTCATGGCTTAACAGCTGAGTAGGTTTTCATTACATGTCTTAACACTTATTAAATTTTGCTCAAAATGCATAGCATTAGGAGAAAAAGGATGAAAATTTTAAAAGAGCATTTTTTTCTTCATACCATATTATTGGTGTTTTGAGACCAATATGAAAATGAAGATTTTTTTCCTTGATCTGTGAAGTAAAAGTGAAGTTCATGTTTACTTTATATTAACAAGCTTCACAGTGTATGAAATGCTATCTTAGGTCTTCACTGTTTATCTTTAATCTGCTATTATTTACTGAACACATTGTTACTCCTTTTGATTCTAACTTGAAGAAACTTTCAGGGACTTTGGTTTCATTTATAAGCAAAAAATTAAGATTGAGCCATGGTTTCTTTTCTAACAGAACCTGAACATAGTAAAAAGCACAAAAGAGGAAGAAATGTATTTTCTAATACAGTCAAGATTTCTCTGAAGCACCGCTCTTCCTAAAATGTTCCTGTTCTTTGTTTTTTTCCCAATTAGTTATTTCCTCTGTTCATAGCTTGGGGGAGTTTTCTCTTTTTTCTTCCTGTTCTCCAGATGCTTCTGAGTATTGTTTTCTGCCACATGTCCCTTACCACCATGTTCACAAAGCTCAGCTCCTGATTTGCATGGTGGCCTCTGTTTGAGCAGTAGCTCTGGCTGTTTCTGCTATAAAAAAGTGTGCATGCGCTTGGTGCATGACTGCAGGAGTGTCTGCCAGATGCAGTGAAGTTTTCCAGTCTCATCAATTAAAACATCTTCGTTCTCAGTTCTGCCCATCTTCCCAGTGAAGTTCAGAGGCATGACATTCTGTATGGACCAAAAGAAGTGAAGGAAAAAGAAATAACAACAGATTGCAAACAGCAAAAATGAAACTATTATAGAGAAGCCAAAACTCTGAAGAGCATTCATGTACAGACACACCATAGCCTTCTTTATACATTTTTCCCAAGCAAAACCTTTGCTGTTGTCCAAGGGGCTCCAATCCAGAGAGAAACAGGGCATCTATGCAGGATTCCAGAGGGTCGCACTCCCCATTGCCCACTCCCCATGCTGAAGATGCATCTGGCCAGGGAAAGAAGAAGCCTGGCTATGAAGGCCAGTGATCAGAGTCCTTCAGTAGAAGGGGAGTCCTGGACTCTGATCCTTACTGGTAGCAGTATTACACTTACTATCTATTTGTTAGCATACCAGGAGACAGTGTGGCAGCAACCTAGTTGGTCACCCCTTTAGGCCGGCAATCATCAGTGCTGTGCCTCGTGTCCTTAAAATATCTGGAAATAGCATCTTTCCAAGGACACTCTTCAAACTTTCTTGTTCTTCACTCTTTGCTACACAATCCTGAGTCTGTCCATACACTGTCAGCCTCCTTCAACAGACCAAAATGCACCTGACCAAAGGTAGCTGCATGCCCATATACCTTCATTTCTTCTCTGTCCAATCTGGATGTCTTTATTTGTATCTGGTATCTCAGGAAAGCAAAATTCTCTACAGATCAATCAGACTTCCAGGTTATGCCTCTTCTTTTTCTGTCAGATTAATTTCTGGTTCCTATGAAAGTCTTATCCCAGACTGGATCAGTAAGATACTTTCCTGTGGTTAAATTCTCCCGGATTTCTCCAGCTGACAGCTTGAAACTTTCTATTCATTTTCATTGATGTTTATTTGCACGATGAAATTGAGTTGAGCTGAACAAACCTCACAGAGAAATCAGACTAATTCTACCTGTGCTAACAACTTTTTTATTAAGTAAGTGTTAGAAACTGGGCTCACCTTTGCTTTGTTTGGGTTGGAAGGGATCTAGTTCCAAGACCCTGGGCTTTGCAACAGCTGGGACTGTAGGCCAGGGGGAGACCTGGACTAGGATAGGTACATGAATGGGATAAGGCGTGCAAATCCCTGTGGGAACACAGGTGAAAGGGTGCATGGAGGAACAAAGAGGGCGGTAGGCAGAAAAGGCTATGAAAGGGACCTGTTGAATGTAAACAGGTCCAATGTCTGTCCGAGCTCTGTGCCATGAGCACTGCAGACTGTCCCTCCCAGGGGTGAGTGAGCCGAGTGGGGAGCTCTGCACCAGGGGCTGGAGCAGGGCTGTGGGTCACTGCCAGGGTGCCTGTGCCAGCTGCTGGGGGCGAGTGTCTGTATCTCCCCTGAAGTGGGGATGTGGAGGGGCGAGGAGAGTGTGTGCTTACCAGCAAACTTCAAGCTGGACCAGCCAGTGAGTAAGGGAGGCTCAGGCTGGGGCATCACGCTGACAAGGAATCCGTGCTGCCGTGCCTGTGGGCCTTGTGAACAAGGGGTGTCTGTGGAACGAATGAGTGCACAGGTGTTTGCAGTGAGTCTCCATCTGGACCAACCAGCAGCTGGGAGACCTGTGAGGGAGGCAAGGGAGGGTTGGATGCAGGCAGCTGACCATAAGAGGGGTCATGCTGGTACTCAGGGGATTCATGAATGCTTGTGTGCTTATGCACCTGGAGAGCGTGGTGTGTATGCCTGCACCAGTGACCTTCTGCCTCTGCCAGTCCAAGCAGAGGGGACTTAACTGTCTGTATTTTATGAGGCCTGTTGGAAGGCAGTGCCTTACCTGGAGAAGGTGGTCACTTAACATCACGTGGTGCCTTGTTTCCCTTCCAGACAGCAGAAGGAATTAGCAATTTGTGCATCTGACTTGCAATTTTTCCATGCTCATCTTCCCTTTTTAATCAGAAGATGACTGTAAGAGACAGCAGATGACTCTAATTAGGATCATCAGGCCAAGAATAATTGCTTTTCTACAACCCATTCTGTATGCTTGTGAACCTACATGCATCTCTACAAATGCATATACATGCATACTGAACATTTGTACCAGAACAAGAAGGTCAAAGGTGCATTTCTTATCTAAGATACCAGAAGAGTTGTTTTCCTGGTTGACTTCCATATAAACAAATGCCTTCAATGAGAACAAAGATGGGCGTATGATTTTCTGATGTGATTGTGGGTAGTTTTGTCTTACTTATTCACTGTATAGATTCAAATATTTGCTGAAATGTCGGTGTCTTGTTTTCCTTCCAGAAGAGGAAGGTGGTTAGGGAACCAAATTGCAAAATAGTCCATGTGTGCAGTCAGCAGCTCTCCAACACGGTTTTCAAGGCTGTTGGTTGATTTATAGGAAGTTTTTTCTCCCAGATAAAATGCAAAGTTGCAGTTTCACCTATCACACCCTAGTGGTGTTATATCTACCATCCTCTGTGATGTCTGGTTCCTATTCTCTCTCCTGGAAAACTGATTTTTAGCTCTGCGACTGAACATCAATAGTTTAGAGAAAAAGCAATAAAAAACTGTACCTGCATAGTCTGGACAAAACATACCTGCATGGCCCTGGCAGCTTTACACATTTTAGAGGAGCGATTTTATCTTTGCATATCATTACAGAGATCCTCTTGTTGTCCCAAAATGAGTTCTTTCACCTGGTGTGCAAGAGGCTGATACCCACACAAAGCCAAAGTGTTTGATGTATTTACAGTTCTGCGCAGAAGGCGGTGCTGGGTGGCAAATGCACAAAATCAGCATGCTGACTTTCAAAAATTTTCACTATTTATTACATTTTAGCAAAAAAAGGCATTAACGTTCATTGGCTACAAGTCACCTAGTTCTCTTCTTAATTAATATTCTATCTTAATAGGTTGAGTGATTTCCTCACTTCTTATGCTAATTAGTGAGCATGCTCAGTCTTTCTTTTCTCTTGAGTCGGTGCGTTTCTTGGGTCGGTGGTTTGTGAGTCGGTGGTCATGATCTCTCCCTGCTGGAATTACCTTTTACCTAGTTCGAGAGGAGTCACACAGCACAGTTGCTGAGTTGGCTCTGTTAGTTCCTTCCTTGTCTTGTGAGTTTGTGACGACCCACCTGTAAGAGAAAGGAGTTCTGCCAAATGTCCCTGTGGCCTGTAAATTCTGTATTCCTTGTGTCCACTGCCAGTTGTACATCCTTCTTCCCAAACTTTATTAACCTCCACCTAGGACTGAGATCACTGAAGCATGTCAAACCCTAAACTTTAACAAAAGAATTCTACCAACAAGTAATTTACCTTTCTAAAACCCAGGCACCACTCAATTTCCCGACACGTGCATGATGTTTAACTCCTTGTCTTTATATGGCTCTCCTCACAATAACAGAAAACCACAAGTTTCATGCTGACTGTAGAAAAGTTTGCTGTCAGGAAAAATTCAGGAAAGCAAAATCGCACAAACTACTAACTGCTTGGTTAGCTGCCTGTTTGTTGAGTAGCAATATGTTTTACTTATGTTCTACAGTACGCTATGTAAGTTTGTTACAGATCAGTCTCAGGCACAATTAATTTTGTCTTACACAATCTAAACCATTCTTGACATTTTTCTTTTTAACAACTAATTTCTTAGCTGATGTAATGAGATATGCATTCCTTTATTAATCTTACTATGTCAGAATTGTGCCAGTCTGTTTGCAGCTCTGCAGGGCATTTTGTTTCCGTATGCTTACAAATGAAACCCATGTCCCATAGAAATCGGAAAGACTCCTTATTAAATCAAGTGCTTTTTTTATTCTTTTACCAGGTTTTATTTCTCTTTTGGCACTATTTCAAAGTATTTTCAGAAGAATTTTTTTCTGTTATGGAGATGTAGTTTGCTTTTTGTCCTACAACTTTTAAAATGAAAGGTTTGGAGGATATCAATAATACACTTTACAAGAAAAAGAAGCTCTAAAATACCATACTCTTAGCAGTTTATATTTATATACATTCTTCAGTTCACTACTAATCCAGATAGATTATCAGAACCTTTTTCACTGCTATAGCAGGTAGTCTTGTTTAAAAATTATTTATAATATAAACAAACTTTATTACACCTAACTAGATTTTTATTCCCATTAATCTCAGTCTGAAACTGCTCCAAGGTCTAATCTCATGAAAATTAGAAACTTTCTTGTAATTTCCAGCCTTAATTCAGGCAGGAACATTCTGTATTTCGTGATTTTGTGCAAACTTTATCTTTCAGTTTAAAAACCATGAACATATTTGCAGAGAGGAGAAGTTTCCATTTCAGCTATTTCTTTTACCAGACTAGACAAGACAAGCACTTTTAGCCTCTTCTCAGAATACCCACTTTCAACTGCTGATCAGAATAGCTCCTTTCAGCCCCTCTTCCTGACTGCAGTGTCCTCTTGGGACAGATGTGAGTAGTCCAGTGCACTGCTGCAGAAGGTATCTATCTGCTTCCTCAAGTGCTGGAATTGCTATTTCCCTCTCTCTACTAGATTCAACACATCTATGTTTTATTAACCTGATAGCTGATAAAAAGCATCTGATAACATTTTTCATAGTCTATTAATTACCACACAGTTCAATTGGGGCAAGTTTCCCTACACAATAAATCATTGGATAGAATAAAGACCAGGTGTTTGTTCTGACTTCACCTGATGTGACAGTTTCCTGACCCACCACTAACTTATCAAATATCCTTTTGTTATTTTTAAACAACAGAAGCATAAGTCAAACAAATATCTAATAAATGGCCAGGGTAACAAAGAAATGTTGATAAATTTGGAAAGGTAGGTGTCTCTGTAAGTCTCTGCCATCTGAGAATTCTCCAAGACTATCTCTTATGTTCCTGGAAAAGCCCAGCAGTGTTCTGCTCAGGAATAATCCGTTTCCCTGTGGGATCCTAAACTGAGCCCTACCCCATCTCAACTCCACCCAAGGGTAACAACTTAACATTGCGCACAAATGAGTAACTGAAGATCCTTACTTTCCTCTTCTTGTTCCTAATCAACAGCAGGACACCTATTGCAATGGCTGCTTAATTCTCTTCGGATGTTTGTGGAAAAGAACGAAAGCTTGGCTGGTATCAGTACACACACTGACACTTTAATATATTTTACCTCACCTTCTTCCTCTGCTACATATTCCAGTTACTGTTTATTTGGCCTTCTCCCTTTCCAAATAATAGAACTTGCTTCAGCAAACACATATTCACATAACAAAATTTTCCATCAACAGCAGAATTAATGAAGCCTGGTTTCCTAGGGATTTATGTTGCTGATTCCCAAGTTCCATCCCCACACCATGTCCCCCACGACACCTCCACTATACAAAACCAGCACTTTTAAATGGCCAGTGTGAGTCATATATCTGCTGCTTGGCTCAGCACTCTACATCCATTGCACAGTCAGTCAGATATCAAGTTCTTAGGGTTGTTACCAAGGAGAACATATTGCATTCCTTTGTCCGACTGGAAAATATTTCTTAAAATACTTCAAAATTAAAATAAAGGGGGCTCCAATGGAGTTCTCTGTTTCCTGGAACTGTGAATTTAGAAAGAATGGGTAGCCAAGGAAAATAAAAATGGGCATGCATTTGAAATGACTGCTAGAGAGTTAGGAATGATGCGCCTGGAAGATCAAATGTGTATTTTTACTGTTAAGTCTATATGAGAAGATCACTGAACTTCCTGACAGATTAATGGGATGCATAGAAGTGAAATGATAACAAATGAGCACATTTTAATTTTATTTCTTTTGGAGCTGTGCATGTGTTTGATTGCTTTTACCTTTGGAACGTGAGCACAGCTAATGGTTTTAATCACTGGGGGAAGCTATGGTTAGACATAAATTCTCTGTGTCTGAGATTTCTCTTTATGATAACATTTAAAGAAAATGTGGTGCAATGACAGTGATATTGAATCAAAGGAGCAGGCATTTCAGTCTAAGTGAGGTGAAAATCCTGTACCTACTTCTTCAAGGATTGCAAAACCACATGGAGCACTACTGCACATGCATGTGAAGGCACAACAACCCTGAGACACAACAAAGTGGCAGCTAAGACAATAAACAAGCAAGCAAAAGGCTGTGGAAATTTGTCCCATGATGTAGGAAGTTGTTTATCTTGTCAAGACCGTTCCTGACAGAAAGGCACATGACCAGCACTTGGGCTGAGTGTGAAGAGCAAAGGAGGAAGTTACGAGACAGTTTACAAAATAGCCAATTTTTTTTTTTCCAATGTATAACACTTCAAGACAAGGATAAATTTGAGTGAGTTGGCAATGTTTTAATGGTGATAAGACTACACTGACTGCACAGTGAGAACAACCCCTGCCAGGAGCTGTCTACAGGGTTCTGGTGGCACAGGCAACAGGCATGCCAGGAACACTTCTTATACGTGAAATTACATTTACTTTCTCCATACAGAGCTGGCTTATTTTTTATTCATTGATTTCTCCTTTCATGTTTTTTTCAAGTCTATAAAGTATTGTCATAAAAAACCCACAACCTTATTAAGCTCTGTTTATAAGACAGCCACCTAAGGTACACTGTCAGCCTTTGATACAACTGTCAGAACACCTAAACTCTATCCAGGGCTGTTCTTACTTAATTTTGCATAAAATATAATTTCAATCATAGACCCATGTAAGTTGGAAAAGACTGTTACTATCATTAATGTTTAATGAAACATTACCAAATCCACCACTAAACCCTGTCTCTAAGTGTAACATATGCACTTCTTTTATCCAGGGATAATGACCCAGTCATTTCTCTGGGAAGCCGTGTTCTAATGTTTGGCAACCCCATTGATGTAGAAATTTTTCCTAAGATCTGATCTAAACTTCCTTTGTCAAAACGTCTTAGAAAATACCACGCAAGCATGTCACCATTAAGGAAGTTAAAATCTACCCGTGCCTTTGAGTGCTCAATACTTCAGTCAAGGCAGTCAAGTGCTTGTTGGTTGTAAAAAGCTTGTTTATTGCACTACATTAAGCACAAAGGTCAGTCTGTGAGTGTCATTTGCTACACAATGTCAGTGTAGTTTCACAATCCATTTTCTTCAACCACAGCACAGCTGGGAGGAGATGCTAGCTCTCTACCCCCACTGATCCTACACCCCACAGCACCACCTCATCACCTCTGATTTCTGAAGTCGTAACAGTGAGGTGTTTTCTTCAGCATCCGTTGGTGGCTTGTGAGCTCCTCTCTTCTTGCTACTCATTCCTTCCCACACAGCAAATTGTGCTGTCTCCTGAGTTTTGCCAGTGTGGATAGCAGATGGCAAGAAAATCAATTTCTCCACACTTTTTCCAAGGAAGTGAGCTAATGCTTGGGACAGGAAATAAAGGCAAGGGAACAGCTGAACTTTTTCAAAGGTGTAAGAAAGAAGCAGCATAATGGCTCTGGCAAGTAGCTCTGTTCCTTCTTCCTGTCTCCCCGAAAGCCCGAGAAGACATGTGGATGTCAGGGAGCCTCTGTTTTAGGCCTAGAAAAAGCATTATTTGCAGAATCACTGTCAGGAGCTTAAAAAGCTGCTACATCTCATCACAGCTGCGGACGTGTGTAGCAGAAGAGGTTTCTTCTCTGTCCTACTCATCTGGCCCAGGGTGGCCTTGAGGTTGAAAGGTTAAGGTGCAGAATTACCTGGCATTGGGACACTGGATGGGAGACACAGGAACAGTAGGGTGGCAAAAACTGCAGCCTCCATCCTGCTTGGCAGAACCTGAATTTTTTGAAGTGCATATATGTTTAGGTTATTTCCAAGAAAGAATAAACCCTCTCAGCGCAAGTTAGGATTCCTCTACATGTATGAGTTCAGTGTGCTGTTTCTGAAATACTCCACAGGGTGAACACTTCATGTTTTTTAAGAAATGGGGAGGGAGCACAAGTCGAAGCATGACGACGTGGATGGTGCTTTCCAAGCAGCTGGGGCTGGCAGGTACGGCCCAGCACCGGCACTTAAAACACAGCATTAACAAAGCCAGCGCGGGCATCGCGGAGGGCAACATTCTCCTGACTGCTGGGACCGCCGCCAAGACGCCGCTCCCCGGCTCCACACTCCTTCCCTTCCCTCGCCGCCCCTCAGGCGTCCCTCAGGCGCGGCCCGGCTGTGACCTCCCCGCCCCCGCCTCCGCATTATCATTGCCGGGCATCCCGCCCCTTTCCTGGCCGACGCAGGCGCCGCAGCGGGGCAGGGCGGAGTGGAGACGTGGGGATCGCCGCGGGGCTCTGTGAGGGGGGCGGCCTCCGCTCGGTCCCCGGCGGGCGCCATGTGGATGCCGCTGCCCTTCCTGGCTCTCGCGGCGCTGCTGGCGCCCCACCGGAGCGCGGCTTCCCAGGGGGAGCAGCCGCCCGCAGGTAACGGGCGTGGCGAGACTGGGGGAGGGGGCGGCCCGGGCAGGCCGGCCGAGTGATGGGCTGCACGGTCACCTGAGGGGCGGCGGGACCGGCACCGGCCGTGCCGCACCCTGTCCCAGAGTCCTCCGTGACCGAGCGCCGCCGGTGGGGCCGCCGGCCCCGCGTCGCTGCCGCCGCCTGCTGCGGGCGCAGGGAGCCGTCGAGGCAGTGCGAGCGGCCGGGGGGTGGCGGGGAGGAGCCCCCGCTGCCGGCGTTTGTGCCGTGTTGCCGCGCCGAGGCGCCCCGGACCCGGCCGAGCGCTCTGGGGTGCGCGGTTCAGCCTGGCCCCGGAGGCCGTCTCGTGGCGCGCGCACCGGCGGCGCGCCGGTGACATCAGCCTTCGTTTGGGGTGTTCGCGCATTCTGGCACGCGAAGCAGGAGCGGCGTGTGCGTCGGACAGGCCTGCTGCGCTGTGCTTTAGGACTTAATGTGTCCAAAGAAGTAGAGAAACTGGGAATTTCAGTGCGAAAATAGGAAGCACAGGACTGGGGAGTGTAAAGAAAGTATCGGGATCGCGGCCTGAAACACGCGCATTTTGGTCAAGCGCTCCTGGGGAGGAGGGGTGGCTTGCCAGCGAAGAACAGCGTTATGTCCCTGTTTGCTCAGAGTTTTGTCAACTAAATTATGAAAGAAATAGTCAGGTTTACTAGTTTCATTTTAAACTGGAACAGTTCATTGAAAACAGAGATTGCTTTCTAATAGTCAAAAGGGAACATGCATTTAATTTTTATTGAGACTACTGAGAGTTGTCTGTATGCCCAGGCTCCTTGGATTCTGCAGGTGGAGATTTCCTGGAGTTTAGTTCCACGCCCAGGTGAAGTGACTGAACTTGATTGCTCCTGAGCATAGGCCACATCATACTTTGGAGTTCTGCTTAGGTTTGTCTGATACGGACTAGCAGTGCTAAAAAATGGCAATCTGCCTGCATTCTTGTCCCTTAATAGTTCGATTTTGAATATCCGGTTTGTTTGACTTGGTGTTTGATTGTAACTGGCAAACCTTGCAGGGAAACTGTCTTTTTTCCATATTGGATCAGTAAGGTGGCTTGATATGTTAAATATTATTGTCTTGTTTGCTCTTAGTATCTTTTAAGGGCATGCTTTAATTGCTAGTAAAATATGCCACTTCTACATTGTATTAAGCATTTTTAGGGTAAAAAACACAATACCAGTAAATTGCTTGTCAAATAAACCTGGTATAATCCAGCCTAGTCCAGCACAACAGTTATCTCTGTAAGCATAGAGTAGTGCTGTGGTGTAGATGGTGTAGCAGGCTGCCTAGAAGCAGAAAGCTCATTTTTCTGCATGCGAGTGCAGCAAACAGCTCAAAGGAGCACCATGCATTTTTGAGTTAGGTTTTGAAAACTTAAGCAGCATTTTCTTGGTGACTTGCACTCAGCTTGGTCAGAGCCGCTATAATGCTACCCTTCAGAGACTTCATCATATAAGTAGAAATCTATTTTTTTTTGAGAACAAAAGCATCATGAAGGAAATTCTAGTTGACATTGCTGTGTATTAGTTGAATGAAAATGCTGGTTTTATATGTTATGACTTAGTATATGTTGCTGACTTACAGGGGAAGAATTAAGATAGAAGGGGAAGTCTGAAGCATGTTTATAATGCTGTCACATACAGAATAGCAGAATGGATCAGGTTGGAAGGGACCACAGTGGGTCATCTGGTCCAACCTCCCTGCAATCTATTCCGATGCTTGGTCTCTCGCATAGTAAAGAAGTTCTTCCTCATATTCAGATGGAACTTACTGTGCTTTGGTTTCTGCCCATTGCCTCTTGTTCTATTGCTTGGCACCAGTGAGAAGCTGTCGTCTTGGCACTCCTCCTTCAGATACTTGCAGATATTGCAGTCATCTCCTCTTGAGACTGAACAGGCCCAGCTCCCTCAGCCTTTCCTCATAAGTGAGATGCCCCTTGATCAGTTCTGTGGCTCTCTGCTGGACCCGCTCCATGAACTCCGTGTCTCTCGTGTACTGAGGAGCCCAGAATTTCCATGGCAAGAATTGCATGATTTTTTTTTTTCCTTAAGTCTTACAGGGCTTTCAGTGTGCCTGTAGTATAATACATATACCAAGGCTGAGTGTGTAATGGGGAAATGTTCAGTCATCTTCCATTGTAGGACACCATATTCCATAGAAAAGCAATGAAGCCAGACAACCCAGCAGCAGTTGGAACACCTCCTGCATTTCCTGCAGCTGGGTTCCTGCATTGATAGGCCTCTGACTCCACAGTGGACCTGGGCACTTGTTGATGGGAACTCTCAGTCTGTATTTTAGTATAGTGGAAGACAAGGTCTGTGGTCAAGGTGAAGAAGATTTAGAGGCTGTGGTAGCAGCTCAGGTGCTTAGTGCACATTGCAAGCCAGATATCCAAGGATGTGTGTAGTTCATTTATGCAGCTGACTTCCTGTTGTATGTGATAATCATGTGGTCTTGAGTTGTTCTTTTATGGTTCAGATTATTGGCATTCATAGCAATTGACTGTCGAGCTGCAAACAGAAACAAATTAGATGGTAGAAGGTGCTGTATTCAGATATCATCTATTACAACATTTCTCATCTATAACAAAAGGGAAGAACAGTCATGAAATAGATAAAACAATATTTAGCTTGTATTATTACATCAGTATTTTAAGTGTCCATCTCGTGCAACTTGCTGTGGTTTTTCTCAAGATGATGATCTCAGTCTGCCTCTCCTCTTAGTACAGCTTACAACCTTGTGGAGATTTTTATCATAAACAGTGATTTTAAAAACTCCACAGAACAATGTCAAACCTCTGGGCTCTGAGAAAAAAAAATTCTGCTGTAAATAGAAGCTGTAAAAATATACTGTGTATAGTGTTTATTCATGATACTTAGGAAATAATTTTCAGTAAATATTTAAAAAATTAATAGCTTTAAATTTTACCCCAGTCGTGGTACTCACTTCATTTGTAAGCAATTCTTTTGTGAATTTGAGGTCTTTTGCAAACTTCTGGTAGAACCTTCTGCATAAATTGCTGTTATGTGCATTAATTTAAGCTTGTTTGTAGTAAATTCTTTAAGGAAGTACTGTCCAGGTATGGGAGTGGCATTACAAGAGAAATGCATGTCCTGGCTTTCTTTTGGAGGGATAAATGAAAGTGGGCAAAGGCGAGCACATGCAAGCATTTTCACATGCACCATGTGGCTGCTGCCACTTAAAAGAAAACGAGTCAGGTAACAGGTACAAAATTTCTTCATCATCTTGCTCCTTGGTGCTTGGCAGTCTGCCAGGTTCCCAACCAAGCACATCCAACAGGCAGCTCCCCTCCAGCAGTCTGATAGGAGTAGGAACTGCTTAGTGCCTGGCCTGCCACAAGTACACAGAGAGGGGGGCATGCTAACCCAGGTGTGCTGCCTGGAAGGGGAACGTGTCAGAAGGCAGAACCACTGCTCTAACAGACATTTCCCATTTCTCCCCAAGGCATGTGCTTGGTGCTCCTGCAGCCTGTGGTGAGCAGTGACCTCTTCCTGCTCAGATTCCATCCTGTGGTGCTGGGCAGTGCTCCTAACTAGCCTCTAGCCCCTAGATGGCTGAACTCTGCTTTGGTGCAGGCCAGTTTTGTTTGATTTAGAACAGATTGAAGTGAGGATATAAATTATTCGGATGATCATTTGTCATGGTTTAACCAAACCCCACGCAGCTGCTTGTTCACTCCATTACCAGCAGGATTGGAGAGAGAACCAGAAGGGTAAAAGCTGGAGAACTCCTGGATTGAGATAAAGACAGTTTAATAGGGTGTGCTGGTTTGGACAAAAATGTAGGAGGAAACAACTCGAAAAGGGCGTATCTCTCTCTCCTGCGTGCCAGGCAAGCAGGCACCGGTAGTGCCTCTCCCCACAGGTTTGGGAAAATAATTTCTTGAATGAAAGTGAAAAAAACTATTTATTTAACAGAGTCCCCTGCAGGCACGGGGCAGAAAAGGATATTGAAACCCCCTCCCTCATCCCCTAAAAGAGGCTGATGGATTTTAGAATTCTTTTGTAGGTAAGACTTAGCTGCTCCCTGCAGTCCTACGGCCTGAGGCCGGGCTGGGCCGGGTCTGACGATGCCCCTTCGGGTGTCCCACTGACCATCCAGAGATGATAGCTGGTCTTGGATGAAGAAGCAAGCCAAGAAGAGTCCAAAAAGGAACAGAAGCTGCTGAGGCAGGTCACAGTCCTTTCTCAGCTGAAAATCGAAGAAGAGCTAGAGAAGAAACAACTCCCTTCTCTCCTAACCTCTAACTGGCAGAAAACACTGCCCAGAGAAGAAGTATGTAAACGTTGTAACTGCAAGGTCAAGCTAGCTGCTTTGAAGAGTTCCCCCAGCTTCTCTCTCCCCATTTGCAATTTAAAGGTACAATGGAGGTCAAGCAGGCAATGGGGAATACAGTATTGTCATAGAATCACCCCAAGACATTCCACTCCTTATTCCATATCACTGGCTTGATGCCTAAACTAGAATATATTCTAACTCTAAACACACACATATATATACATATATACAAATAGTGACAGTGACATTCAGGAAGCAATGGTATATAGGTGTTCCAACATTACACACGGTTCTCACCCAAAATCAAATCTCCCAGGGGTGTACAACGTGTTACTCCATCCTTCTGCATTACCCACCATACACAACCTGGTCCCTGAGCAAAGACAACCCCACAGATGGGTTTGTCTTTACTTGAGGCAGAATTAATCCAAACAGTCTTCCGTAACAGACCTCTAAGATGTACTGCTGGGACCTTGTCGTTGATTCGCCCCAAACCGGGCCAAGAGACACTTCCAAGACAAAGTCCAAGAAGCGGGTATTTGCTTTATTCAGCGCACTGGGTGCGTGGGGGATCGCTCCTCCTAACACACATACCACCATGCTTACAGAAGTTTACAGTATATGGTTGCAATTTATGCATATTCTTTGTTTTCCCTAGAAAAGGTGTGGTTATGCACACTATTTCTTAGAACTTGTTATTATCATTAGCATATGTGGAGTGCAGGCACAGTGCTCCCTGATGGTCGTGCTGAGGAAGGCTTGGTGGTAGTTTTGGTGAAGGCTGCATCTTCTTCCTCAGTTGGCACTTTTCACCTTTCTTCCCTAGGCATGCACAGTCTCTTGTTAGCTGTTTCAGCAGTTTCTCTACTGGGTTTAGCCAGCTTTGTCTTTCATTTCTGGAAGCTTTGTTCCCTATCTCTTCCCAAGTTATTCAGCTAGCTTCTACATTGGTTACAATGTATCTTATTCTATCCCCAGGATGCCAAAGCATGCCCAAGTACAATGATTTTAACCCTTTCATCTCCATCTTCGGTATGCAGAGGTTCAGATTGGTCAGGGCTTGCTCAGTTGGTGGAGCCTCGAGTGTTTGCTAACCACCTGGCCTTTGCTAAATACTGTTCCCAGTTTTTTAAAGTTCCCCCACCTAGTGCCTTCAGCGTGGCTTTTAACAATCCATTGCACCATTCCACTTTACCTGCAGCTGGTGCAGGATAAGGGATATGGTACACCCACTCAATGCCATGTTCCCTAGCCCCGGTGTTTATAAGGCTGTTTTTGAAATGAGTTCCATTGTCAGATTCAACCCTTTCAGGGGTGCCATGCGTCCAAAGGACTTGCTTCTCAAGGCCTAGGATGGTGTTCCGGGCAGTAGCATGAGGCACAGGGTAGGTCTCCAGCCATCTGGTGGTGGCTTCTACCATTGTGAGCATGTAGCGCTTGCCTTGGCGGGTTTGAGGCAGTGTGATGTAGTCGATCTGCCAGGCCTCTCCATACTTATATTTGGACCATCGCCCACCATACTACGAGGGTTTCACCTGCTTAACCTGTTTGATCGCAGCGCATGTCTCACACTCGTGGTTGATCTGAGCAATGCTGTCCATGGCTAGATCCACCCCTCGGTCTCGTGCCCACTTATAGGTAGCATCTCTGCCCTGATGGCCTGAGGCATCATGGGCCCATCGAGGTAGGAACAACTCCTCCTTGTGTTGCCAATCCAAATCCATCTGTGACACCTCTGTCCTTGCAGCCTGATCTACCTGCTTGTTGTTTCGGTGCTCCTCATGAGCCCAACTCTTGGGGACATGGGCATCTACATGGTGGACTTTCGCAGGTAACTTTTCTACCCAAGTAGTGATGTCTTTCCATTCTTCAGCAGCCCAGACTGGTTTTCCCCTATGCTGCCAATTTGCTTTTTTCCACTTTACCAGCCAACCCCATAGAGCATTGGCAACCATCCATGAATTAGTGTAGAGGTAGAGCTTTGGCCACTTCTCTCTTTCTGCAGTGTCCAGGGCCAGCTGAACAGCTTTGAGTTCAGCGAGTTGACTCGATCCACCTTTTCCTTCCGTAGCTTCTGCAGCCTATTGTGTGGGGCTCCATATGGCTGCTTTCCACTTTAGTTTCATCCCTACAATGCAACAGGAACCGTCAGTGAAAAGAGCGTAACGTGTGTCTTCTGCTGGCAATTGGTTGTACGGTGGAGCTTCCTCAGCCCATTTCACTTGTTCTTGCTCCTCTTCATCAACAAGACCAAAGTTTTCACCTTCAAGCCAATTTGCAATTATTTCTGGGATCTCAGGGTGATTCGGTTTCCCGATATGGGCGTGCTGTGTGATGAGGGAAATCCATTTGCTCCACGTAGCATTGGTAGCGTGGTGGGTGGAGGAATCTTTGCTTTGAATATCCACCCCAGCATGGTAGTCGAGGTGCCAGGAGGAATTGTACTTCCGTGCCTATTACCTCTGAGGCGGCTTGGACTCCTTCATAGGCTGCTAGGATTTCCTTTTCTGTGGGAGTGTAATTGGCTTCAGAGCCTCTGTAGTTTTGACTCCAGAATTCCAGTGATCAGCCTTGAGTTTCACCAGGCACTTTCTGCCAAAGGCTCCAGGACAGACCATGGCTCCCGGCTGCGGAGTAGAGCACGTTCTTCACCTCTGGTCCCGTCCTGACTGGGCCAAGGGCTACTGCATGAGCGATCTCCTGCTTGATCTGGACAAAGGCTTGTTGCTGTTCAGGGCCCCAATGGAAATCTTTTTTCTTGTGGGTTACCAGGTAAAGAGGGCTCACGATCTGGCTGTACTCAGGAATGTGCATTCTCCAAAAGCCTATGGCACCTAGGAGAGCTTGTGTTTCCTTCTTGTTAGCTGGTGGAGACATTGCTGTGATCTTGTTGATGACCTCAGTGGGAATCTGATGCCATCCATCTTGCCATTTTACTCCCAGGAACTGGATCTCTCGAGCACGCCCCTTGACTTTGCTCTTTTTGATGGCAAAACCGGCTTCCAGGAGAATCTGGATGATTTTCTCTCCTTTCTCAAACACTTTTGTTGCTGTATTTCCCCACACAATGATGTCATCAATATACTGTAGATGTTCTGGAGCTTCACCCTTTTCTAGTGCAGCATGGATCAGTCCATGACAGATGGTGGGGCTCTGCTTCCACCCCTGGGGCAGTCGGTTCCAGGTGAACCAGTCAGTTCCAGGTGCCTTCCAGGTGAAGGCAAACTGAGGCCTGCACTCTTCTGCCAAAGGAATGGAAAAAAATGCATTGGCAATGTCAATAGTGGTGTACCACTTTGCTGCTTTGGACTCCAGCTCATACTGGAGCTCTAACATGTCTGGCATAGCAGCACTCAATGGTGGAGTCACTTCATTCAAGGCACAATAGTCCACAGTCAATCTCTGGTCTCCTACAGTTTTGCACACAGGCCAAATAGGACTGTTGAAGGNTTGCTGTATTTCCCCACACAATGATGTCATCAATATACTGTAGATGTTCTGGAGCTTCACCCTTTTCTAGTGCAGCATGGATCAGTCCATGACAGATGGTGGGGCTCTGCTTCCACCCCTGGGGCAGTCGGTTCCAGGTGAACCAGTCAGTTCCAGGTGCCTTCCAGGTGAAGGCAAACTGAGGCCTGCACTCTTCTGCCAAAGGAAGGGAAAAAAATGCATTGGCAATGTCAATAGTGGTGTACCACTTTGCTGCTTTGGACTCCAGCTCATACTGGAGCTCTAATATGTCTGGCATAGCAGCACTCAATGGTGGAGTCACTTCATTCAAGGCACAATAGTCCACAGTCAATCTCTGGTCTCCTACAGTTTTGCACACAGGCCAAATAGGACTGTTGAAGGTTGAGTGGGTCTTTCTGACCACCCCTTGGCTCTCCAGCTCAGGGATCGTATTGTGGATGGGAATCACAGCATCTCGAGTTGTGCTGTACTGCTGGCGATGCACTGTTGAAATGGCAACTGGTATTCGTTGTTCTTCCCCCTTCAGAAGGCCTACTGCAGGTGGATTCTCTGATAGTCCAGGCAAGGTGTTCAATTGCTTAATGCCCTCTGTCTCCACAGCAGCTATTCCAAAAGCCCACCTGAGTCCCTTTGGGTCTTTGAAATATCTGCTTTGGAGGAAATCCATGCCCAGAATGCATGGAGCATCAGGACCAGTCACAACAGGATGTCTCTTCCAACCGTTTCCAGTCAGGCTCACGTCAGCCTCCACCAAAGTCAAATCTTAATGGGATTAGTGTGCACTGTGCACCAGTGTCAACCAAGGGCTTATATTTCTGTGGTTCTGATGTACCAGGCCAGTGAATCCACGCAGTCCAAAAAACACGATTTTCCCTAACCTCTACCTGGCTAGAGGCAGGGCCCCTCTAGTTCTGGTTGTCCTTGCCTCCCTGGGCATACATTTTAGAGGTTCTTTCAAGGGGATTGGACATGTCGTATTCTCCTCCATTATAGTTGGCAATTCGGTGATGGGCAACCGGAGCCGCTTCCTTTGTGGTGGAACTTCCTCTCTGAATCTTGGCCTCCTTCAGTTCGCACACTCATTCTGCCAGGACAGAAGTGGGTCTCCCGTGCCACTTCCTCATATTATGCCCATGGTCACACAGGAAAAACCACAACTCAGCTCGTGGGATGTGTCTTTTCTCCCTTGTTGGAGGACATCTGCATCTGGCAACAGGACCTCTGGTCTGTACCAATGAGATTTGGAGAGTTTGTTCAATCTCCTTCCTGATTTTCTGAGGCATCTCCTCAATCTTGTCTTCCAGTCTTTCTGCACACACTCTGACAGACCTGTTATTACTGCTGAGACTTTGGCATGTGTTGCACCATGCATGGTATCTGCATATACTCGGAGCTTCCTCGCCATTGAAAGCACAGTCTCATTCTCCTCATTCCACATCATCATTGCTAAAGCAGAAGAGTATTCTTGTCGCCCAAGGTGTATGAGTTTAAGCCACATCAATGGTGTACATTCTACCATGTCTGGACCCTTAATTACTGGGTGATCTGAGAAAATGATCTCTACCACTACCAGTTCTCTCAAGCACTGAATCCCTTGTTCTGTGGTCTT
>VWPU01004882.1:0-129719 GCA_013398955.1 Callaeas wilsoni
GCCAAACCAATACAGGTGTACAGTGCACATAAAACCTTCAAGGCATTTTTATTTTCTAAAAAAAATATGCATATGGAATAAAACCTTTCAGAAACTATAAAGAGAAGCCCTGCATGCACAGGTTATATTTTTTTTGAAAACAGAAAAGAACATGGGATGGTTTTCCTACAAAAACATTAGTTAGTAGCTGTCTTCATAGGACTTTAAAAACCTAGCAATAGAAATTAGCACTTGAAAAATTACATTTATATATATAATTATAAAAATATACAGAAATGAGAGATACTGGGCAGCATGAAAAATCTGGTGTATTATTTATTTATCAGTGTTGACAGTTGTCTCCCAAGGGAAATGGTTGTGCTTAATTAGATGCAGAAAAAGATGCACAAATTTGCATTTGTCAATTATTTTCAAGTGTTCTTCAGCATCATCAAAGCAAAACCTAGAAAGAAAGACAGTCTGAAGTTTCCTAATGTTATATATGCAACTAGTTCTGCACAAATCTATTACATTAATAGACTTGTGCATCTTTAACATTAAGAAAAATTTTTTAAACGTATTTGAATCCAGCTAACAGGTTTTAATTGATATACAAGAATCTGGCTACTGATGTACTCTCAGCTTACTCAACTGTGTAATTTGTATGAAAACCTACGGTAATTTGTTCTGACACCAAGATGCAGGGTAAAGCATTTGTGAGACCACTCTTAAAGACCTCAGTGTTACTCCAAGGTGACACCTTCACAGCCAGCAACTGTAAAAGTCAGTGAATTTTGCCTTCTTGCTCTGAGTTGAAAGAGGATTAATACTGCACAGCTGTATGCACCTGTTAATGATGAAATCTTTGTCCATTAACTGCATGGGAATAAACAAACTATGGCTTTGAAAAATAATTTATTTGAAACACAGAATATTTGTGTAAAAATATTTAAGACAAAAAGAGGGATTTTTATGTATGTTAAGGAATATAAAGACAGGAAATCAAGTTGTACACAACAGAAATTAACAGAAAGACAGTGACAACCAATAGGTGTTGTTTCAAACTCTCCATATTTGTCTTCTAATTGCCAATTAAAACTTTCACAATGTCTTTAGCAGTTACTCTCTCCATGTCTTTGAATTGAGGAACAGAAAACAAAACACAGTTTTAAAAGTTAATGAAACAAAATGAAATGGAGAAGACACTACAATGGATGCTGAAACCAGGCTTTTTCATTGAAATCAGAAAGAGATTATTCTTAATTACTTTTAAGTGATCCCTCTTTCCTTCTCCTCCCCCACCTCCCTTTCTTTTTTTCCTGGCACTCTTGTGCCATCTGAACCACTCAAGTTTGCACAGATACCACCTATATACACCAGCTCTCTCTGCCACTATTCACATGGTTCAAATTTCCTGGTATTATCCTTTGCTTTTCTCCTCTCCTACTCAGTCTTTCATGCACAACCCCCCTCTATTTTTTTTTTGTAAAAAAACCCCCAACGAGTCAACCTCTTGTCCCTTTCAATTTCCTCCTTTACCATGAGCAAATCTGAAGGATTATAGGGGAGAACTTGAGAAGAAATTAGAGTAAACAGTACTTTGGGGCCTATTTATGGAAAGGGAATAAGGAAGGAGAGGATGAATCAGCCCACATAAACAGAGTCAGTTCCTCTTGCCTTTCTCAGCGGGCAGGTAAAATAATGATTCATGAACTTTTGGCATAAGGGAGTAAAAGCAAAACTCAAATGCAGACACTACAGCCTGAAAAACCTACAGTTCTGTAAAATACCTGTGGGAAATATTTTGTTAAGAGGTGTCTCAAAAGTTGGTGTAATTGCTTGATGACCTTAAAGGGGAAATTGCCATTCTTTAAGAACCATCCTGAAAAGCTTAGATTAATTTTTTTTTCAAAACTAAAATTCATATATAAGATAGATTTGGTTGGCATTTATTTTCTTTTATCATATGTTCTGGAGACCTCATTTCAGATTTTAGGTTTGAAGGAAATTTCCTGTCATAAGTATTTATTACTTTTTACCAGCTCTGCTAAATGTTTGCATACATCTATGCAATTTATTTTATCTTTTGAAGGTTCAGTTTAATACATAAGCAGTCTGTGATCTGTACTTAATTGAAATATATTGCACTTCAAGATATATGGTAATTTGAAACTAAATTAAATGAAAATACAGGCTCATATTAGAAAATCTAAATTAATTCCTTGATATAAGGAAGGATTCTCAGATTGGAATAACTTTCTAAAGGAAACTAGCCAGGAGAACAGAAAAAGGAACAAAGGATTTTTTTTTTTTAATAAAAAAAGAAGAATAGAACAAATAGAGAGTCACCCAAAAACTTGAAGAAACCATCAAAGCACTTCAGAGCACATTAACACTTAAAACAGCATGTAGGGATTGGAAGGTAATAAATGTGATGCCAAATTGTAATGTCTAGGGAGCAAGAAATCAATGAAGTAAAACTTCCATACCAAGTAAAATGGTTGAAATTATAAGAATGAGTAGAATTAGTAGATGTTAGGCAACTATGATATAATGAGGGAGAAATAGCTTGGATACTGTAATGGAGAATCATTTGTTGCAGATGTGTTAAGAATTCTTGGAAGAAATAAATAATCCAATGAGCAACAGCAAACTCTGAAATCTTGAAGGATTATTTTGTTAACAGTCTTTTCAAAAGTCTAATTGAATTAATTCCTAATTGAAGAATAAAGCAAAAGATAGGAATCAATGGCAGGTTTTGTCAATAGAAATTCCAATTAGATCCCTTTAGCATCTATGCCTGGATTTCATTTTGATTATATTGAGGTAGGAGGAAGAAATAGTGAAGTGACAAAGTTTGCTTACATGTTATTCAGGGTGATAAAACTAAAAATCATATGTGGAAATTTGCAGGAATATCTTATAGTATTGAGTGACTGGGCAATAATGTGACAGCCAAGACTGGATGGTGATAAATGCATAGTAATGTAAAAGGAGTAAAACAAGCTTTGACATACATATAGAGCTCTACTCTAGCTATTCCCATTCAAAAATGAGATTATAATCATATAGAAAATAGTTCTATGAAACCAATACATTAATAAAAATTTGCAAAAATAAACATTAGGAATTATCAGAAAGCAAACAGAGAAAGAAAAAAGAAAACATCATTACTGCTGCTTAAATCTATGACACAAATACATCTTGCTTATTAGATGTAACAATTAATCCTGTCCCACTAGTAAGACATGAGAAAGATTAAAAAGATACAGTAAAATATCAAAATGATTGTCAAACCCAATGTGGCTCTCTGCAACACTAGGAAATGCAAGATCTGATCCTAAGGTAAGCAACTGTGCAGTCATTTATCCAATAATACCTCTTACTGTCAAAATGTTGAGCCTCAAATAAATGATTTCAGAATTATTTCATTCTATTTAAAATAATTGCATCAGTTTAATAACTTCTAATTTCTTGTATCATCTATTGTTGAGTAAGACTTTTTATAGGAAGGATGGCAAAAATAAGTGTGAATTGAACATCCTACATCTTTTTTCATTTGGACAGGAGATTATCAGGGCCCTTTAATGGAGCAGATGCATTTGGAAATTCTGAGCATTCAGAGCAAATGGTAAAACTGAAGGCTTGATCTGCAGTTTCTGAATGTCATTAGATATCTGATCTTGCTCTTACTATGCTGAAGATTGTCATGGGAAATGAGAAATAAAGCAAGGGAAAAATGATCCCCTTAAAAAAAGATCCTCAGACAGAATGGGAAGGCGTCCATGAAAACAGACAGAAAGATCTTAAATGAAAGTCAGAGATTTTACATTCAAGACTGTAAATAAATAGTGGATAGTTATGTGGGTTCTTGATAGATCTTAATCTCAATCTCTTCAGATCTTTCTAACTTGAAAATTAGCTCTATTAAACTGCAAAACTCCCACAAAAGGATTTGAGATTAAACTGATGGAAGGATAACATGATTAAATCATTGATTAACCTGAATGACTGCAGGAAATTGAGAAGGAAACTAGTGCTGAATGAAAAGAAACAAAACCCTTTAATTAGTGATCAAAGATAGAAATGTATCATGTGATTGCAATTTTGAGCCATGTATCTGCATGGAATTACTTCTTTAGTTCTTTGAGACTTAACTAGAGGATGTCCTACAAATGTCTTCATAATCATACCCTTTACAATAAAATTTTCAGCTATTTTGATGTTGGTTGTGCCTATGGATTTTAAACTCATCCAGGAGTTCTCAGGGTGGAAAGTTTTAAAAATATCATGGCTGGTATGCTGATATTTACACAGTTATTTAAAAATGTCATAGAATCATAGACTGCACCACACTTCTGGTTTTAAAACACTACACCATTTTGCGGTGTAATCCATTCATTTCTGGATCCTGTGATCATTCAGAATGTCCAGGCTGAATTAGGGAAAAAAATAATATCTCTTTTTTTCTGAGGCTTTATGAACTTCTAAGAAAGAAGAAGAAAGAGAGCGTTAACAAGTGTTATAAATGAGTTTTAACTATTATAAATTAATTTGGAGTCACTGAAATGGTTTATATTAATGGCTTAATGACACTGGGTTCAAGGAGCTGGGTTAGTTGGTGTTCTTGGTGTTAATTAGGTTGAAGCTGGTAAATGACGCGTGCAGTGCTGGGAGTAATATCCATAAGGGAGATTATTTGTGTTAGGGAGAAATGTTTCTACATTGTTCCAACAGGAGAGAGCAATGTCATTGAGAATGCAGATAGGACCAAGTGAGAACCAATCAGGAGAGACCCCTAGAAGATGAGTGGACAGGAATGCACCAAACAAGACAATCATATACGGACAAATGAGACAATAATACGAGGGTGTAGTGGGTTGACCCTGGCTAGGCGCCAAGTGCCCACTCAGTCGCTCTATCACTCCCCTCTCCTGCTGGGACAGGGGAGAATAAGCTGGAGCACGGCCGGTAGGGTAAGATAAGGCAGTTTTATTACAATATGAAGGAAAAAATCAAAGCAAAGTCTGCGCCCGCGAGCGAAAAGTAAAAATAAAGGATTAATATCTACTTCCCATGGGCAGCGATGTCCGGACACCTCCCGGGAAGCAGGGCCTCAGCACGCGTAACGGTTGCTCCGGAGGACAGTCAATGAAAACACACGGGTGTCCCCCCTTCCTCCTCTCTCCCTTAGCTTTTATATCTGAGCTGATGTCACGTGGTATGGAATATCCCTTTGGCTAATTTGGGTCAGCTGGCCTGGCTGTATCCCCTCCCAGGACCTTGGCCACCCCCATCCTCTTCAATGGGGGAAGGAACATCAGAGGGACAGTGCTGCCCGGCAGTAGCCAAAACACTGCCCTGTTATCAGCACCCATCCAGCTACCAATGCAAAGCACAGCACTGTCAGGGCTGTGAGCTGATCAGACCTAATACAATCTCCACCCCTTATTCCATACCATTTACGTCATGCTCAGAACCCATATTATTATTAAGCTCCTCTAATCTTCTCCATGGTGAGCCTACACCTTGCTACCACCAAAAAGGACCAATGGGTGTAAAGGACTGGGGTACAAAAATGGATCAGGTGCTTTGCACCAGGTCGTCTTCCCTTATCACACCTGTAAGGGGGAGCACCCGGCGCGCATGCTATTTTTAAGTCTGCCTTGACATGAGGGGTTGCGTGCTTATATCAAACTCCTGTCCTAGGTTGTTGTTTAATAAAACGATTCATTTTTGTCGAAGTTGGGAGTGAGTTGTGTTGTTCGCCCCATCATCACCTCTCCCTCTCACAACAAGTGCAAAAAAATCCAAATACAGATATTTAATTCTTTCATAACAATGCAAAATAAAATTCAACTGTACCTAGACATTTTTAAGAAACAAAACCTCATGAATATTTAAACTTCTTTATTTAAAAGCACAGGCCATTTTTATGAGTTGCAGATACCCAGTGTCTGGCAGCAGTGGGGGTTCTTTGAGGGGAGGCAGGGGCTGCCCCAGCCAAACACAGCTGGTTCCAGCCGGATCCAACCGCCCACAGCAGGGCGTGGCTGAGCTCCACACACAAGGTGGGAGTGGAGCCGGATCCAACCGCCCACAGCAGGGCGTGGCTGAGCTCCACACACAAGGTGGGAGTGGCACTGGGGAAAATGTTTAAGAAATGGCAAAATCAGCAGGTGACAGACAGGAGTAGGGGGGAAAAAAGTGGAAGAAACAACTTTGGGAATACTAAGGTGGGAGAAGAAGAAATTGGAGAAGATGGTCCGTGTGCTGGAGCAGAGATCTCCCTGCAGCCCATGGGGAGACCGTGGTGAAGGAGGTGTTTCCCAGCAGCCTGAGGAAGGACCTACACAGAGGCAAGGAAGAAGTGTGAGGGGGAAGAGCAGAGCTACTACAGCCTTAACACAACCCTCACTCCCCATCCCCCCGCACCTCGTTAGGTAGGGGAGGTAAAGGACTTGGCAACGGAGTGAAATTGAGCCTTACAGCGGAAAATAAAAAAGTGAGATGGAGGTGTTGTTTTAGTTTGTCTTTGTTTCTCATTGTACAAATCATTTTTACTTGGCAATAAACTTAATTGTCCCCACACTGAGTCTGTTTTGCCTTCAGTAGTAACCGGTAAGTGATTCCTCTGTATTTATGAGCTAACCATGAGCTTTTTCACCTTTTTTTCTACCCTCAGCATCCTGTTGAGGAGGGACAGTGAGAGAGCATGTGGGTGGGAGTAGGACTGCCAGTGCCTTGACACTATAGATGTGTCAAACCTGCAAGTCTAAAATCCAAGCATGGTCATCTGTGAGGACAGCAAGATTAATCTTGAGAAGTCACACATAAGACTTAAATTAATATCTATGTCTAGATCCAACTGACAATAAATTTGAAGAATTTTGAGAAGTAAGTTTTGGTGTATAAAATACAAACTAAGTAGAACACAAAAAAAAATAGTTTGATTATGAGAATACAATGCAACCTTTAATATTTTCTCTTTTGAACTTCAAAATAAAAAGATGCGGGTTATATATATATGTATCTATCTTATACTCAGGATACTTCCATTCGCATTTTCCAAGTGATTTTTCAAGTCTCTTGGGAAATGTTTGAGTTTTAAGAATCCAAAGTGTTTCAGTTGGAGTTATAGGACACTTATTTTAACTTATTGATTTTAAGTTATGCTTCTTTTCGCTCTTTAGTAGGTGAAAGAGAAATATAAAGTTAAAAAAGTCATAAAAATTGGATAACATTCTATAACATTCAACAGGAAACAATGAAAACCAGCAGCCATTATCATTTAACTAAAAAGCATTGCAGTATTAAAATACTATAGATAAAGGCTTTTCATGTCATAAAGTGAGATGCTCCAATATTTTAGTATTATAGCATTAACTTTAAAAGCTTTAGACTCTATGGCAGTTATTTTCCATGTAGCTGATAGTTATACTTTGCTATTGAATCCTTTCGGGAAGTACATTTTAGGGTGTAAAATCATTCTGGAGCCTATTACAAGCCATTACATAGCAAAAATATTATTAAAATCACATCAAAGTTACAGCTGCAGTTGAGGGACCAAAATATAGAGGTTGAAGGATCCCCATGAGTGTAATTACATTCATATGGGGTGAATGTAAGAAAACTTGAGTGGAAGAAAAGTGATTCCATCTCAACTCAAAATATAAATGGTGAGAAGCCCTTTTGGTCTCACATGGAGGATAATAGTTATATTTAAATTAATTTCAATCAGAACTCACAT
The DNA here is from genome assembly GCA_013398955.1 of Callaeas wilsoni. Lineage (NCBI taxonomy): Eukaryota > Metazoa > Chordata > Aves > Passeriformes > Callaeidae > Callaeas > Callaeas wilsoni. Next base: position 7,730 of record VWPU01004882.1, read on the forward strand.
TTCAATCTAATTTCTTATTTAATAAATTATGATACTATCGGGATGAGGGTCTAACATAAATCTGTGAATGACATGATACATCCCCATTTAGTTACAAGTACTCCAGTTACTTGTTACTGGAACAACAATTTAAAAAACAATCTTAATACTAATTTCTTTGAAATATGACCTTTTAGCTTTCATTTTTCATTGACAGTAAAGGTCTAGAAGAGACAGTTTTAGTTGCATCTTTATTTATTGTGAACTATACACATACACAGACATAAATTTGCCAACAATATCTCTTCATCTTTTCTTAATTATTGAATATAGCTGAATATGTTCAAACAAAATGAAAATATTTTGAAAGAAATACCATTTTGACCATTTTGTGACTGTAAAGAAAGCAAGTTTTCAAAAAAATTACACATTTCCACATGGGAGGTGGCAAGAAATACGATGGCATATATTTTTCCTTCTGATTCAGTAGAGGGCCAGGGGATCAGCACACTTAGGCAATACACCTCTTTCTACTGGTTGACTAACACAGTGTCAGCACCCATTCTGTCTTCCCAAGACTAAAGGAGACCAAACTGTCTCTGCTCACTCTCCAGAATATCTGGTCTCATTTTTGAGAATGATTCCTTCCCTATGTTACCTCTCAAATTTTGCAAACACAATTCTGAGAAGATTGTCTGGAAAGACTCAGGCCTAAAGTGTGTCCGCAGTCATTCCAGAAATATTGTAGTACTGACAGGAGTGCCTGGAAATGCTTAACTTACTAATAGAGACATAAATTGCCCTTCTCTAGGGTACATACAAACTGGTTAAATATTCTGACTCCTGTCAGTATAATCTGTGCCCTAGATTTAACACTGATAGGTGGCTCTGTGACAACAGATATGGCCTAGGCATTCAGTATATATAGGTCCTGACCTCCAGAGGTTCTCACAGATTTCACTTCTACTAAGTGACAGGCACGGTGATTGATGCCTGCCAAATGTTTGCTTTCTTACCCTTGTCCGTGAGGAATAGATACGTGAGATAGGCTTTTGAGGATTTTTTTTTTAACTTTTATATATTCATTCATTTTCTGAAATGTGTTAATGGTATTGATGCCTTGTAGAGGCTGACCTGGATCAGAGGCTAGACAGAGTGAAAGGATAAAGGGTAGGTATTGATTGAAAGGCCTTCACAGGGCGCACCTTGGGCAGTGCAGGAGTCTCACAGAGACTACACCCGAGATAGACGACAGTCACACGTTTTTTGGACAGATATAAGTTTTGTCCATTTGCATATCAAAGGTTAATTGTCCAATTACAGCTTCAGGCAGTGGAGTCCCATTCTCTTTTGCTCCCCCCCAATTCACTTTTGTTTACATTTCTCGGGGCCTGACACAGTGAGGTGTCCTTGATTCTCAGGCCTAGAGAGGAATTGTTATGTCTGACCAAAATGGGAAAAGCAGTATCTAACACTCTCTATGGAGCTCAGAGTCATACACTAAAGAATTGCAAGATTACAAATATATGAAAATATAAAAGCTAAAATCCTAAAGCATCAATATAATATACACAAGAAAAAGGTCAGATTTCTGGGTCAGTGGGAGCTATTCTGTGCCTTGCTGTCAGATGGCATCAACCACTGAGAAAGTTTTCTTTTTTGCACAAGCAAGTTATGGTCTCACTGTTTTCTGTTCTGGAACTGTATGTGGTGATACCCAACACATACAGTTAATCACACTATAAGTTAAATTAATCTTTTGGCATATGTGCTTCTGAGTAGAGGACCACATTGAATGCAAGGAGCAAGCAATTGATTGTACATATTGAAGCAGGCAGTGCTACTGAGGAGAAAATTATTATTTTCTGAAAAGGAATGAGTATTGCTGATACTGAGCAGTCTGTATATATAGAAAGCTTTTAACCTCAACTCCACTCTTCCAGTCTTGTCACATCAGGCATCTTACCTCCTGATATCCTATCTGCCTCTGTACAGAGTACATGAAAAACAAAGTTTAGTGAATATATACTTGGCTGACTTTCCACCACTTCTGGATTTTTTCCCAGCGACAATGAATCTTCCCTCATTCTTTGATAGCACTTTGAAAGCAGTTTTGACACCAGTCTTGGTTTGACTTTGAGATCAAGTTTAGATGCTTTGAATAAAAAAAATTTTGCCTTACTTGAAAAATCTCTTTATACTATAAGCACATTCACACATCTCTTCCCACTTCCTCTCCCTCCCCCCAAAAATTTTCTACCCCTTATTCAATATATTGTCTAATGCCCACATCCTCTAACTTTGTGAGCATGGGCAATATTAATACTTTTTCAGATTTCTACTCCAGTCACCAGTCCCTACAGATAATGAGTTTTCTAGCAATGACCCTTTGAACTCCAGGGAGGAACTTCCACTCTTCTAGAATAAACTCTCTGCCTGGAAGGAATGCCTTTGAAGTTTTCAGCAGGGAGGTCTTGACATAAGTCTGCAGTTTCAGCATCTACGTAAAAATGGAACAGCTCCTGGACCCCACAGTTGGAACCATTCTTCAATGTATTCAAATTACAGCTTGACTACAACCCTCAATTTTGAAATATTTTCTATTTTTATACTTGCAGACCAAAATTAATCACTGAACTAATTTTAGCCATAATTGAATGACCCCACAAGCAAAATAGCTTCTGAGAATCATCAGGGACTTCAGAGCAGCTTTCTGGCATCATTGCAGTTTCTTCACTCACAGATTTGGACTTGCAGAAAGCACCTCGGGAGAGCTGATACAAAGAGGCAGGAAGTTTACTGCACACTTGCACATTCCAAATGTCCAATCCTGCAGAGTGAGGTCACTGAGTCCTGGAAAGACATCTGAGAGAATAAAACTTGTCTCATAAACTGACATCATCTGAGAGGAATTAGAGAAGGATGTACAGGAAAAATAAAGCTATTAGTATTATAGAAAAGCCACATAACACAAATAAAAATAAGCATCTAAAATGCCTGCAGGCAGCTCAGTGATAGGCTGAGTGATATTTTATAATTATCTATGGGATGTTTTTTGTTTAATTATGACTTCACTTCATCAAGTTGAAAGCTAGCATCAGTATGAAAAGCAGTAGGAAGCCAGTTTTAAATGTTCAGCAGAGGAGGCTGAGAAATATTGTCAGAATCATCAGCTTAAGCCTGACAAAGTCATGCAAACTGAAGGAATTCAAAATGGGTCATGCACTTCAGGTGACCTCCACAGGACCCTGTGTATTATATATGTACTATATGGCACAGGGACAAGTTGGTTTTCGTTTTGTTTTTTCTTACACAGTATACTGTACTTATGAATTTAAAATAGGAAATTGCTGAGGGCAAATACATTCACAAAATATCCATATCATTTGGCTTATCATAAGAAAGGAAAGAGAACTTTAATCTCAAGTCTGAACAATACAGCCATGCTTTTGTCTTTGATTTTGTAGCCTAATACAATTAAGACTGCATTATATTGGTACAGCAAATCAGTTTCTTATAAATACAAAACAACTTTATTTATAAAGTGAAGCTAATCTGAAGGCAAACAAAAAAGACACTGGGATTTTGACAGTGTTGAAAACAGGGGGAAGCATATGTACAACATTTGGACAAATTTCCACCTCTTCTGAAATTTGTATCTTAGTTCTGGCATAGAGAGACATGGATGAGATTTTTCATATACTTTCACATCAGAAGACACAAAGTATAATATAGTCCTGGATCAGTTAGGACTGAATGGTTGACATAGTCAGGATTAAACCCAAACAAGGTGGACTGAATGGAGTCTATGCAGTGATACGTGCAATTCTTTTTAAAGTGCCTGCTGACATGATCCCTGGGAAGGATATTCTCAAAATGTGAAATATAAACATTGTCAGAGCCATGTAAAGGATCCATTGGATTTAAAGATGTCCACAGAGTATAAAAGGTCTTGTTTTACACTTTCCTCATAAATTGCCTCTTAGTGTCAGCAAGGTGATACCGAACATCTATGTAGAAAGCCCTGGCATGTAGAATCGGCTTTAGGTAGAAGCCATAACCATTGATTCTTCAGAGATCTGAAACAAATTCATCATTCTTGTGAATGCCACAGTGCAGTGTGGCATATATAGTAACAATCAGGGAAGAGTGAAGCATCATATAAGTAGACCTCTAAAATCATAGACTGAGATTAGGCTTTATCAAGTAGCCACGGCCAATAAGGCTGTTCTGTGCCTGGGGTCTGCATGCTGCTGATAGCAGGATAAGACATGATCTAAGGTTTCCAGCATGTTCTCTCATCCTTTGAAATGGTTTTAGAGAAAGCAATTGCACTGGCTGTTGTACAGTTTCCTTGGTGAGCTCTGTGGAGTGGAGAGAGAGTGTTGCTCTGCTTGCTAAATTATATCTTGAAGAAAAGCAGATGAATCTAAAGGATTAAGTCAGTTAACAGCCATTCAGACAAGAATAAAGCTAAACACTTAGATTTAGCAATGCAGAATTTTTATAAACTCTGAAAAGGTAAAAGTAATTTTTTTCTATTGGTAATGCGACTTTAGATCACAGTCTTGAGAAACTTCCTTACGAAATAGATAAATAGCAAATAATTTGGAAGAAGAGCACTGAAAACTCATTGATAACATTCACAGAAAATGTTACGGAAAGTGGAATGAATGTATGAAGCCTGAAATATTGAACAAATAACTACATCAGTAAACCACAAATCAAAGCTTTTTTCCTTAGAACTGTGGAAAAAAATTTTAAAAAAGAAGATAGCGCTGTCACTTCACATACAGCAATATTTGTTAATGCTGTTGGAAGAAAAATATTCAGTACTAGCTCTTGAAATAATGGATGAGGAAGCCCAACCAAGAACAACTAATCATACTAAAAATCAATGGACCAATAATTAACCACTTCAGTCTGAAGATTTGTGGGATAGGCAGTTTGGATAAACACATTCAGGTTTTTTGAGTCCTTCTCATACTATAATCTTTACATTCCTTATGCATTAAAATTCAATTTATAAGATATAAAATATTATAATTCTATATATTTCTTGGAATTCCAAGCAGGGATTTTTGATCTTATTAATATCACTATACATTATTAGTATGATGTACGAAGTATGCTTAACTGTTAAGACTGTTTATTCCAAAGTGATTTGTAGTGATATATCCAGGATGCCCTCAATTCCCTTTCATCAATATTTGTTATCACATGAAAGAGAATAATTCCTCAACAGTCCTGGTATGGGGACAGTTTCTCTCATTCACATGAAAGAGTAAAGAATTATGGGACAATGTTAGCTAGATTTGCTTGATTTCTGAGAAGTTTGTTGAAAGACTTTCTCCCTTTTTGTGCCTTCTCCGATTTCTCCACTTCATTCCTTTTAAGGCAGCTGGACAAGGTGAGGGTAAGCTGATTAAAAAATTAGTAATTTGTGTAAGAGGAGGAGAAGAATGTACCTGAGCTTCAAGCTCTATCTACTTTTTCAAATGGCCTTTTCATCGGGACTGGTGCTGGCTAGAACAGGAGGAGGCAGTGCTGCCTCATATCTCTGAAACATTTCCCTTTGATGTCAGTAAACTGTCCTGTTATATTGGCACATACACTCCTAAATTTCTCAGTGCAGATCTAACACAGACTAGAAAAGCAGTTTTTCTCATTGTGAAATAGATATCTGATGGCTGGTAAGCTGAATAATTCTTTAGAATCCACTGATCATGCTCACCAGTTTTAAAATAACTGCATAAGAACTTAAGCATGCAGTTCTATGATTGTACATGTCAGTCCTTAAATTTAAGAATCTGACTGCAAATCATAGCCTTGGGTCTGTAGTAGTAACCTGTGCAATAGGGGTTCTGTTCTACTGGAACTGTAATCTGCAATTTATGTACGCCAGTTCTGTATGGACAGGAGCTCTGGAGAGCATATTTTTTTATATAGTAAGACATAAGGCCACAGTTATCACAGCTATTGAAAATAAAAAATAATTATCTACTCTCTATTTATAGTCATGTAAATGACATAGATTTCCAGTTAATCCAATAGTTTTGCAGTGGTTTTACTCTATCATGAAATGGAAGTGAAAGAGGCTCCAAAAGTTAATTCTTGTGTCTTCTAGGCTGGTTTTACAGAACTGGAGCTTTGTTAATTTCAGCTGTGTTATTCTTGGTTTACATCTATGCAACCAAGTAGAGAAACTGAGATGGAGATAGTTTTTAAAATAATATCTAAGTATGTGTAAAATATCACATTGATTGAGTGTTCTTATGCAGTCATTGAGAGAAGTTTTAGCAATGCAATATATTAATTCATCATTTCAAATTTAAAAAAAATCCAAAACCCAACTGAAAATATAGTCTACTTTCCATTTGCTTGGAATGGTTATTTTTTGCTAATTTGGGGGTTTATTAATTTGAGGCTCATTATACAGAAGCAAAAAGCAAACCACAACGGCATAATGTGATTTTTGGAGTACTCCCTGCATGGCAGAAGTGTCTTGCAAGGCATTTGCAGGAAATCTTACTTTTCCATGTTTGTCTTCAAACTTAAGATTTTACCATTTCAATAGGCCCCTTTTTAAAAATACATTCCATTGCAGATTTTCACTCTAATTTTCACTTGTATAAAGTTGTCATTACTACTTCTGTTGTGATTATTATAATACTGTAGCATGAGCAGAGAAACCTACAGAAGTGGAAGTTTCCTAATTCCATTAATTTGGTTTGATTCTGTTGTCTGATGTATAAAGTGCTAACAACCTTCTTGCATCTCCCTCTGTAAAAGCAGCCTCTTTCACGACTTATACTGTCTTGCAAGAGAGGAATGCAAACTTACACTCCCCATTTGAGTGCAAACCATTACTGTGAGTTCAATTTCTGTTCACTTAAGAATCTCAAAATACCAGCACGAACAAAACAATGCCTTAGACCCAGCAGCTGAACCAATTTGTACAACTTGAGAACTTTCTGAATGATGGATTGTATATCCATATTATCCAACTGCATATACACACAATTCCCATCTCAAATTATATATTTTAACATATAACACAGTCCAAATAATCCAAACTTTTAAATATCTGTTGTTTTAAGTCAGAATATTGTAAAAAGATGCTTGTGGCAGAACATGGTAGATATTTGTCTATATGTTCAGGTCATCGATGAGGACTCCACTAATGTGTTTGCACTGCACGGGACCTTACCTCCTGAGTGCTCCCGTGAGGATTGGAAGGACTGTGGAAAATCTCTGCCACTGAATTGCTCAGACATTTACCTGGAGCTCTGACGGCCTCTAGTCTGTTTCTCCTGATGCCACTGCTCTCCCGGCCTGGTCTGTACAAATCATTTTAACTTCCTGGGCAACAGTTTCACTCTTCTGGCAGCCTGACAGAATTACTGCGATTACATGCCTGAAGAAAAACATTACTAGATGTGACAAGGACATATTCTGAGGCTATAAGGCATTCCTTATTTTTTAAAGCAATCCACATTATTTTAAACTACATTATATATGCTATTTTAGAGGTTGAGATTCTTTACTGGTTTAACACTTTTCCTAATTTTCTGGCACACTCTCAAGGGTTGAATTCTCCGGATATACCCCTCAGATAAATCTTAAATGTCATTAAAACTTCTGCAATGGTAAAAAATACCAACAAAACCAGCAAATTCCAAAACACCAACAAAAATTTAGAAGTTTAAAAAAAAGAAACCTGGGAGGTGGGCAGCATACTGCTATGAGAATAATTGAATGTCTTTGATGTTGACCATGCAGTAGAATCAACAGAAGGAAAAGTCTCTGCTATTTAAAAGCTGTTTGGTTACCTCCAATGTAATTCTAGTTAGACATGCCATCCTGGCAGCTCAGTGACTCCCGTACTTCTACCCAAGGCCATGATCTGACAAAACAGGCCTGAGAAAACAAAATTTGATCAAGAAAAAATTTTATAGAGGTTATAATTTCCACTGGACAAGTCTGCAGAGTGTCCTTGGAAAACTCTGCTTTTTATGCCAGCTGTAACTAAATGCACATGAATTGAGAATGAGCTGCCAGGTGGCTAGGAACATAGCTTTTACAAAAACAGAGGCTGCACTGTACAGAAAAGTACTTGGCACTAAATGCTGCAGCAAAATGTGATTATTTTGAAATTTATTATATAATATCAGTAGAAGTAATTTTAGTCAATTTAAACAAAGAGAAGAGCAACATAATTAATGTTGACACATAATACCAAATAAAGAAATTTAACCAAAGTTCTTGGTACATAGAGATGCATCATTTGTTTGCTTATTGCAATATTATGTCCCAAATAGAATAGATGCCAGCTTGTAACATTCACTTCATCACCAAGGTAACAAAAGGAAAGCAGTAGATTCTCTGCCAAGTCCCTGCCTATTCTCACCCCAGTAAAAGAGACTAAACTGAAGCAGTTCAAACACTTTAGATGGTGTCATGGGAGAAGCAGGTAGGCTCTGCTTACTGCTTTCAACTTTCCTGTTCATTGAAGTCAGGGAGAAGATTATGCCAGTTTATTGTTCTTTAGCTTCTAGAAACTAGGAAAGACATTTTTTCCCCCTACATTCCTCTTTGCTCAGGGCAGATTGCATAGACACAGCCAGTATTTCATGCATGCGACAGCCAAATATACCTTTAATGAAGACACCTCAAAACTCTAGACACAAGAAAGTGTCAGCTTCAAGCACACAGCTTGACTGTAGCTGAGACTCAGAAATTAGTGCCAATTTATTTTTTTTGCAAAATTTTCACAAGCAGCTAAGTCTAACACCAAGACATGTGGAAGCACCTCACTGCAAGACAGTCTGGTAGTTTTTGCTATAATTTTTGAACATTTGCGGTGATTCCTGAGAAGGTTTTTATTTAGGTGACTACTACTGCTGTATAAAAACAGATTGTATTATCCCTGAGGCAAAGGCCCAAAGCAGGGAGCTAGACAAACTCAGGGAAAACATATCAGGTCACACTGGCACATGGATATTAAAAAAACCAAAACCAAAACCCAACTTCGTATATTTGTGGTAAGTGTATTGGAATAAAAGATGCATTTAACTTTAGGAGATGGCTTGGGTGCCAAGTCTCTTAGCTGGAAATAACCAGGTGGTAAGGATCATAGCCTAGATATCCAGGAATGAATAATGCCAAAATGAACAGAAAGGTTTATTTCAGAGTTAATAAGCATACAATTAAGAGATGTGCTGAGGAAAGCAGTATTAATTATAATCTCCAACATTCCTTTAAAAATTCCAGTGATCTTTATCAGAAAACTGATATGATGGGACTGAGAAAAAACTGAGGATTTTTTTTTAATCCATTTAAAGACTAGCATGTGCGTATATATGTGTATTCTTTTCAATTATAGAAAACTCTTCTTATTAACATCAAAATTTCTTTTGAATTTAAAAAAACTTAAAGCATCAACTTCTCTTTAGTAAGTATTCATGAATTGCAGTTCAGTAGGTTTATGGGAAAAAACTGGTATGCTGCAAACAGATTACCTTGTGCTAAAAAGAAAAATGTAAATAGGATACAGGAATAAAAAACGGAAGCTTTCATATGAAAACTGGAAAGAGCTGTTGTTTTGCTCTAGGTCTGTCTGCTCTGGAAACTATAAATGTTGCAGAACACTAAGATAATTTTACATTTTTACTGTGTATAATATTAAATTACTACTGATAGCTATTTTCAAGAGAACCCACCTGCATTGTTGTTTTTTGTATCCATTAGAAGCAGAGAATTACAGAATCAGGCTGTTACATTAAAGTCATTGAAGCAGGAGTATTGTTAAACTGCTCATGTAAAGCTCCAAATGGGCAAAAGCTAATGCAATCAAGTGCACATTTCTACTTGACATAAAACAAATAAATATTGGCCAGAGGCTGATAGCCACAGTAGGCAGGAGAAATAATACTGCCAAAATGGTGATGGTGAAGCAAAGATAAGACATCCAGAAAGAATTTTAGTGACCTGCTGTACACAGGATATATATAGCTGCGCTAGGATTCCAAGTAAATTTTTGGAGAGTTCTTATAATTCTAAAACTTGATAAACGATGCCAGAAAGCTACACAAGGATGCTAAGATATACCTCCAACTGTATTGCCACATACCACAGGCTCTAACTTGTTATCCTCAGATCAAGGCACTAAAAAGTGTTCAGCATCTGAAAGCAAAGCTAAATTCATACTACAGTTAAGATGTATATTTTAAAATTTTAAGTGTAATTAAGCACAGGAACAACTTCTTATGGATACAGTGTTTTCTTTCTCACTTAAGACCACTTTCATACCAGATTGTCTGTACCTTTCTCAAAAGATATGCTTTAGATCACTCAAAAGACATAAATATGTCCATTCCATGAGCTACTTAATGAAATTGCGTGGCTTGTGTTTATGCCAGATATGACAGCACAATCATAACCTTTGGCCTGAAGCCTTAAGAAATCATGAAGCCATTTACAAGTTATTCATGCTTAGTCTGATTTTGAGGTAAAGGATAAAATCACCCATAAACACATATGGGTGAAGAAATCATGTGAGGAATAGGTAAACTTCCTCAAATTAGAAAAGATATTAAAACACAAAGTTTTTCATTAGATTTACTTTCATGCCCTTCCCATGATGAAAATAACATCTTCATTAATATTAATACATTTCAGGTAATACTATTTGGTTTTTGACAGATGTTAACACAGTGCAACCAGTAGGGAAAAAAACCAAATAAGCAAAGTGATCCTATTTAAGCATGTGCAAACATGCTGTGTAAACAGCTGTTTATTATCTGCATCAAAGCAAATCCTCCTATCTCTTAGCAACTGAGCCACTAGAAGACCTTCACCCCCATCTCAGATTTTTCACCAGGCAGAAATGAGCTGTATGTAAATAACAACAGTCTGTCAGTCACAGTGGTGAGGCTGTCACCTTCCATGATAAGATCTGTTTGACCATTAACTCTGAAGATAGTACAGGACTTAATTTTTTCCTCCACTGGATCTATACACTACTTTTATTAATAATACCTGAAGGAGGTATTAATGAGAGGACTTGACGGGACCACCGGCGGGTGGTTGGTAGGCAGGGCCAGGCTGACACATAACTAATTCTACTACTTTTTACTTTCAGCTAGTAAATTGAAATTAGCCGATTAATTATTTATCAATTATGTATTTGTAATACTGACTTTAAAGTGTCATTCTTTACCATCTAAAATTTGGCCTACAGAGTCTGAATTAATTCTGTTTAACTTAGAACACAATCTTAAGAAATTTACTGAGTCAACCTTTATTGAAATATATTGCTTTCCCAGTGTTGACAAGCTGGAAGTTACTTCAGTTTGAATTTTTTTAGTGTCAGATAACCAGATGTCAGACTTGGCCCTATCACTATCCTGTTTTAAAAAGATGTCATGTATCAGAAACCTTTCATCTTAGACACAAACTCTTTTGATTTCCAGGGCAGAATACTTGCATGGCAAGAAGAGAGATTTGTGGACCCTTAGTAAGTTATTTTTCAAAACACAAGAGGATAAATTGAATACACTGGACTTCCTCAATTTCTCACAATAAAGACAAGTTTTCTGGGTTCCAGATGATCCTTGTGGCCTTTTCTGAACCCATCTCAGTGTGAAAACCTATCTGTGCACTTTTCCTTGTGTGGATGCTGGACTTGGACTATGAGTTCTGGGCACATCCACACTAACACCTTTGATGATATCAATCTCATTAAGAAGGTCTACCAACTTCCACTTCATATTTCTCAGCTCCCAGTTGCTAGCAGTATAAGTCTCACAGACTGGAAAAATGGCTCCCAGTTCCATGTCTGCCTTTCATAATCCTAACAACATATGGTTTCTCATTCAGCCCTTGGTGTCATTTGTCTGAGAAGAATTGTTTCTAAAATGATTCCACCAGCTTGGATGCATCTGTCTGCAAGACCACACTCTCTGCACATCATCTTTGATGGATGTGAGCCAGGTCAGGTATCAGAACCTGAATTTATTTCACCTAGGGTTTCCCCTATGTTAGTGGATGGTCTGCTGTCATGCTAGGCAATTTACTGATTTCCCACAGGTCTCAGCATCAAGACAGAAGGTCAAGCAGCAGTTTTATTAATGCAGTGCTGAGTAAATGGGGAAAGAAGCAACTAATAAAAGAAGGAAAATGGGAAATAATTTCATAAATAATTTCAGATGTAATTTCAGAACTAAGCAAGGCAAAGTAGGTCAATGTTCTTGGATTCTGATGGATTAAAAAAGTCCACCTCAAGTAATTCATTCGTTCCTGTTCAGAGGATGACAATATTCCATGTAACCATATTCCCAGTTACGATGAATGACCCTACCTAAAATAATATTTGCCATGTGTTTTACCATTATCAGTTAAATGTGCAAGATCCTGAAACATCCTAATCTGATGAGTAGTAAGTCACAAGATGGGATATGGGAGTCTAATCTCCATGAGCTGCATGCCTTAAAGGCCACAAACTTCCTGACCTAAATTCTGCCTTCCTAACAAGTACACATCCCTTCTATGTGCAGAGGGCAAGATGGGAAATGTTCATGGCAATACTATCAGGATAAAAAGGATTTCCTATGGAATTTTTTTTAACCTAGGTAGTTTCCTCTGTTTCTATTTCAGGTAGCTGTAGAATAATTGCACTTGGCATGCAAAAGGGCATGAACCCACTTTCCTTGGCACATATTACTAATTGAGTTTTCTCACCAATACAATTGCTGAAATTACCATTATTATTGTTAGAATCATAGGATTGTCAAAGTTGTAAGAGACCTTTAAGGTCATCAAGTCTGTCAACTCAGCACTACAATTATAACCCATAAAGCACAAAAACACATCACCTAGTGCCAGATCCAGGCACATCTTAACGAGCTCCAGGGATGGTTATTCTACCACCTCCCTAGACAATCTATTCCTATGCCTGATCACTCCAATAGTGAATTTTTTTTCTAATATCTAATCTGAATCTCGCCTGTCTCAGCTTACGGTCATTTCCTCTTGTCCTCTCACTGCAAACACGGGAGAAGAGACCGACCCTCACCTTACTACAATCTCCTTTCAGGGAGTGGTAGAGAGCAATGAGATCCCCCTCGAGCCTCCTCTTCTCAAGACTAAACGATCCCAGCTCCCTCAGCTGTTCCTCACAGGACATGTTCTCTAGCCCTTTCACAAGCCTTGTTGCCCTTCTCTGGACGCGTTCCAGTACCTTAATGTCCCTTTCGAAGTGAGTGATCCAAAACTGAATGCAGTGTAACCTCACCAATGCCAAGTACAGGGGGATGACCACTTCCCTGGACCTGCTGGTTACATTACTCTTGGTCCAGGCCAAGATGCCATTGCCCTCTTGCCCACCAGGGCCCACGCTGGCTCATGTTCAGCCGTCTGTCAGCCAGCACCCCCAGGTCCTTTCTACTGAACAGCTCTCAAGCCACTCCTCCCCCATCCTGCAACACTGCCTGGGTTCGTTGTGACCCAAGTGCAGGACCCGGCACTTTGCCTCATTGAACCTCCTGCAGTTGTCCTTAGCCCACTGATGGAGTCTGTCCAGGTCGGTTTGTAGAGCTTTCCTACCCACAGGTTGTTAAGCAAGCTCTGAGTAAATTAGGCCATAAGAGAGCTCAGCTGTAAGACCTACTCAAAAAACCTCAGGCAGCTTTAAGCAGAAGACAAATACTGTCTGTTGCTCCCCAGAATCTTGGTGCACCCAGACTTAAACAGTTCTGCCTAAGGAAACCATGTGATAAGAAATATTATTGCTATGGGCATTGGAACAGTTTTAATGGTTGATTTTTGAGTTTGGTTGTTTTGTTTGTTTTGGAGTTTTTTCTGTTACTGTGAGATTCCTACACTCTTCCTAAATTGAAATATAGCACAAAACATCTTGTAAAACTGAGTCCAAGTGGTCAGGACACAAACCACTCAAAAACTACAGTCATTGGCACACTTGCATGATTATTCTGCAGATGACAAAAAATAATAACACCAGTCTTCCTGTAAGGCTCTTTATGCTGTCCTGGCATCAAATGGAAGTGTGTTGTATGTTATCAAAGGCATTCAAAGGTCATAGTCATACAGTAAGGAGGATATTTATCAGAGGAATAAGCCCCAAATTTCAATGCAAAGGGCAGCATTGGAAAGAGCCCTGGGATCATCATCAATACATTGTCTGGTCTCTGGTGACTTTATTATGCATTGTCTATCTTTTACAACCTGTCTAACAAACCACTTGTCTGCCACAGTTCCTGATTAGGACAGTAACTATTCCACTGACAATGTCCTAATTAGGGCTAAAATTCATCCACTGAGACTGTATGTCTCTCTGGTGAGCCAGTCACTAAAAGAAATGTTCACATTCTATTGTTATCTGCTCCTGCTCCACTCCCCCTTATTCTCACTTTCTTTCACCTAATGCATTATTTGGGGATTGTAAAACACCTATCATAACCAAGTCCTAATACAGTATAGACTTAGATTGTCAGTGAAAAGAAAAATTGTAATTAACATTAACAATGAAAATTGTCAGAAGCAGTTGTAAAACCCACAGTGGAGAATTCTTGTACAGTTTTCAGGAAGATATTTAACTGGCAAAAGACTCTGAAACAGTGTTGTATATAATTAATGCCATCTTTTGGCACATTATCTGTTTAACCTTTTAAGTTGAAGGTAGAGTCAGCACTGCTAATACTGTCTAAAATTTCCCATTGTAAAATCCTGGGATTTGGTTCCTACTTTTTGCACTTGGACTATTCAAAAATTTCCCATGGAGCCTCAAAAGCAGGGCTACTGAAAGTTTTCAACAAAAGAATACCACTGTATCCAAAACTGAAGTTGGGGAAATCCAGTATTCAAACCCCTGTCAGGCTGTGAAAGTCATATCCTCATTAGGATAAAGCTGCCACTTTTCTGGCATATGGATTTAGCATTTTCCAAATGTGAGGTTTGCTGCTGTTCCAAGTGTCATTGTTTCTTTGCTCTCAGAGAAGCCCTGCAAAACCCAATTGTAAAACCTGCACCACCAGCTCCTAGAGGGTGCCACCAAAACAATCCTTCTGATTGGCTGAAGTGATGAAGTGCTGTGCTAGGAGGCTGATGGCCTCTTGCAAAATCACAATTCACTCAGGGTATTCCATAATATCTGGTCTTAGGCTTTTCTGCTCCAACAACATAGAAATTAAACACAAGAAGGTGAGATTAAATAGTGATATTAAAATAACACAATAGGAACTCAATAAGAGCCATGATTTCTTGTGGAAATCAATGTGAAAGCCTGCATTAAGTTACTGACTTTAATTACATAGTTATCATAATATGTCTTTTGGAATAACTGTCTCTTTCCCTCAAGAATACTGAGCAACCCCAAGGGACTGGGAGAACATCTGAATCATGTTCCTTACTCCAGGAACTTAATGTATTAAGGAAGTATTATGCAAAATGCAGCAGCATATTTTACAGCAATCCTGAAAGAAGCAGCAGATCCTAGAAGCAGAGAGAGGACAATTCATGTTGTAGGAAACACTGGGAAGTCAATGAGTTCAAGTGTTTCCTCAAGGCAAGATCAGCAGCAGATTAAGACCATGCTACCTAGAGCTTTGTTTAGCCATGTTCTGGAGACCTCTGAGAGCAGAGATCCTGGAGCTCCTTGGGTTGCCTGGTCCCTTGTCTAAACATTCGCACAGTGAGAATTTTTCTGTACTTACACTCAGGACTTTCCCTCATTTCAGCTTATGAGGACTGATTATTGTTTTCCTGATACACACTTCACTAAATACTTGCCTTCTTGACATCCTCCCCATTGCCGCTGTGTAGCTCCTTTTAGGCCTTCTGAAGCCCCTCTCTGCTCCAGGCTGAACAAGTCAAGCTCTCTCAGACTCTTCTCACAGGATAAGTGCTCCAGACTCCCAAACATCTTGGTGCTCTCTGTTGAACTTCAGTTTTTCAGTGACCTTTTTGAACTGGGGGCCCAAACCAGCTCCTAGGCGTAGCCTAAGTGGCAAGCAAAGGAGGGGCAAGCCCTGCCTCAGCACACTGGCTCTGCCCACGCAGACACAAGCCAGCATGCTGCTGGCCTGCATTGCTGACAGGACAACAGCACTAGAATTTAAATTCTAGCTGAAGTTAAACCTCAGAACTAGGCAGGACTTTGTCGTGATAAAACACTGATCCCATACACAGGAAGATGACAGAAAAATAATTTATTTTATTTTACATTCTGCCTTTTTGGTCTTTGCTTCAGACTTCTGGCTATTTCCGCCAGGTTTTGCTACTGGGTAAAATGTTTATGTAATATGTAGCACATCTCATTTTCCTGTTTATATTTTAAGCATTTTAAACCTCAGTTGTATGTCTAAGATAAGAAAATTCTTTTTCACTAGTATGAGAACATAAAAGATTTGAGGAAGCATCAAAAGATACATATTTTCCCTGGAAGCAAAGTCTTATTTTACTCTTTGGCTGTATGTCAATCTGCTTGCCTTTAGACTCTAACACTATGTCCAACACCACTTTGCATATTTGTAGGTAGAAGCAATTTAAAAACATGTAATGGTTTTAAATAATTGATAAGCATATATGCAGATGTTTTGGAGTTATTCCGGGCAAATCTATTGTTCCTTTTTAAGTCATCACAAAATTCCAAAAATATAACAAAGGCTGCTTTCAACTGTTGTAACCGCTTCTGTTTCTCCTCTGTTCAATTTTCATTTAATTTACTTTTCCTTTATCAAATTTTAAAAAGCTTTTTATTACTAAAAAGACATTATGTGCAAACACTGTATCTATACTTTTTATAACTCCAAAAAGCTCCTCTGACTAAAACAAGACTTGAAGATTTGCCTCAGAAGTAGAGAAAGACAATCAGAACACAGAGTATTTTTAGTAACTATATTAGAACATGAATTCTTCTTTAAGAAGTTCAGCCAACTAGCACAAGCTATGGAACTCATATCTGAATCTTTTTATTAATAATTATTATCTGTCAGGCCTAATATATAACAAAAAGGGTGATCATGACAATATTGTTACAGTAACATTTTATTGATTTATTTGATAAATAGATATGAGCTAATGAAGGATGTGTGATGATGGTCTTTTCCTTTCCTTTCCTTTCGTTTCCCTTTTTTTCTTTTTCTATGCTTTTTAATTTGTACTTTTTTTTTTTTTTCTCTATTTTTTTTCTTTTTTCTTTCTCTCCCTTTTTTTTTTTTTCTCTATTTTTTTTCTTTTTTCTTTCTCTCCCTTTTTTTTTTTTTCTCTATTTTTTTTCTTTTTTCTTTCTCTCCCTTTTTTTTTTTTTCTCTATTTTTTTTCTTTTTTCTTTCTCTCCCTTTTTTTTTTTTTCTCTATTTTTTTTCTTTTTTCTTTCTCTCCCTTTTTTTTTTTTTCTCTATTTTTTTTCTTTTTTCTTTCTCTCCCTTTTTTTTTTTTTCTCTATTTTTTTTCTTTTTTCTTTCTCTCCCTTTTTTTTTTTTTCTCTATTTTTTTTCTTTTTTCTTTCTCTCCCTTTTTTTTTTTTTCTTTTCTCTCTAGTACTAAGCTTGTGAATCTGAACTTGCATTTGACTTCTTGCCACAGGATTTGATAGTTAAGGAGGCATTGAGATTTATAGATAGAGAAAATATGCTTCATGTTTTAAAAGTCCAAGTGCAAATCATTAAAGTTTCTAAAGTTTTATGAGAAATATAATTTTTTCTGATTTATTTTGTATTTATTTATTTGTGATAAAATGATCCAATTATCTCATATGTGTTTGACATGAAGGTTTTTAACCACCAGAGAAACCCTAGATCAGTTAGCATCAGGTTACACTTGTCCACGTGTAATAAGTCTGATTCAAAATCATAGAAGTATAGAATCATAAATTTGTTTAGGTTGAAATTTTATGGTCTGTAGATTAGAATGTGTCATATACACTCCCGCTAAAGAGGATCAGGGCTTTGATGAGCATGCTGTAGGTTTTTAAACCAAATTTCATTAGTGATACAGAATATCTGGATGCCTGATGGAATGCATATGTTGATTTCTGTCTATCTTTACTCTTTCCCAGACCAGTAAAATACCAATGAAATTCAATCTATAAAGAAAGTACTTTTACAAAGGCATTTCATTCATGGTTGATTTTTGGGGGATGAGGAAGGATTAGAATAATTGAGACTATGGATCAACTCAGTGAAAGGGAAGTTCCTGGAAGACATGTGGCCACATACACTCATGTTAGAGCTGTGTTTAAGAGTTTTGACTATTTCAGAATATAATATAGAATAAGAATTTTCCTCACTATTCCCTTTTCTGTCAGGTCATAATTAAAAATAGAGTGCTGGTCACATTCACAGGGGATGCTCCCTTGAGAGGGAATGATGAATGCAAGACCTTTTGAGGAAGATGTGTATGAGTACTCCAAAATGTAGGGATCTAACCCCTCTATCTGGCTAATCTTTTTAGCATCTCAGGTACATCTTGATCAAAGATACATCTTTTATCCAGCCCTTTAATCTACTTCCTTAAAACTAGATCATATATCCTTTTTTTTTTTCTTTTTTAAATAGGCATGTTCAAGAGACTGTTTGCCTTTAGAAACATGACTCTAAGCAGTTAGTTGACCCATATGAAAACCAGGCTTCTCAGTTTCTTTTCAGTAATATATTTCTCCAGAGTTAATTCAGATAAGGAATTAAGGCATTAAGGTGTGGGTCCTAGCAGAAGAGAAGGGTAACTTCAGTCTTCTTAGTTGCAGAGCTCTGTATAATCAGCAAGCAAGGAGTAAAGGGAATAACACTATTCTGGGTACCCTATACTCAAATTAACCTATTTGGCTGTCAATTAGCTTTCCGCTTCCTTGGCAGATTTTTCCTCACTGGCATAGATGAAAAATAGCTTGGTTGCAAAGAAGTCATCATCAAGAACAAAGGAGGTTTTTTTGCTGCTATCACCATTAACATATTGTGATCTGAATACTAGACAGACGTAAAGTGACCCAGAAGGTCAACTGGAAGCCAAAGTTTCAAGCCCAAACTCTACTGTCTTTTAAGCTATCTTTTCTCTGCTATCGCCTTCACAACTGTGTTCCTGCAAATGAGGTTTCCAGTGCTTAGCAGTATTAGTCAGTGATTAGACACAGATTCTGAGCAAGTGGAAGCTGAAACTGTACACAGCTTCCTAGGAGTTATTATTGCTATTTGCTTTAATGTTTAAAAATAGTTTATATGGTTTTGTTTAGTTTGTTTTTCTTTCCCCTTCCGTTCTGGACACATTTACTACAAATCAGGTTTTAATCTACTAGGCGCTGGGAAACTTCTGTTCTGCAGCCTGAACCTCCCACTCTGATATTCCTTAGCATACCATAACAATGCAGAAAAATCTTCACAAAAGAAGCTTTCCAAACCTGCAGGACATTCTCCTGAATCTGAGAATGATTTCTTAGAAAGGAAGACTACATTCTATTAGAGCAATCTAATTTGAAGTTTACTGACAGTAAGACTGTGACTTTTAGCATGGCCTTGAGCAAAGAACCAATGACCTGCAGCACACGGCAGGGGAGGAGATTGATTATATTATGTGCATCCTTTACAAATTCTCAAAGACAGCAGTGTTTTGAGAAACAGGAGCTATAAATCTACTAAATTCTTTTCTCTTCCCCAGTACTGACCACATATTAGGTCTCAGGAGGATTATATTTCTGCAGCTACTCTGATGCAGCAAGAAGCAATACGGGAGTTTTTCCCCAACACCCTCCATTGTCAGTCAACTGACCTGCTTGGGATAAATTCAGTGTGTTTCTGTACCACCTGTGCATGAAAACAACAGAATCACTGATCCTAGTTTTTGAAGTCTAGGGCGTATTCTGCTGAGTAGAACCTTCAACTATCCCAATTTTATGCTTGAGAAAGAATTTAAAATGCAATTTCCCACAAAGGCTTCTAACAAAAATTAAGGGATGGTTCAAGAGTGATGAATTAATGGGAAAAAAATAGGAACGTGTGTGTATTTGTTTCCTTCTGTTTGGATACTGGATGAATTGCACTGTCACATAACTAAGTTGTCTTCCTCTTCCTGCTGATCTCTTGAGAGATACTGCTCTGGATGCTTATCCCTTTAATGAAGTCTATACTATTCTATTTGTGGAAGAAGATTTCCAATGCAACTTTCCATTTACTGACTTTTCACTGATAAAATCTTTTCGAGTCACATTTCAGGCAAGAAACAACAGCCTCTTCTGCTAGCCAGGCTTCTGCTGTTGTACTGTGAGTCTAGTGAACAAGAATCAAAGTTTCTAACTCTCAAGTAATGAGAACTACTCAAGATTTATTAAAAACCCATGAAAAATATCCAGAAAGTTTCATGTGCAAAATAGAGGGCTTTTATGAAGAAAAGATAACACAGATAGAGAGCTATATGTAGAAGAGCATTCTTGTAGAGAATGGATAAATGGATAAAATATGGAAAATTGAGGTGATATATCCTATACCATTTTGTGACAGAAACTATTGAATTAGGCCATTCACTTCCTGATTTATACAAAGTAATATATGTGCCTGACAATCATACAGAGTCCCAGGCTTATAAACTCTCATGGGGCTGCACCTCCAGAAAAAGGGTACATTTCAAGGTATCACAATTATTATTGGTACAACATTATTGGCATGAGAGAAAGCAAATAAACTATTAATCATTCTCAAGGTCCTGACATAAACACTGAATGAATTCTTAAAACCACAGCAAAGTATGTGCATGAAATCAGAGTCCTAATTCTGACCTTAATGGTACATTGCTTTCAAGTTCAGGCAATTTCTTTGCTTCCATTTAATATATATTCCCTGGTGTACTCTCTGATACATCCTGGTCAAACTCATCTTTTCCACTTGTGTATAGGCAACACATGACTTTGATTTATCTCAGTCATAAATGTGGAAAGCAAACTTTAAAATTATTGGCTCAGGAACAGTTCTAAAAAAGAGTTTAACACAAAGTACTGTTTTATTGGCTTAGAAAATATATGAGACACCAACAAAGTCATTTTTCCAGAAACCACACCACCTCATCAGGATCATTATGAAATAGATTTTTAGTTATCAGAATGAAGAAGTTTGGTTGCTAATTACCACTCAACTGCAGTACCATGGCCTGTACAGGCCTAGCATTTTCTGTTCCCCCACTGCAATAAACACACAGCTGTCTGCATCAAAATTCACTAGTAGCTATAAAATAATGATACAAAGAGCAAAAGATTTTTATTCTACACTAAAATATAAAAACACCCTATTCTATTTATAAGACCATAAAAAAGAAATAAACGTATTTCAAGCATTGAAAACCTCACAGTAAGCATGAAGAACGCAAGCACACTTGACATGTTTCTTCTGTGAACAATGAAGCATGCAGTCATAACCAAACTGCTATGTCTGCATCCTAGCAAATACATTGACTTTTACTATGGACCAGATTGCATCTTTGCCACACTCCGTGTCAGAATGAGCAAGCTGAGAAGTGCTTTGATGGTTGCATATGTTGTTATCGTGCAGCCCCAACGAACAGCAGTTTCACGAGAATGAACTCTCAGTCTATTTAAATATATGTGCTGAAGAGCAACCTCTTTCTAGTTCAGCATATGTCCTATATTGGGCTTTATATCTCACCATGATAGTTAAACCCTGTGTTTTTTTCACTGCAGAGCTTCTTCTATGGAAACAAATGTACCTAAGAGAGTTAGAGATAGCACTATATCTAAAGGAAACATCATATTACTTCTGAGGCAGCACAAAGCTTTAACTTCATTTCTTGGCTTGCTCCTGTCAAGCAGAGATTCAAATAAAGTCTTTGATCAGTGAGAAACCATAAGCAACAGCCAGAAAAGTAGGTTTGGTTAACAGTTGACATCACTGTTGCTGATCCACAAGATATTAAGTTCTCACCAACAGAATGGTAGAAATAAGGCTGGAAATAAGGGTCTCACGTAGTGAACAATATTGTCAGCCCTGCAATGCAAGGCTAAGAGCAAACTATTCTCAACCATCACCATCTAAAATCCAGGCAGGCCAGCTAGCTAATAACAGCTGGAAACAGGGAAAACAAAAACAAATCAGATAAATGAACGAAGACTCCTCAATACTTTTTTGCATATCAGCTTGTGTACCAAGTTAACGACTTTTTTGGGCTATGATACTTCCAAAATTTATGAGCAATAAAACAGCAGTGTTGAGTGAAAAATGTCTTCAGATAGTCTATACATCATAACTGGTGCTCAAGTTTTTTTTCCATAACCATAGGTATTCTTTACATATACATAGTATCTGTTTGAAAAAGTTTATCTATGTTGTTACTATATTTCAATGTTATGGATTCATTCTCTTTAGGGATATTTGCTCAATATTATTGAAGCTCAATATTGGTGTTTGGGGGCTTTTTTGCAAAAGGGGCTGTTGTTTATGTAACATGAATGCCATTGCATAAAAGTGCACCACTGCTCCACAGCTGACATTTCCTGAAGTAACAAATTCTAGGAAGAGAGTTGTGGTTCAGCATGTTCTTCAGATCTAACTCCACCTGCCCTTATTAACCTTAAATGCAAATTGAATTACCTGAATTCAGGTTTCTTTCAAAACCAATTTGCTCTAACATTAGGCACATCCTCTTAGCAAGCTTCTGAGCATTTTTTTCAGCCAGAAATCAGATACATGGAAGCACCAGGGGTATGTGTAAGACACAGAAAGATGAGCTGTAGTGAACAAAGGGTCTTTTTTCCATTTTATAAAATCAGTTTTGGTTTCAAGGATAATGGGATTATATCTCAAATATATATATGCTTATACTAAATATGTATATACGGTAATCTGTGATTATCTAAGACTTAAAGAAATGGTTTCAACAAATTGAGTTTGTGTGTGTTAATTTGAAATTTGCTCGTCTTAAGTGTCTGCACTGGTAAACCTCAGATCTCATATATAGAGGCATCTTGGCTATATTCTTTCAAGCTAATTTCCAAAAATGTTTTCTCCATCTGTTCATTACTAGTAAAGACTATCATTCTATCATAATTTTCTATCGGAGGAGAAGTAACATCACATCAGCTACTGTCATTGTGGGATGCATAAATCCAGTAAGAGTCTTTCAGTCTTTAGACAAAAGTGATATAATTCATAGTGCTTAAAAATGTACAGGCTTAAGTGCTTAAAAATGTATTTTGTTTAAGAGGTGCTATCTTCCTATTACTTAAATGTCAAAGACACATCTCAAATTAGCGTCCTATTTTGCTTAACTTTGCTTTTGCGTCACATTTAGTAGCAACTAGCAATCTTGTCTCTCCTTTCTTTTATTTGCTATTTCATCACCTTAAATAGTTATCACTGTCTTTTCTTTAATCTTGGTTACTATTTTCCTTTTTCTAGTCACACTTTATAAATTTTGGTTATTGCTTCTGTTTGATTTTTAGTAAGAAGGCAAAGGACTGCCAATATTAATTTCCTCTCTCAATAATTCCAATACTTGTCTCATTCATAATGTAATTATTTTTAGTAAGACTTATGAAAGCTGCTACTATTTTGAGATAACAGTAAATCAGTTTCTGCACATTTTTGGTTTGAGAAGAGGTTGAGCATGACAAGCATCACCCAAAGTCAATTTTTCTGAGCACAGTTGCAAATATAAGCCCTTGAAACACAAAGATTGCAAATAGAAAGATTCAGAAAAGATGACCAACCCTCCTAAGACAGCATTACCGACAGAACTTGAATTGAGGAATTGCCAGTTCCCAGCCCCGTGGACAGTCTATCGAGAAATATTGATATTGCCTACTGCAAATGAATGTTGTTTCCCTATACTGACTAAAGTAACCTGAATATGAACAGGCAGGAGCATACAGATCCTGGAGCTCCCCATATTGTAAAGAAACTACAGTGAAATATTGAAGATTTAAAAGTAGGTCAGACTTAATAAACGCATTTTTAAGTAATCCACACTTCAGATCCTGATATGAAATGGATGAAATCTGTGGTCTGTTCAGTAACTAGAGATTCACCCTATTGCTTTTATTATGCTAAAATTCTTGTGCACACAGAAATGGCTTATGCATATTTGCATCAAAAAGGAAATTGAAGAAGCTGCAAAATTAAACCCTCAGTTCTAAATAAGAAAACTGCACAGCAAAGGTTGGAGCAGGGCCAGATGTAGTAAGAACAGTCACTTTTACCTAGCAGATATTATATGTGGAAAAATCATGACCTTGCATGTGGAAATGTCCAAACTACTCCTTTCTGGCCTTCCTTCCTCAATGGCAAATAAAACACAATTCTTATTACATGCAAAACAATGTCTTTCATACACTATTAACAGAGTATTTTTATGGGTAGTATTTTATGACTGAAACATAATGTATAATCAGCTGCTCCACAGATCTTGCTTTGTGCTAGAAAGGACTATAAATTGTAGCAGTTCTCAGTGCTGAATCTGCCTCTGGATGTTGACACTGGAGCTGCTCCACCTTTGCTTCTCACGTGAGATATGAAGCCAAAACATCCTGCTGTTAATGCCAAATATAAAAGAAGCAAAGGCAGTAGAAGGATGGCAGCACACTCTTACTTGGAAAAGCAGAGGTTTCGAAACATGATTGTGTTCCACATGGCAAAAATATGATCTCATGAATCTCCACTGCTTTTTCATTTGCCCATATTTACAAAGTCAGTGCTCAAGGTATTTTTATACTTAAATACAAGTCCTTGGCTCTCAGTGGACCTCCCAGGTAGTTCATGTGGGTGTTCTACATAATACTTAGTCCCTTGCTTTTATAAGCAAACAGGCACAGCTTCTAAAGATGCCAATCCTGTGAAACCAGTCATGCCATTAGGGAAATTCATAGTAACAGCAACCACAGGAAAAAATGGTCTAGTTGTCTGTCTATTACCGACAGAAGCTTGGGATGCTTCCACAGGCACAGGAGGTCTGATACTCCCTAATAAGTAGAAGAGACCCCTCAGACATCACACTCAACCAAGACATGTACATTGTCCTCACCTTTACTAAGCTCCTTTCTTATTCTCCTTATTGCTTTCACCTTTATACTGATACATCTCTGCATGTATGTATGCACATACATAAGCAAATTCCACTGTAACAATACTCCTAAGAGTACTGGAATTCAATTTTTTTGTATGCTTAAATTGTTAGACCATCACCTCACAGTTTTTTGGACTACTTGCACCCTCTCAGATAGTTCTTTGGCACATATGGTGAGTTAAGCATGGCCCAAGGACCATGCTTAGCAGAGATATGCAGATTACTCATATTGTGGAAAGTAAAAAAGGATGGACTATAATAATAAAGCAATTATTATTAGGGCCAGAGAATAAGTCCAAGTACCATTTGGTTTACTAGTAAACAAGTCATATTTGGGCTTCAGAAGTAGTACAACCAATGAGAAATTCAGGGAGAAGGCTCTTAAACAAGTGTTTTTCATTTTTACAGATGCTGAGTGTGAACATATTCCCTATTTCATCACTTCTTTGCTGGAGGTCTAGTCACATCTCTATTCATGTAACCAGAACTCTCAACACAGTTGAAAAATGCTCAGCCAAGCATCTATTCTCCCATAGCATTGAATATTTGCAGATCTAGAGACTTTTTTTTAATACTTACAGTATTATTCCATTGAAATTATTGGGATCTGGGGGGGCACTGTATATATATAATCAATCCAAAGATCATAAACAGCCCACACATTTCCCTTGACTTCGAGGGTACTGCAGCAGCTCTCCAGTAAGACTCAGTCCCTTGAGAGATAGTTCTTTATAACCTACATATAAATTTAGATTTCCCAGACCCTGATAAGATAATGCCCAGGTTTTCTCAACAGGGAAATAAGCAATCATATGTTTAGGATTTCCAAAGCATTCCCTGTGTTTTATAAACATGAGTTCAAGAATTATTACTGTAACGACCCTTTATATATAGACAGCTGAATAGGCCCCAGAATAAACTGCTGCCATAGAGGCAAGGAATTGAAATAGGTCAGACATTATAGCACCTATACACAAGAGCAAGTGGGTAAAATATTTCCCATGCTAGAAAAGCATGAAGTGACAATCAACAATTTGCAATATTTGGTGACTGCTAATTTCCATAGCTCTGTTTGAGAGGGAAGCAAGTCACAGTTACAATTTTCACAAAGAAGCCAGTGTCGAAGATTTTTTTGCTTTGTCCCTTTTTTGTTTCGTGTGAAAGGGTGGAGGCACTGGAAGCAGATCAAATGACCCACTGTGGCTTTTATACCACAGCAACATGCACAGAAAGCATACAATTCTCTGAGTGCAGTTCTGAGCAGACCTTCCCCCTTTTTGCTGTCATCCTGACGTCGTAGAATGTCCTTGCTGCGGAGAACCCAGCGGGAGCCAAGGGCAGAGGCAGCTCTGACACCGCAGGTCACTGCAGGGTGAAGAGTCGTGCCGAGCTCAGAGACCACGACTGTCACTCAAGGAATCATTAGCAATGAAAAGAGGCGGTGAAGCTTGTTGTGTTGTCATCACACTGTAAGAAGGTTGGCTGCAGCCCAAATTAACTTGCTTAGGGAGTGTGAATCAAAATGACATGCAATCTGAATGTTAATGAAAATTTTCTTGTGCTTTAGACTTTAGATTCCATCCAGAAAGCTGTCATCTGGAAGACATCCTCTCTCTCCTTTCCCCTTGCTCTCTTCTTAGGATATGTAATTGCAAATATAAATGAAAAGAGGAACTATTTATTTCTTTTAAAACCTGCGCTGCTTGGATCTCAGTTTCCAGAGCACTGTATGGTTTCCAGAAATTTCCCCGTGTTGCAGCAGATAAAAAAGAAAAGTGCCCTGCTTTTCAGGCAGAGAATTGCAAGGGTTTCACAGGCAAATAAATGTCATACCTCTAAGTGCTGTTGTACAGTAGTGCAGCTGTACTGTCACAGAGAAGGTTCCCACTTACATTACCAGAGGACGGGACTATTCAGGTGTTATTTGTGGTATTCGCCCATGTAAGACTGCCTCAGTGAAAATCACATTTTTCCAACCCAGACAATAGAGCTACTCCAATATGAAACCAATCTACTGAGATGGAAATAAAAGGGAAGCCTTTAATGTACACAATCATCCATTTCCTGACTAATGTGCAGTCATATGCCTCACCACTTGGCAAGGAGCATAGTTTATTTTAATTAGTATAATTTTTTCTAACAGCTATTAGAGACTCTGGGACTGCTAAATTCAGAGGTCCCCTTCTCTCCCTCATGCACTTAAAAGGCAGCTGAAAACTGAATTTCCTGTCACATGATGTCCACCATCAACTTGTGTTCTTCACACTACATTTCAAGGAAGCTGCTATGCGTGTTGCAAAGCACGTAACATGTTATCAATAATTTAAAAACCCTCTTTCTTATCAGAGTCAAAAGAAAATAAAAACTAGCTTGAGAGATTCAAGATCATAAAATGGTAAGCACTACTGGTCTAAATTATAATTTAGTCAGTAAACTATCCAAATGCCTATTTTAAATCAACAAAAAACAGATTCTGGCTTAAAAGAGAACATGAATGCCTGAATCTAGAAAAAATAGTCTTAAAAAATTCAAATGATTGCTTCAACACAGAAATGTGAACACAGTGCTATCACTGAGAGACAATTCAACATTTTTAAAAGAATTAGAATAAATTATGTTTTAGAAACATACTATTAATCCAAAAGGATTCAGATTTTAATAAATATCAACACATAAAGAAGTCCTGGTGAACTTTGAAGATTCTGTATTTGGGCTTTTTTCAAGTTACATAATTACCCTTTCAAAAAAGTTGGTTGGAGAAATATTTTTTTCTGCGTTTGAGACAGTAGCACACTCAAGAATGAGTGCAAAACAGACTGAAGTCAATCAGGAGTTTTCCAGTTTGGAAAGGATGGCTGTATCTGCTTAAAGTTGAGTTTCTGATTCAGTATTATGCTTAGTCAGTGTGTACACTGTTGTCTTTTCAAATATTGAACCAAGAACTTGGATTGAAATACAAAAGGATGAGTCAGGTCACTGAATACAACCTCGAACGTGTTGGTTCAAAAATTTAAAACCGTGAAGTCCTGACAGACACCGACGTCTTCACAGGCAAGTAAGGTCATCTGGGCTGCCAGACATCCACGGCTGTACATCTCCACTTTTTACATGGGATAAATCAGACCTTCTCTGAGCAAACTCAACCTTAAAGAAGCAAGAATTGACTAAAGAGAAAAAGGCATCAAATGGACATCAGCAGTGAACTGAGTTTGCAAATCTTTGAGGACTGTGTACAATTCTGGAGAATAAAATTTCATTGCTCTGCATTCTTTTTTTTTTGACTTAGCATTGAACTACTTTAACCACTTTCCACCCTCCACTGTGACATCTGCCCATCACAGTGCACTTCTCTGTAGGAACACATTATAAACCAGAAAAATGAAATGACTCAAATAAAATACAAACACTTTGGGGAGCCCTTTTGTAGCTCACCGTTCACTGAGGCTATCTCCAGGACAATGTACAATAGATCCTTCAGCATAGCAAAAGGCAGCAGTAAACTTTATTACAACTGTGCAGAAAATATCAAACAGAAATTTGTGAGACAATCAGTTTGTAAAAAAAGTATTTTAAAATACTGTTAAGTCATCTCAGCAAGAGAGAGCACTGTTAAGTGAACCAGACTTTAGTAAAAGTTCTTTCTAGTGATCACAAATTCTTACTACTTTAACAGTGTTCTCGCCTTTCTCTGAAATATCTTATTTGAAGGAAAACGCTTATAGTGTCTATACTGAAAATGTATTTCTGGATAAGCTGCCATTTATTTCCTTCAGGTCTCTCAAATCAGCAGTTTTGCAAAATCAGTGGCATTGACCAGAAAAGCAGAATATTTGACATTCTTTTTTTTTTGTAGGACGAGCTGCTTTCTTGAGGTCCTATACCTCACAATTTATTTCTTTTTACTGTTAAAATATGGTCACTGAATCTTATTTACGTTCTATCACCAAGGCCACAGTGTTAGCTAATCTGTATTTCTGGTACCTCTGGCATGGGGAAGAGAAAGAGTTGTTTCTCTACAGCTAAGGGCAAACACAGTTAAAAGATTCATGTATGGTTCAGACTTTTTTGTAGTTCTTATGCTATGTCTAGATGTAATGATATGAAGCTTAGATGTGATGATCAGATAAATTTGAAAGTGTGCCAAACTAAGAAGCAATGTATAAGGAACTGTGACTCAGGCTTTCTTGCAGTCACTTAGGTCTAATTACAGCCACTTTACTGATGTGAGAGGTAGTCTTATTATAATTTACATGCTTAGAAGCCGGCAGGAGGTGTAACATAAAAGAGATTGGTTACTTAATTTCCATTTTTCTATATCTCCTCAGCATGCCATTTAGACTGCTGCTCCTTAACGCATGGGTAGAGATGGAGTAAGTGAGACTTAGAGAAGTGAAGAAAATCTAATTTACATCACTTTAAAAGCTGTTTCTAAAGCAGGATCACTGTATTTAACAGATGTATAAAGATTGTGTACAGAAAATGCTACTGTAAAGTTAAATAATTTGTGATTAATGCTGGCAACTTGAATAATTTCTAAGTTAAGAAATACCAGGCTTGTGTTTCACATAGGCAACCCATTTGCTCATTTGTACAGCTCTACTGAGCAGAGAAGAGAGGGATCCTATGGAAAAGATGGTATACGACCCCACAGAGAAATTTAATGTATTCAAGATGTACAAAAGCTAGAGGCATATCCTAATCTTCCTGTGCTTGATTATGGAATGTGAGGAAACAATGTATTTTTATGATTATACATTAATTTCCTCTTTTTTTTAGTGCTTAGAGGAAATCTTGATTGTGTTAAACCTCATCCCATCCCTGTCATGCATTTCTGATATCCTTCTCTCCTGAACTTTCAGCACTGCAAGACAGCTGTGACAGAAGTCTTATTCTAGTGCACTGCCACGCAAAGTAGGTTGCTATTTAAGTGAGAGCCCAGCATGACCAGCTCTCTGCCCTCTGCTTCTCCTCTTGCTCTGTACAGCTAAGGCTATTTCCATCGCCGTGCAAAGCTGAAAAGTCATCACACAGGCTGCGATGTCCATGTATGACCAAAGCAGCAGGTATATCAAAGAATAAAAGTAGCTGTTACCCCTCCTTCTCTTTCCTCACCTCTGAGAGATCTTCAACCCTTTGTGTTGCCTTAACCATAAAACCAGAATGAAGCTTTATGGCAGAGTTTAACGGAAAGAAGTAATTTACAGGGCGTGGAATAGCCCTAAACAATTCCTATGCCATTGTGCCGGTTTGGACACAAATCCAGGCGGAAACAACCCGAGAGGAGCGTCTCGCTCTCTCTCTCTTTCTCTCTCTCGCCTGCCTGCCAGGCAAGCAGGCCCCGGCAGCACCTACCCCACGGGTTCAGGAAAATAATCTCTCGAGTGAAAGTGAAAAAAACTATTTATTTAACAAAACAGAGTCCTCCGCTGTCACGGGGAAAAAAGGCTATTGAAACCCTCTCCCCTGTCCCCTAAAAGAGGACTATGGATTTTAGAGTTCTTTCTGTAGGTAAAACCTGCAGTCCTGAGCTCGGCCGGGCCGGGCCGGCCAGGCAGAGTCCGATGATCCCCCTTGGAGAGTCCCGCTGAGCAGATCCAGAGATGACAGCCGGCCTCAGATGAAAAGCGAGCCAAAAGCAGACCAAAAAGGAAAAGAAGCCGCTGAGGCAGATCACAGTCCCTTCTCCGCTGAAAGCCGAAGAGACTAGGGAGCAAAAGTCCTCCAACCAACAAAATGTTGTCAGAATAGGGAGAGAAAAGAATGCAAAACATTCTAGTTGCAAGGTCAAGCGAGCTGCGTTGAAGAGTTCTCTCGGCTTCTCTCTCCCCCCTTTGCAATTTAAAGGTACACTAGAAATCAAGCAGGCGATGGGGAATACAGTATGGTCATAGAATCACCCCAAGACAGCCATTTGGTACCTTCCAAGGCTGCATCTATACCAGAAGTAATATGGGACACATATTATTCTACTGCCCTGGCACAGGATAGATTGCATCTCCATGGCTAACCTATGTCCTCCCCAGGAAGAGGTGGCACCCTTTGCATTGCCTGCTGAGAGGAAATCTTGGTGTGTACTCTCATCAAAACCCGTGTCTAAGCTTGGTCTGGAAGGATGATAATTATCACAAGGCAAAACTTTATGAGGTGACATCCCTGCTAAAAACACAGACAACCAAAAACAAGGGTCAATCTTACTGCTCATTGGCTTGCTTTATTATTACTTAGGACAGATTTAATAAAAGTGTGACTGAAGAAGGAAGAAAAGTTGTCTGCTCTTCTCCTTTCTGCCATCTCTCAGCAAATCCTGGGAACTTTCAAGAGCCTGGTGTTGCTGCTCCTACCGCTGCTGTGGTAGTAATATGACCCCAGCCTCTGGATGTTCCTATATTTAGCCATTATTTCTGCCATGCCAAAGCATTCCAAGGAGTGCAAACTAAAGTAATGATGATAGAAAACTCAGCAGCAGCTCACTAAATAATCCCAGCATTAAAAACTCGCCCCTTTACTTATTGTTATGCCTAAGGGGATTTCTTTTGGCAGCAAAGCCTTGCACCTATAAGACTTTAAATTAAACGGTATCAAGGATCATTTATGAAGTAGAACAGTAGGCAACTTTGAAAAACAGCTTCTATTTGTGTAGTCTACACCCATCTTTGCCAGGTAATAGACAGATCCTTGACCTATGACAGCTGTCAAACATCTTAAAATTACAGAGATGCAAAGTGCAGTAGGTCCATGAATCAATATCAGTGCATTAGCCAGTGCCCTCCTGCTGTAAGAGCCATCTCTCAGGAAAAGTAGATAAAAAATGTTTTTAATGAAAAGTAGATGTCAAATATTTTGCTTTTGATTTTCTCCTTGAGCAAATCACTAAGCAGAAATACAAAGATTTAACTACCCTCGACTATTGCAGGATATCTTAACTTGCAATGCATTTGCAAGTTCACCACATCTTCTGAAAATCATGTACCATGCAGTAATCATTGCTGCAACTCAAACCCACACTCCTCATGCACAGTAATTACAAATATGCCTATACAACATTATTTCATGGTCTGTCCAGACTTAGTGCACAAGGGAATAGGGATCACATACCATATGGCCTCATTTTGTGCCACCTCAGGTTTCAGTGCATGAACTTCAGTCACAGGAAGCTGAAGCCGGTTTACATTGGAAGGATATGACTCAGTTGCCCATAATTACCAGTTTTTATGTCATTGCTGAGGCTGTCTTGTCTGCAAAAATTGCTGATGCAGACTACTACAGCACAGGCAAATTTTACATTTGCAGGAAAAATCCCAGGGTGGACTTCTTTAGAGCCTCTGTTTTGCCTGCTGTTTCTGCAGTTGTGAGCTATAACATTTGGACCTAAGCAGGCATATTCAGAAACAAGGTGAAGTCCAAAACATATATTTTGTTTAAAAGTAGTTCTACAAAATTGCCTAGAACTTAACAAAAGCTCACTGAGACACCCTGACAGTTTTAGACTGCTTTTTGCAAAGGTTTAACAAGTACTAAGGGTTCCCTGGAAGAGGTTGAATATCCAAACCATTTGCACATGCTATCTTAACTGCTTCCTTTCGAAAACACAATATTATTGAGGCACTTGTAAGTGTTAGTAATATTTCCAGTCTCACTTGAAAGAAGCAACATTTATTTGTGAAATATACCTTCTTGATACAGTATTACAAAGTTAATCAGATCTGCTATCAATGCACCTAAGTCAATCTTTGATGTTTAAAATTTAGTCACTTTTCAGATCCAAAATTTAAAAATTTAAGGGAAACAAAAGCGAAAAAAGGCATTGAAATTTTATTATAACTGTTCATATGACATAGTTCATGGTATGCCTTTTCTCTCTAGTTTTAGTTTCCTTGATAAACATCACTTTTCTACTTTAAATTTCCTTCTCTTTCTTGGTAGGAGTCCTTCACTCAAAATATTGAAAACAAATAAGTAAAAATGCCTCCACTTTTCTTCTGCAAAACTAATTTGGAACCTCAAAATTTAATTAATTATATCAGAAAATATAAGAACCACTGCTTCTTTGATATCTAGAATCAAAGAAATATCACAACTGGATGTTTTGAAGGTCAAAATACGCACACATCCACCTCTGCCAACTCATTGCTGATTGTGTATCTGTGTGACAGAAAAAAAAAAAAAAAATTCTGTAACTTTTTAAACTTCTAAATTTCTGAACTATTAGAGATTGCCTTCTTCCTTCTTTACATAGTTCCAAATGTGCTTCTCAGCCTGATTTATACAACAGTGTCTTCTGATGTCTTCAAATGTTTTTGACCTGGATGTTCAAGAGAAGAGACCTTTGTAGTGCTAGAGTAAAAGAGGTGTTTGGAGGTGCTGTCAGAACTGGGAGCCATTCAATAATTAGCATTTGACAATTAATTATTTGAAGGCTTTAAAAGAAAACCTCAAGGTTGCTGAATATATTTCCCAAAGACTGTTGGAGGTCACTTATGTTGAGTTATGCTAGATTTGGCCTGAAAGGCTGGGAAAAATGAGCCTTTACATCCTCCTGCAATGATGGAAGCTCCCGTGAGGCAGTGGCTGCTGTCAAAAGAAACACTTTGGAATTCTGCAAGACATCACAGGAGGAGATGGCCAACAGGTAGGATAAGTCTGGGAGAATGGAGTCTTACATTGGCTGAACAGAGGAACAAGAAAAACTCACAAGAGGCAAATTAACATCCATGCTTACATTCATCTTCATCACCAGCCGTAAGTTGCACAAATCTTTTTCTTAGTTGAGCAGGTAAGTACACCCAAGTAGCCAAATACATGGACTGTTATGTCTGGTAAATGTGTCTAGTGGCTATGTTCTTCTTCTGTACTCTCATTATGCAACCCTTCTTCCCAGTAAAGAAGGTCAAGGCATGTTTTTATTGCCTTTGCTAATTTTCAAGTCAAATATAGATGAAGACTTTTAATTTTTTCTTTTTTTGTTGTTTTTTTTGGGGATTTTTTTTGGTTTTTTTTAAATTTTTTTTGTTTGGTTTTGGTTTTGGTTTGGTTTTGTTTGTTTGTTTGGTGATTTTTTTTGGTTGTAGTTTTTTTTTTTAAATTTTGTTTTGTTTTGTTTTTTTCTGATGTTTCCCAAATCCAAGGGGAAGTATCACTGATAGTTGTGGGTGTGTAGATTTTTTGGTGATTGTTGTTGTTGGTTTGGTTTTTTATCTTGCATTTTCTATTGGAAATTTCCACTTGAATACAAGCTATTTTAAAAATAAAAACCAAACAAAATTTTTTGTTACCAGTTGTACTTCTTTGACCTCAGTTTTGAAACCACTCAGATTAACTTTGGACATATTAGTAGCCTTACTTAAATCCATCACACACATCTGTGTGTTAATTCACTGTCTCTGAAAACCAAACCAGACAAGCAAACAG
Source organism: Callaeas wilsoni (assembly GCA_013398955.1). Classification (NCBI taxonomy): domain Eukaryota; kingdom Metazoa; phylum Chordata; class Aves; order Passeriformes; family Callaeidae; genus Callaeas; species Callaeas wilsoni. Next base: position 42,191 of record VWPU01004882.1, read on the forward strand.
TAAAAAACGATCATGCCTTGTAAAAGAGAGTCATAAAGCATAACAACTAGAAATGTTAACAGAGGAGAAAGGGAGAGAACCGTTCTAAGAATCTATTCTCCTTGACAAGTGGTATTTATTTAAACAGTCTTCTGCTTCGTTCTCCTGATTATTACACAAATATTTTATGCTCTGGTTGTTTTACAAGTGCATTAGCTCTTAGGAGAAGTATAGTACTTTTATTAGTGCTCTATGAGACTGTTATACAAAAACCCACCTGGGAGGTTTAAATTTTATATCCTCAGCTCTACTAATTGTTCTCTAAGGGATTAATTAGAGTAACTTTTTAGCTTTCCAACAAGTTTATATTCACTCTTACGCTGAGTTAAGAAAGAGTTTGCACAGTGATCACAGGAAAATTCCCGTTGTTTCTTTAATATATCTAAACCTGCTGATAAGGGCTCACAGTAGTTACAGTAAAAATATATGTATATAGAAACATAAGAGTTTTAAAATAACATATTCACATTTCCGTTTGGTTTTGTCCTCTGAGTTCTCTGGACAAAGATAATTATTTATAAATAATATAAGGAAGAAGTTGAATGCAGTTAGAAGTCATTCATGTTTGTCATATGTTCTAGTTATTCAATTAGTTCACAAAAGTATCTAGCAAAATTATCTCTCATTAGCGTCTTTCCATGGATGTCCGATTATACTGTGCTTTTAAGACTACCACAGAGTAGGTCAAATTAAAAAATAATCTCTTATCTTTATTCACATGAATGAAGCCATCAGCCAAATTTCAGAAATAATTAGTTGAGATCTGAGTGTTAGGGTCTGTATTGGACACTGAAACATCTAATTCATGGTCTGATATTCATACATAAAACTATTCTAGATCCTAATATAGACTCCTAGCTCAGAGTCCATACTTCCAGAGAAGCTTCCTAAAAGCACCACCTTTAAAAGAATTGTTGACCACTATACTCCTTTAAAGCATGATGGCAATTTAAAGAGGGAAAGATGAACTTAACCAAGAACAAAAGATGCTAACATTCAGATACCAACAGTATCTGAAATGGCCCCTGCCTGTGCTACGTACTATCCTGTGCCTAACATTAGTTTGGGACTGTGCTGGTCAGCCTGGTCCAGGACCAAGCTCGGGACCATTCAAACAATCAAACAACAAAATTCTTAAATTAATGTTTACTATTATCTATGCCAACTCGGTGAAACACCCTCCAGTCCCTGGCCAACCCACTCTCTTCCATGGTAGTTCTGAGTATCTCTTTTGGAGATGGTAAACTAACTACTTTTAAGAGTGTTCAAAAATGAATTTCCAATTTTGGGTCGTCTCTTGTTTTCTGTTGCTTATTAGAGAGATGGTAGCCAATGTTTGTCATGGGTGAATTTTCTGCCAAACCCAGGATATCAAGGCACCAACTGACAACCTAGCTCCTGCACCTTAGTGAGCAAAGTTCGCACTGTTCCTGGACTTCCTTGTGATCATGGCATCTTGCACTTTGATAGCAATCCAGTGACTTTGAAAAATGAATCATTTTTTTGTTTGCCAAACAAATATGGCAACAAAGTACAGTATAATGCTGAAGTAAAATTAAGTTAGTTCTAAATACGTCAGCTAAAAAAGCTTGCTTCAGCATTTCAAAACAGGCAGAAGTCAATGATAACAGAAATTTTCTTCATATTTGTCCATATTAAAATTTAATTTCAGGATCTTCCGTGTTTTCATTAAAAAATCTTGTCTCCCCTTATCCTTAATCACTATGCATTGGAACTGTTGATTTACCTGGATATAGCCTTCAAGGATGGACCACAGTTTGGATAGAGGCACCCTTTAGAACTCTCTCCAGTCACTGAGGATCTCACTGACTGTATAAACACCCTAGGGGAACTTCTAAAACCTTTAATCTTGATGCAGTCTGACTCTAGTCTGTTCTCTTTTTTTTTTTTTTAACGAGGAAAATATGGCTGGGAGGTACTGATGTGAAGGGAGACACCGAGATGCAAGGCATTCAGTTCCTATAGACTCAACCTACAGAGCAAGGTCAGGTTTATCTTGCAGACTGCATGTAGCTTGTTCAGAGTTAGTTTACATATTTCCAGGCTTTCTCGTGAGTCAGAGGCCAACTTCTCTGTGAAGACTTTTCTTCATTGAACAGTTTTGTTTATCTAACACTTTAACTCTTACGTATTTTTTTTTCCTTGAAGGTCTCAGGAGTCTGGTAGCTATGGCTTCAGCAGCTTTATAGAGGAACTCATGCATTACAGGAAAGTCTCCCTCTGGTGATCGAAGCACACAGTTTGACCTTAATGAATATACAGGTTCTAAAACAGGAGGCAAAAGTCATTTAGATAAGGGTCTTACTCTGTGTAAAGATGTTTCTGTGAAATTTTTAAGTATTCTTTGTTAGAGTGTCAAAATGCTTATTCCCCTATTAAGAAAAAGAACAAACCAAACCAACACAAAATCCTCCCAAAAAACCCAAACAAACAAAAAAATCCACCCAAACAAAGAAAAAAACAACAACAAAAAACTAACAAACAAACAAAAAGACCCCCAAACCTAAAACCAGACACTTTAAATTATTTCCTCAGAGTTAGGAGAAACACCAGCTGTCAAATGTGAAGAGAGTGTAACAAGCAATTGCCTAGCCTGAAAAGGCAAGCAAAGCACCACTTTACATTGTGGAGTTCTATTTTAATGAAAGGAATTAGAATCCTTTAACATTTACAATACATTTGAATTATGTAGTAAACAGCTACCCACTGGCAAAAATACAAAACCTTGGATGAAGTTTAATTTCATGATTTCCTATAGTACACCCAGCAAACTATTGCAAGCAACTGTGCCACTGTGTGCAGAAGCAGCCACAAATGTCCATCTTACACTTGGCAAATTTGGAAACCCTGAAGATGATGTACTTTCTGCTTTGCTGTATAAGAGCTTCCACCCATTGGCAGTCTGAGTCACGGTGTTTAAATTTAATTTTCTGTAATGTAATCATTTTTGCCTGCTACGTTTAAGGCAATTTGAATCAATATCCCATGCAAGTAATTTAGAGTCCATAGCTGTAACCATTGCAGGCAATGAACGGTCTAAAGAACAAAATAATTTTGGCTGAATTTCCTACTTTCTCTCTCTGGCAGTTTATAACAGTATTCACTTCGATTTGATTTTATTTTTTTAGAACAAATAATAATTGTTTAACAATATTTGCATAAAAACAAATGTTTCCTGATCTGCTACTCAACCTTGAATATAAAACAAAAAATTTCTTCATTGAAAGAACAAGTTCTGCTTGCTTGTCCTCCTGTTACAAGATACAAGGTGATGTTTTAATCAGGCCAGTCAAGTCTTAGCTTTGCATTTAGCCCAAGGATCCACTTACATAACTTCCCAGAATATGACACATTCCTTATGCAACATGTGTGGCTGCACTTCTACTGCTTCTGGACCTCTCACAAGGAATTCCCCAATGCCAGTGGTGTCCAGTGAATGGCTTCTTTAAGAAGGAAAGACCATGGCACCAATCAGCCACCTGGAAGGTCACATACTTTCTAAGAGGGCCTAGGCCAAGGAGCAAGCTTAGATCTGCTTTGTCTCACAGACTCATGTAATTGCAGTGGAGAAGGTGAAAGATGGTCCTCACACAGGAGCCAATCTTTATTCAACAGTTCATAGTGGAGCCCCGTCCCTGCCCCACCTCTCTCGAGGATAAAGGGTTACACTCCTTCAAGGAAAGTTTCCTCTCAGAACACAGGTGCTTCCAAATTGGCAGAAGACTCACCAAAGAGTTCTCTGTCTTACTCCAGAGAGAAATGGTGTACAAAATGCAGATCCCCAGGTTGTGCTGCTCCACAATATTGGGAATTCTATGGGTACCGAGGGAAATAGGTCAAGATATGACTTGACATTTTATAAAGTGGCAAGATGACATTTCCCCTAGTATCAGAGACTTGCATATTTTCCTTAAAGGAAGGGGTTCCCTACATCATTCTATTGCAGTAAAGGTTTGGGCTTTGGTTTGAAAAATTAAATTTTCAAAGAACATTTTTCAGCAATACAACCCACAGGTAGACAAGAGAAATGCTTGCAGCATCAACTTCCACTGTGGCACATGAGACACATTAAGTTAACCAAGCTGTTTTTCTTCACTAACCAATAAGAATCTCCAACACCATGCACAAAAGCAATCAAAAATTCAAGCACTGAAAGATACTGCATATGTATGTTTGTTCTAACTACTAAGTGGGATGACAAAAAATATTTGGCTTATGAGCTGTCCAAGAGAAATGGATACTATTCTTATTCCACTCAAAATTATGAGACATAAGAATAAGCAAAAGTACCAATGCCTGTTCTTTACTCCTTAGACTTCATCAGAAATAGGATTAGAGAAAGACAGGCATAGCTTCAAGAGGCAGGATAGACCAAGAGAACCTTGGTCAGATGCTCAGAGGAAGAGATATCAACAAGCACTTCAAGAAACTGTTCATCTGACGTCTTACTCATGCTGGGTTTGTACATGATAGTTCAAATTAATTAGTAACTGGGTTATAGGATTAAAAATCTTTTATGAATCTTTGACAGACATAGTTTAAATTAGCAATATAGATTTCATTAAGTAACCCTTAATTATATGATTCTATATTCTCAATCTTCAAATTTAATGTTCTATGAATCCTCTAAAATGTATTGTTTAGTCAGGGACCACAAACACAGCCAAATAAAATCCCTGAATTACCCAAGACTTTGTGTAAAGGTGTTGCAAATACTGAGTTGCACTGGAAAAGTCTTTAAATTGGCAATCTATTTTACTGCTGGGAAGCAATAAAATTGTTGCATACTTTCTGGTATCTAATCTCTTAATCAATACGAATTCCCAGTAACAAGCAATGAATTCCAACCTAATTGAAACAATTAGCCTAACACTGTTGTCAAGAAAATACACTATTATAAATCATGACATATTAAGTATTAATTTCTTAATCTAATTTGAAGTGTGACTGCACACAGCCTCTCCATGATACTTACTGTTGATAATACAAATGTTGGCTGTAAGCCTGCAAAGCGATCAGTGTGAGTTTATATTGGCATGTAGGGTCTGCACATTTACATTACTGTGTAGAATGTAGCGTACAGGGAAAATGGAAATGAAGAAATACTGCAGGAATTGTTTATGGCTGGCTTTCCCAATCTGGTAGTCTTTTCTACAGAACTCAAGATCACTTTTGTAAAGCTGAGGAAACAAAGCTCTGATACATGCAGAAATAACCTCGAAATAACTTGTTACTAGAACAAAAATTATTCCTAATTTAGTAACTTAATTGTTTTATTCTTAATTATTAAGAATTTAATTCTTAAATTCTGAAGATGGAGCTCTTAAACTAGAAGACTCCAACAGTTTATTGTATTCATGCTTGTATTGTGTGTTTACACAAAATTATTCCTGTTAGGTGAAAGATAATAAAACATAATAAGCCATAATAAAAGACAACTCCCTGTGAAAAACACAGTCTCTAAAAAGCTAATATAAAATAATAAAGATAATAAGAAAGGATGATATTCTCCATAGTATTTTAGAGAAAGGACAACTGAGAAATCAATTTCAGCAAGATGCCTCTCATTTACACTAATGCATATATCTTGTCCTCTAAATTCCTTCATAGCGAAACAAAAGATCTAGTCCCTTACCTCATATGTACAGTTCATCTCACCCAGAGGTAAACATCAAAATCAGCTCAGTAAAGCTGTACTATAAAAGTGCCTGCTATGGGAAATACAGTATTTTTAGGTCACATCTAAGTCTCTGGTGTCCATGAGTAAGCTGTATCAATCAAGGAAACCTAAGAACATTTTCCCTCATCAAAATTTTGCTATTCAAAAAATAGATATCTAGTCTTCATTCATTTTCTTTGTTCTTAATGTAGTTAATAGAGAAAGAGAAGCACATCCAAAAGGCAGTCTTGTTTCTGTCTTGGAGTGAGATTACTTTCAGGAGCTCAAACAATGCCTTTTTGTTTCATATGTCTTAAATTAGAGAATCTCACACTCTAAGGCTTACTCAGGACTATATAGAAAAACTACAGCAAATTAGGAAATCAAGCAGTGTGGGGAATCCCAGATGACTGTTTCAGCCAAAACAACATGTTTCTTTTCTGAGGTGTCTCTTTTGATTTGCTGCCTGATAAAACAGTAGTGAAATACATATAAAGGACCTACCTTGTATTAGGAAGCTCTCAAAAATCCTTGACCCATAAAAACCTCTGTGTATACACCAAGAAAATTTTTGGAACACGTAAAATATAGCCAACTCTAGAATGATATTTTATATCACTTAATAATGAACATAATATTATTGCAGAGAATGGCAAGCATCATTCCCCAAGAAATTTTTCATAAGATGGCATACATCTCAAAAGAAATTCTATGTAGCGCTATATCTTGTCCCTTCTGTGACCACACAATTTAGGTTTTATTTTATTTAACAGTCTTACTGGCTGTTTTAGAAACCACTTATCTAAAAACATAGCAAAGGTAGATGAGACAATTTTTAAGAAAATTGTGGTAGAATAGAATATTTCAGTTCAAAGGAAACTACAACAATCTGATGATTGTCCAACTTCCCGACCACTTCTGGGCTCACCAACAGTTAAAAATGTTGCTAGGGGCATTGTCCAAATGCCTCTTAAAGACTGACAGGTTTGGGGTATCGATCACCACTCTAGGAAGCCTGTTGTAGTGTTTGACCACCCCTGCTTCCTAATATCCAGTCTAAACCTCAGTGGTGCTGCTTTGAAACAACTCTACGTGTCCTGTCACTGGATACCAGCAAGAACAGCTCAGTACCTCCCTCTGCACTTCCACTCCTACTCCTCAGGAAGATGCAGAGAGCAGTGACAAGAATCATCATTTTATGCAAAAACAAAAAGTCAGTCTCACATGACACATCATATCTCATCAAAACATATATCTGGACCAGTATTTCATAATCACTGCATAAAAATTATCAGAAAAAGAAAGTTGTAAGAATATATGAAATGGGATGATTCAAAACAAAGAGGTTTGGGGGTTTTTTTTGTTTCAAGGCACTTTCCAAATCTCTACAAACTCATGAATTTTTCAGTTATATTAGTCAAATGATCCTTTATAATCTAATTGTACCTAACATCTTTAGAGGAATGCATACTTAGTCAATGATTCTGTATTGCCATTATTACTATTAGACTCCTGCCACTAAATCAATAGCAGCCTTATCTGCCTCTAGAGATCACAGCATTTGCAAGAGCTTACTTTTGTTCATGGTTCATTTGAGATCTATGTAGAGCTTTCGTGTCAGTAATGATGAGGTTTGGGACACAAGAAAACAGCCACACATAATTTTATGAAACAGTAGCCCCTCAAATTAACAGCTTCAAATACAAAGCAGACGACGCATGAAAAAAGACTTGGCAAAAATTTGAAAATGTAGAATCCTAAGTGCATTGGAAACTAAGCAAAAAAAAAAGACAACTGTCAGTGTTGATCTAAGTTGATAATAGGAGAGATTTTTCAAAGCATCTCTCAGAGCTGAAGCATAATTCTGCTGTAAGTTAATGGGAACTGTGATCCTAAGCCATGTAACCATGATAAAAATTGTAGACTGTGTGACAGAATCGCAGAATTTCATAATGGTTGAGTTTGGAAGGGTTCTATGAAAGTCATTTTGTCCAGCTCCTCTGGTCAAGTAGGATGGCCCAAAGGTAGTTGCCCAGGGCTGTATTTGTAATATCTCCAGGGATAAAGAGTCCACAGCCTGCCTTAGCAACCTGTTCTCACTACTCCATCATCCTATAAGTAAAATTTTTTTTCCTGATGTTCAGACAGCCCCTCATGCATTTCAGTTTGTGTCTGTTTTTCCTGCCACGTGGAATCCCTGAAAAGAGCCTCCCTTCAGGTATTCACATTCATTGCACCCTCCTTTCAGGTATTTACATAGATTGATAAGATCTCTCCTGAGCCTTCTCCTCTGTAGGCAGAATGGTCCCAGCTCTGTCAGCCTTCCCTCACATATGCGGTACCCCAGTTCTTTAACCACCTTTGTGTCCCTTTGCTGAAGTCTCTTCTGTACACCCACATCTCCTGCGTTCAGAGAAGCCCAGAACTGAACACAGTACTACAAGTGTGATCTCACCAGTGCTGAATAAAGGGGCAGGATCACCTCTCCTGGAGTCTAATGCAGCCAAGGGTACCTTTTGCAGCCGAGGGTACCTTTTGCAGCCGAGGGTACCATTTGCCTCCCTTGCAGCAAGGGCTCCCTGGCTCATGTTCGACTAATTGTGCATCAGGACCCCCAGCTCCTTTTCGGCCATGCTGCTCTCCAGCTGATCCTCAACACATAATTCTGTATAAAATTTTTCTTCCCCATGTACAGAATTTTGCACTTCTCTTTGAACTTCATGGGGTTCCTGGTCGCTCATTTCTTCAGCCTGTATCCATTAAAAGGAATATTCGACTATGTTAAATATTTTGCTCCTTGTAACTGAAATTGAATTCATGTTGCTGGATCTTTTTTGTGAAAGAAAACAAAAATGCATGGTTTTCTTCCCTTCATGGACAAGGATGTTTTCATTTCAGTAACTTCCAGTAGAAAACAACTGAAATTGTGAGAAGTGAATACCCCCTTGCTTGTGCAACTTTCAAAATATAACAAAACTTTTTCAGTTTTCAGGAGATGGCAGGCCAAAGCTCTCCCCACACACTTGACAAAAGTGATGGAAAGGACAATTACATTTTGTTAACAAACAAACATTAAGACATAAGGTAAAATTATGCTTGAGTGCACAGAATCTTTTTTTTGCAATAAAGATTTAGTAATAAAAATGATGAAAGACTTATTAGTTCTTCTCAGTGGAAAAGTGGTTTGTATTATTTTATGGTACAGATTGCTCTTCAGTAATATGCAGAACAATACTTGAACAGAACAAAAGTGTCACGTGAATCAAAATGCAAATAGCTTGCTGGGGGTGTATATATTATATATTCTCTAGGGGTTTTGTTGTTGTTGTTATTGGTTTTTGTTTGGTTTGTTGGGGGTTTTAACAGAGCAAGTATCCAAATCAAAATAAAGGTACATTAAATTGGCACACTTGAACTGGACTGGGACCTCAAGAGGGACCCAAGGGAGAAGAAGGATCCATTGAGGCTGTTCAAGTCAATGAGCATATCTCTAGATAGTCAAGGTTTTAAATTGCTTTCTTCATCCTCACTTCATTGGTGCTTATACTACTGAAAGAAATGGCTTCAACATGTACATGGTCTGATCAATTTCATGGTACTTATAAATTTGATTCCATTATAAATTGCATTGCAAAGTACTATCTTCAGCTAAGATGAATATCTATACATAAACATGCATAAATTCAGTGGCACTGACTAGACCTGCAATGCAATAAAACGGAGTATTAATCTGAAGGTTCCTAAAGGGACATGAAAATAGTTTGTATGCTAGCAGGTAGGAACAGTCAAACTGTTCTACACTAATACAGTTCTTCTTTTGTTCCAGCCAACATACAGCAATGTAAAATGATAGTAATGGCCTGATCCTTGCATTCCAGGGTAGGCAAATTAATGTATTCAAATAAGTGCTTTAGTAGTTTCCTCACCTCCTGTTTTGTTCTAAGCATTCTGAATTCAAACCAGCTAATTGAGATATCAGTGCTAAAGGATGAAGTTACGTTGGCCTGATGGACCTAGAATTTTCTAAACATGAGGGAAATTTCCAAAAATTAAACTGTAAGAAAGAGAAAAAAATCTTTTAGGCATCATTTTCACCTCTCCCTCATATAAAATAAAAAAGCTAAATACAAACTATCAAGTAATAAAAAGGCTTACCTCAAATCAGAGGCAAATTACATCAGAAAGAATTTATTCCCAAGACACTTCAAAGTGTAAAATCACTGAATTTAAAAAAAAAAAAGTGAGGATAGTGGAAATAATGTCATGATACATTTCAGGAGTAAGGAGCTTTGTATTATTTTTCTTCTCTAAGGCAGAAAACATTCCTTTCCCTTATTTTTTTCAATTTACCAACAGGTGGAAAAATTAGGACATCTTAGAATTTAATTTCTTGGAACTGTCTTTTGGCATTCAAAGCTTCACAGCTGCTAATTGCAGTATTTTGTTGCAAGGCTCCCTGCATTCCAAGCCTGTCTCTTTTTCTTGTCCCATCACATAAACCGTCCCTGAAGATGACACAGAGTGTGTTTCTCTGTTGAACTTTCCATTGAAAGAAAAGTGTACCATGAACATCTGATATTTTTGCATCACAAGAAAGCTCTTTTAGAGGTGAGCACTCTATGTTAATTTCTAATGTCCCTTAAAATAAAGCAAAACCCACAGAAATATTTTTTCTAAATATCCCATCACATTATATTTGTGTCTATTGTCAAAATTTTGAGTCTTGTGGCTGACAACCAGAAATGTTAGCCTCCATAGTATGATTGTTTTCAGTGTCTGAACTAGTACTTTTCTGTTTCTTCTCCTTGTGGTTGAGAAGTCCCCCTAATTATCCACAATATCACATTAGCATCTTGACAAAAATTCTTCCATCTCCTCTTTTCCATGACTTGTAGAGAAGCTGTTAACCTGTTATGCTGTTTAAGCTTAAATCTTTGCTTTACTGTCTATACTGTTATCTCATTTCTTATATAGACTGTTCAGAATATATCTTAATATTTGTACCAAATAGATTTCTGAGATATTGTCATTGTACTTCATGTAACTATAACAAAACACACCAGTAAAAAATTCTGGACAAGTTCCTCTGAAGAAAATCTATTTAAAAACTAATTTTTTAAAAATTGCATATTTAGAGGAATCTTGCAATAGAGATATTGCTACTGTCTATATCTCACAATGGGAGAATTACTCTGGTTTTCTAGTGTAGCTCTGAAATTTGAAATTCTGGGAAAATAGTAACTGTTAGACAGCATTAGAAAAGAACTATTTGTCATTAAAAAAAAACATTTGGGGTTGAAAATAAGGGGTTTGGAGGTAGGGGATGACTTTTCAGGAACTATTGTTGAGGGGAATCCCTCAAGAGACTGGTAGACAACCATTTCTCCTAATGGAACCTCAAAGAGTAAAATAATAAAATCTCTGCCAGGTTGTACTTTACAGAATAATCGGAATAGTACAAAGTAGTTTGACTTCCTTCTATTTTGAAATTTTTACAATTATTAATAAATAATAAGAAAATTAGTTACACTTGATATTGAGTGATACTCAATTTATTTATAAGATAAAAGGTAGGAACCTCTAAGTGTTACAAGAACCACCATATGAATTTTAAATTTATTAGCAAGCAACTGAATGCTTGAAGTATACTCAAAACTGGGAAAAACCTAGAATGCAACGCTACTAGATTTTATATATGTTCATGCTCAGTTAGGGGAGGATACACCTCTTTGTTCAGCCAGCCAATGTGTGTTGTACTGATTTTCACAAAGAAAAACTCTCAAGATTTAGAAAAGATAATACGAATACTAATGAAATAAGAGGATAGGGTCAGTGTACATTCCTGGTCAGATCAGATCAGCTCAGCAGAAGTGTCTCAAGTCTGTGAATAAATCACAATAAGTTGGTCTGTTACACTGGGTGCCCTTAAATTTAAATAAAATTTTCTGCTTAAAAGTATCATCTCTCATATAATAGGATAATTCAGAAATGCTAATGTTTACCATAAATGACCATCTTAAATTAATTTTAACAAGCAGGCAAGTGAGAATTTTATGGTGACTGCACCATATTTAAAGCTTTCAATTACAGCAATATTTTCAAGGATTTCATCTGGTTGTTCTGGATACTCACATTGTGTTCATTCTCATAAGATTAATAACTACAACAATTCACACTTATGAAACATTCTTTCTTCACATTTCTCTGTCTTGGCCTCTTTGGCAAGGTAGTAACATTTTTCCAGGCAAGAAATTAAGAAAGTAAGGTTAAGGGAAATACCTATAATACACTTTTAAAAGTTCAAATAGAATTTTCAGGACTGAAGCCTTTCTGGTTAGACCTTGACTACATTTACTTCGAGACTATGGTCACTCTAGCAAAAACTGTGAGATCCTACCCTTCCTTGAGCAGTCACATGAGGAAAAGAAAATAGACAACCTTGAAAACCTGGTACTATCCAGCAGAAGTTTTTGCTTGACATTAAGATCATTGATCAAAAGAGTAGCTTGAATTATCTTCAAAAGGTTCAAGCCTAAGCTAACTCTCTCTGTTAAATGTGCAATTACCTCTCGTCCCTTTTTTGCTCTTGTAAAATCTAAATCTGAAATTACTTTTCCCTCATCTATGGATAAAGTTACATGTTTTCCTAATGAAAGTGAGACCTTTCATTTTGCTGCTGCTTAAGTTCTTACAAAGTCGAGGTGAACTTGTTTTCCTGGTTTGTACTGACCAAGTGAACATGACATGGACTTAGCTGCCATTTGCACAATGAACCTTTAGACCTCAGTTAAGATACCCACTATTAACTTTCTGATTTCTAGCATCTTAATGTATGTGAGAGAGTTCTTGTAGGGGTTTTATTTCACTGTAAGAAAAATATGACTTCTCAGTCAAAAATTTAGTTTCACAAAGGTGTTAAAAAGACACAAATATTTTTCCCTCCATTATAGAAGAAATGCTTTTGTCAAACAGCCAGATTGGAAGAAAAAGAAATGAGGTATTTGTTAGAACTATCTGACCAGTGATTTGTTTTTCTTCTGATCTAATTCTTATCTAAATGCTCTTGGTTTGCTTCCAACAAAACATATTTTGCCTACTGTGAGGTTTAATTAGTGATAGCTGGCATAGCACTTTGAAGATGTGAAGTATTCTGTCCAGCCTAAATAACCTCTATCATCTCTCATTTACTCCCTGTCTAAACTAAACAAAATAAACTAAATAAAATATCACGCTACTTTTTTTTTTCTTTTTTTTTCTTTTAAAGTATTATTCTTGAAATACACGTACTAAATACAATGCAAAATATTCCTGTGTTTTTGCATAATGGAAAAGTATTATTCCATAGATGTATGTTCCCTTATTTACCATTCTCAGTCATCAACAGCAGAAACACCAGCCTTTCCAATGAATGCCAAGAAAGCCAATATGATATGTTTTATTTTTATTAGCAGTACTGAACTCAGCTTAAATCCCAGCCTTATACTAGACATTGCACATACCTATAAGTCCCAATCTGCAAAGCTTGCAATCTAAATGAACGTAATAAATTGAGAGACATAGGCAGATGATGCCTTAAGATTTTAGCTTTTATATTTTCCATATATTTGTAATTCTGCAATTCTTTAGTGTATAACTCTGACCTCCATATAGAGTGTTAGCCACTGCTTTGCCATTTTGTTCAGACACAATAATTCTTCTCTAGGCCTGAGAAACAAGGACACCTCACTGTCTCAGGCCCCGAGAAATGTAAACAAAAGTGAGTGGGGGGAAGCAAACTTGGGGTAAATGGCTTCATTACCTGCAGCTGTAATTGGAAGATTAACCTCCAATATGCAAATGGACCAAACTTATAAAAGTATGAAAACCTGTGACCATCATCCATTTTTGGGTGTAGCCCCTGGGAGGGTGTAATCTACCCAAAATGTACCCAAAGGCCCTTCAATACATATAACCACTTTTTATTATCTTAATTTTGTCTGGCCTCTGTTTTCAGGTAGCCTCAAAAAGGCATCACAGGGAACTGAGGCAGAAAGGTCAGTCAAATAACACTTGTCCAGTTCACACAGCAAGATTTGTTGTAAAACTGGCATTCAGCCTACCTAGATTTCTCAGGGTTCAGATCATCTTTTAACAGCAACACCTTAGGCTGGTACATATCAACTGGCTGGGGAAAGAGGAACCAGAAGGTTTATTGTTAACCTACAAGCAGAAAAGTAAGGACGAATACAGCAAATCCAATCCTTGGATGCATCAGTAATATGAATGTGTAAATCACAGCTGGTCATCAGCTCGGGGAAACTTAGTTGAAGTCAAAAATCAATGTTAAGACTCTTCAGGAGCACTGTAAATCGGTTAGTGTGCAGTAAGAGGAAAAGTTCAGAAAATATTGATAACGACCCACAATAAAATAATGATAGATGTAAGATTATTTAATCTAGGAAAAGAGGAGGGAGGTTGTGGTTGCACAACCTTGGCTGGCCACCGGATGCTCACTCAGATGTTCTCTCACTCTGCTTCCTTAACAGCATGGGGAAAGAAAATAAGTTGAAAAAATTCATGGGTCAAGATAAGGACAGGGAAATCACTTACTTATTACCATCATGGACAAAACAGATTGAACTTGGAGAAGATAAATTTCATTTATTGCCAGTTAAAAATGCAGGAGATTAGTAAGAAATAAATCAAAACCAAAAAGACAAGTGAAGGCCCACCTTCACTCCCTCACTCTTGTATCCTCTATCTGTTCCCTTTCCCGAGCAGCACAGGGGCACGAGGAATGGGAGTTACACTCAGTTCATAAGACATTGTCTCTGCTCTTCCTTCCTCACACTTTTTTCCTAATCCAGTGTGGGGTCAGTCTGACATGAATTCTTTTCACAGGCTGCAGTTCTTCGGGGTAGATCCATCTGCTTCAGTGTGGGGTCCTCCACAAACTACAGAGCAGATGTCTGTTCTGACATGATTATCCATGGGCTGCGGGGAAACACACTGGTCTTATTCATGATCTATGTGGAATCTCTGGTGCCTAGAGCACCTCTTCCCCCTCCTTCTTCCCTTACCTGGGTGTCTAAAGGGCTGTTTTTCTGCTACTTTTCTCATTTATTTTCTCACTCTCATGGTTTAATCCCAGCCGGCAACACATCCCCACACAGCTACTTGCTCACTCCTCCCTGGTGGGATGGAGGAGGGAATTGGAAGACTTAAAGGGGAAAAAAACTTATGGGTTGAGAGCAAGACAGTTTAATAGGTAAAGCATAAACTGCACATGCAAGAAAGCAAAACAAGAAATCCATTCACCACTTCCCATGGACAGGCAGGTGTTCAGCCATGCCTAAGAAAGCAGGTTTCCATCACATGGAACAGTGACTTGGGAACACAAACGCCATCACTCCAAACATCCCTTTCTTACTTCTCCTTACCCCAAGTTTTCATGCTAAGCATGGTACCATATGGTGTGGGATATTCCTTGGGTCAGATGGGGTCAGCTGTCCTGGCTGTGTTCCCTTCCACTCCTTGTGCACCCCCAGCCTCCTGACTGCTGGGGTGGGGTGAGGAGTAGAAAAGACCTTGCTGCTGTGTGAGTGCTGCTCAGCAATAACAAAAACATCCCTGTATTATCAACACTGTTTTCCGCACAAATCCAAAACACAGCCCTATAAGTTATTGTGAAGGAAATGAACTTTTTTCAGCCCTATCCGTTATGCTTCTCTCACAACTGCTGCACAGCAGTTTTTACCCTTCCTAAAATGTTAATTAGTAATAACATCATGTATGTTACATAGATGTTGTATGCTGCTAACAGAGGCACTGCCAGCATCACAAGTGGGCTCAGCTTTGGGAAGCAGTGAATCTGTTTTGGAGCCAGCTGTAACTGACTTTGTCTGACATGGGGGCAGCTTCTGGTCTCTCACAGAATCCACTCATGAAGCCTCTCTACTACTAAAAATCTGTCACTTAAACCCAACACAGAGGTGAGATTTTTAATTCTTCAACTTCTATATATAGTGGAAGCTAGTAAAGAAATAAACATCATCAAGCTCAGGAAATATCCTGAGCTGAAAATACATGGAGGCCAGGAAATCATTAGGGATGAATTATGGATGCTTGCCCCACATCCCATAACTGCTGCTCTTATTGAAGGACATGCATGTTCTTCAAGACAGAATACTGGCTAAGTGGTCTGCTCTAAACCAGAGAATTTCTTCTTATATCCCTTTATTCAGAATTTTATAAAACAAATCTAACATTTTATTATTTTTCTTTTAAATGTCACAAATAATATTCAGCAAGATTCACTTGCTACACCAGTCTCAGGATTTGAATACATCTCTTCTGTATCAGACTGAGGACTTTGAAAAGTACATAAATAGTTACAAAAGGAAGTGCTATTTACTCAAAACAACAAATAATACCTATTAAAGTGGCGATGCTTCAAGATAAATACATTAACCTAAGGATTCTTCTGTGTTCTGGGATAAATGAAAGTCTTCCCTGTTTCAGAAATTCTATCATTACTGGAACTGGTAAAATCTTACTGAAGTGTCCTGAAAGATTAGACTAGTCAGAAATATCATCATTGTACATGCTCTTACACTTCTTCAAGCTGAAATATTTAAGGAATAGAGCATTTCAAACCTCAGTGGAAAACACTAAGAAGTTAATGAAAATATCTTGGATTGAGGAAGACATCTGGGCCTGCTTTATTCACGTTCTTAAAATGAAACACATGTTTAAAATGTTCCTGAATTGTGTCCAATATAAATAACGGCTAAATCTTCAATCACTTCCTTGGGTAAGACAAACCATTATAATGAACAATCTAAGAAAGACATAACGGAAAACAAGTCACACTTATAATATGATTATGTGTATTATGCCACAGGCTAAACCTTGAAATTTAACTTATGCTGAAACTTTACTAAAACCAGTAAGGACACATAAGAAAAAGAAAAAAAAAAATATATAAAAAGAGATTGAATAGTCAGATTTTCCCCATATTTCCTAAAGAGATTTTTTTCCGAAAGGTACCTGCTGGATTAAGGGTAAAATGGCTTTCCTTCTTACCCTTCCCAAGTAACAGAATTATAAAAGAAGAGCAGCTCAAGCTTCTTATACTGCACTATTTAGTAACAAATGTCATTGGTATGCAGCCTTTTAGTGCTACTTAACATTTGCTAACTACTTCTGTAATGTAGCTGGCCCATAAAGTTATGTTCAGAGACACTCAGGAGTTGGTACCAGGCAGAGTAAGCTATTCAGAATTCATAATTGGCATTAGATAAACACAAAAGGATTTAGAAAATGTTTAGCTGATGCTTCACTGTTTTACTGAAAAAATAACAAAAATAAGACAAATATTTATTTTAACAGCCAAACTCAGGATAATTATTTACTGGTTATTTAATGGTTATTAAAGAGGTAAACTCAACCCCATAGCAATACACTTTCAAAGATTCTTCTTCTTTCCCTCTCAGTACTTCTTTTTAAAATGTGATCATGCTGTTGACACACAGTCAGCAAATGTCAAGCACCAGAGCTTTAAATTCAGTCAAATCTGAGTTCCACTTTTGCATTCCACACTCACAAAAAGAAGTAGGAAGCTGAAATACACCCACTTTTATAACTTCAAGCTTTACTTATTTATGCTTCCAGGAACACTGCTGGAAGTCTTAAATCATGTTAAAGTTGGTCTCTAAATAGGATTTTCAAACTTCAGAAGAAATGCATAAGCAGTGTAATGCTCTTTCTTCTTATCTTGCATCACCAGTGCTTACACTAATTTCAACAAAATAATCTCTAAAAGGCACAGATTTCATAAATTAGCAACACAGTACCCGTTGGAATCCATCCTTCAGATCATCTGGAGGCTTTGTATTAAGAGGAAAAAAAGGAGAACAAAGCAACAATGTAAAAGTTAAATCTCTGCCTGAAGCATATAGGGTGATGTGAGCATTGATACCAGACTCTGTTTTAAATTAAAAGCAATTTAAGGAAGTTCTTTATAAAGTAAACTAGCTAGGCTGCAACTGAATAACATAATAGGCTTTTACTGCACTGTTTTCTCCTGTTGCCATACTCTTGACTAGTGTTTCTCAGGATTTATAGGCCTTTCTTGGAGGTCTTCTTAAGAGTTCTGGATTTTAGGATTTCTTTGCTTTTCTTCATCATCCTTTGTAAGTTAGTGTTGTCATGTCATGGGACCGCAATTGTTTATTGTGAAAAGTCACTAATGACCAAATGACCCTGCCACCCGGGGCACTTACAGCCTCATGTTAAACTCCAGCTGTATAAAAAAAAAGATCTTCCCAGGCTATTGATTCCCTGGCAATGTTTGATTGTACCCTGAAGGCAGGTGACAGCAAGGCAACTGGGCTCTTACTGTTTTACTCCCTATTACACAAACCAAATAACTCTTCTCTAAATGAATCCACGTTTTTTCTCATTTCTCTTCTGTCTGACAGTTCACTATTTAAAAATCTGTGTACTGTTTGTTTCTGGGATATTGAAACTAAAATCTTCATGATCTTCATAACGACAAATTTCTAGACCCTCAATTTAGCTCTAAGATAGTGGCAGTATTTGTTGTGCTCTACACTCTACAGACTTTTGAAACCGTCAGGTTCAAAGCATGACTTCTTTAATACTTATTATGGTCTCCTTGTGCTACCCAGATTATGTCATTTTGGAAAACTCTTCCACTAACTAGAAATATGAGCAACTCTTACAATATCACTTGTCTTATACTGTGACTACAAACATAGGAAGCTGGCCTCATAGGGAATGAAATGAGATTTTAGTGATCAAGCTAGTCTAGAATATGAATGTCTTGAAGAAAAGCTGCAAGACGAAGTTGAAAAAAAGTTGCATTAACCTGCCAACTTCCCCAGAAGGAAAAATAACCCCAAACTTATGCCTAAATAACCGCAGTAAAAAGAAAAGCAAAAGATTGCAGAGTCTGACTGAATCTGTGTTCTGAGAGGCGCTAACATAAAACTTTTTTTTTCATTTGAAAATCTCATTCAATTTAGAGCATACGATGTCCTTTACTTCATGGTTTAATATACTATAGTGCATATCATGGTGGTCTTAAGAGCAAAGTCACCTTAAGAACAGAGCTGCAGTAATGAATAAGAAGTCATCCCAAAGTATAGGAGTCACAGGTGCGGTCGAATCAGGAACATTTGGATATTCAAAACAGGTTTTCTTGAAAGATTTCTCTTCTGATTGCCTATTTTCTCCAGCTCTTTTTTCACTGTTTTTAAGCTCAGTTTCCCTTTGTGCCTAACCCTGTGACCTGGTCATCTGGTCTCTGCCATCTCTCTTCCATTCCCTTGTCATAGTTTAGGTCTTTCTAATTCCTTGCCTTCAAATAACTGTATATTAACATGGGTTTCTTGGCATTGAGAATCACTTCTCTTTTTTAATCTTGAAGCCTTTTCTCACCTTGCATCTGCCATCTGTATATCTATGGCTTAGTATCATCTATGACTGTTTAGCTGTCTCTCTGTGTGACCAGCTGGGTTTGATGATCAAGCACAGGGAATGGCTTCTCCACAAGGAACTCTTGTGCAACTCAGCGCTCTTCCATCTGGACAACAAACAGTTTTAAGGAGGCCATAAAAGAGGATTTCAAAACTGTGACTGATGTGAGTGGATTGGGGTTGACCAGTCACAGACTACTTGAAAACAGGGTGCCACCAAATGAGACCCCAAGGAGCAAGGCTGGTCAAAAGGCAGCAGTCCTTCCTACAACCAGCAGAAGATCTGGAGAACTCTATCAAGTATGTGTACGCCATCTCTTTTGTTCATAGCCACCACTGGAGACAAAATATGGACCTGATCCTGACCAAAACAGTTTTTCACATTAATATCAACAATGTCAACCACAATGGTGTCACTCTCAAAGACCAGCAACAAGCTAGTAAAGACTAGCAAAGACAGCTAGCAAAATTTAAAAAAAAAACAAAAAAAGAACTAAAACAAACAAACAACAACAACAACAAAAATTTACTTACATTTCTGCCAAAAAAAGAAATTTGGTTGGAAAATTCGATGTAGTCCTACTCAATGGACTATAGATAAATAAATTAATTAGAAAACAAAAATATATTTAGCTGAATTGAAGAAAACACACTTTCATTGTATATTTTGCAGTTATTTCCATGCCTAAGTCCTTTTTCTATATTAATCTCACAGCTGGAGATTTAGAACTTGTCACCACATTTGAATATGAGGTTGTTTGGACTGAATACAATGTTTAGTATGCAATGACAGCTTATGACCTTCTGTCATCAGTTCTGTCTTAATATTATGTACATACTTTAATTCAGCTCTTTGAAGTGCTATTATTTTAAAAGATAATAGAAATGTTTGTAATTTCCCCTTTTTATGCACATTGCCTCAATTATGCTACTGTGTCATGACAATTCTCATTTAATATGAAGTAATTTAGGCTTGTAAAAGGAAAATATGCAGCTAGCAGAATATTATATTGCTAGAAACAGAGGTTGCTCATGTTTTACCCCTTACATTTTGAGGAAGCAGCAGCCACAGGAAGTTGTGTTAAATCTAAGATTATGATAACCAGAGAATAGGCTGTATTTCAGTCCCATGTACTCCATTTGCTCTCTCTGAATCTCCATCATATCTGCCTAAGACACTCTAAGGGTTAGAGGTATTTGAGAAAATGAGAAAGTCCTGGCTGGATCCTCACTACACTTAATTCCAAATAAAAATGGCCACCAAAATCCTAATTGTTTCAGTAATTTATTTTTTTTTAAATTAGGCTGAGCCCTACTTATAGTTTGTACATGCCATTTTCACATCCAAATACTGAAGCTTTCTGCCTTTATTTGTGTTATACAGGAGGCTAACTAAACTCACTGATTGATTTGTACCAAGGTTTCCAGCACTGAAGTGGAAATCCACAGACATTTTTTTTAAGTTTCTGGTTGGTTCAATATCAAGAAACATTTGTATGTTCAGTTGAGGATTTATAAAATCTACTGGAGCCTTTGAAACTGTTTAAAAGCCTATGACTTTCCCTGATGAGGAGGGAAGGATAAAAGGCAATAAAAGTTCTGAAATGAGGACATCCAGTGAAGAGGAGAAAGCATAATATGGGATTATTTAAGAAAAGACTGTGCATTGCATTGCAGTGGCAGTGAAGTAAAATCAATGTTGCTGAGGCCGCTTTGGATATTCTCATATTTCTCACCATCACAAAGAAATACCAATAAAATACAGAAAGGATTATAGTTATCTCTGTTTACTATGATACACATATATGTGCATGTGCTTATATACCTGTATTAAAAACATTGATTCCATTACATTTATCCTGCCAGGAAGTACCAATTCATTTTACTTGCACAGATGAAGTTATTTTAAATCAATTAACGGAAGTACTATCTCCTTTTCAACTTCCTATAAACTTCTCCCTCCTCCTATGTAATGACTAGTCAAGGAAAAGGAAGATCCAGCACTTTCTTTATTCATTCAGAAGCAGAGAACAAAAAACTGGCTGCGTCTACTAGTGGCAGACTACAAAGCTCACTCTCCCTTCTCAATGAGCTAAGTAATATAGGCATGTAACAGCAGTTAGCTCTGCTAACTAAATTTTTGCAGCCACTTCTCATTAACCTTTCCTGAGGAACTCAGTTTTTAGCTATAAATTATAATTATTTTGCAATATTTTTTATTTTAACTGCATCTCCAAGACAATAAGCACTTTAAACACAGACTTACACTTTCCTCTTTTCATCCTTCAAATCTCTATTTGACCCTTACTGTGGCTCTTGGATGTCTGAGCACACAGGATGAGAAAGCTGCCTTGGCTCAGAGGAAGCAACTCTGTGAGGGCCAATAGCTGCAGAAGCTGTCCTTCACTTTGTAGGAGCTCAGGCTGGCTCCATTCAAGCTTAAGAACATTTGTAATGTAACTCTCGGTGCATTACATCTTTCCCATTTGATAGTTGACACATTACGGAAAAGACTTAAACCTCTTAAACCTGAAAGTGACAAATCCATTATCCCAAAGAAAGGGTGCCTAATGGTGTTAGCAAATAACCTAAACTAACGGAAGTTCTGCAGATTTCGAGAAAAGAGAGTAAAACAGAAAAAGCATTATTGACATAACAGGTTTTATAAGTCAGATATGTATATGACAGTACAATTGACAGACACATCAGAGAGGATGCATTGCATAACTTTGTGGTATCTTAAAATTGTCTTTCTTGGAAGAAAAACAATTTAAGCTCTTGCCATGCTCACTGAAATATGAAATGGCTAGTATAACATCAAAAAATATGTATTCTTTCTTCATTCCCAAAAAGATTTCTTAGGACTAGCGACAGTCTGTAATGCGGCATTTATACCATTTACTCCATGTGTGTTCACATGTCCTTTCTTCTGACCACATAGATGCTTTTTAGTTAGAGAGTCAGAAGAGAAAACCACACTAGTGATTTATGATCTATTACTATTAGATGGCTTGAAACACAAATAAAACTGTCTTGATTTACACTAGCCAGAAATCTAACCCTAAACAGAGAACTACCCCAGACTTTTCCATAATTAAATTCTTCTACTATTCCATGTGAAAAGTTACCCTGCTTTTCTGAAGACTAGTTTTAGGGAGGAAAGATGAAATTTTCTATATGAACCAAAACGGTATCTCTGTTTCACTAACAGAGGAAGAAATATTCCAAATTTTTTTAATTGAGTGATTAGCAGAGTAAAATCTAGTCCCTTACAACCGTGACTAGACATGAAATGACTGGCAGCATGGCCTGCTTCCCACAAGATGCAACACTTAAACAGATGGCACGTAAAAAGTGAAATTTCCAAGTAGCTTTAAAAGACCATGTAGACAAAATAAAAATCTAATATGGAATTGAAAAACATTAGGTTTTTTAAAATCTATTTAATTAAATCAATTTCACTTTTAGAAAATATTCCTTCATGGTCACTTTAGCAGGTGAAGGTTAAGATAGTGAGAAAGTGCAAAAATGATGTAGAAGCCTATTGAAGCAAAACAAAAGAAAACAAACAAACAAATAACAACAAAAAAAACCCTCTAATCAAACCAACCAAAAAAAAATCCCATTTCTACTAATTCATGATTCTTCTTCATTTAGCCATCCCAGCCATAACCACAAGCGAGCTGTCTTTGATCACATGTTGTACTTGCTCAGTGTTTCTCCAACAGCTTTTTCTGGTTCACTTTTCCACTCGAAAGACAAGATTATCCAGCCGTTGATCATTCCTGAATTTCCTCTTCCATTAAGTGGCACATGCAGTCCCTGGTGCTCAGAAGGAGACTCTTCTCAGAAGCAAAACCACATAATTGCAGTGCCTACCATCCATGCAGTCATGCTGGCTTTCAAAATGAAATTTGAACTTCAGAGAGTATTTTTACAAATGCAGACTGGAACCTCTGAATGTCTTGCATTCATCAGTTGAGTTTATTTTAAGAAAAAAAAAAAAGAATAGAAAAGGTATATAACAGTATATAGGGTATATAACTGAGCTTACACACAACTTGTTCACCCAGTGATAAGCAGCCAAGTCATTAAATGTTCTGACAGTCTTAAGGAGATATAATATTGTTATAATACTGTGGTCAGTTGACCTTGTCACCTGAGAAGGTAAGAGGTGTCAGGTGCCCACCAAACTTCTCTATCCCTTTTCCGTCTACCAATAAGACAGAGGGGAGAAATTATGACAAAATGTTCGTAGGTCAAGATAAGGACAAGGAGATTACTTACCAATTACAGTCATGGCAAAACAGGCTACACTTGCTGAAATTAAATTTACTATCAATGAATAACAGAGTAGAATAGCAAGAAATAAGAACAAAACTAAAAAACGTCTTCTCCCCACTCCTCCCTTTTTCCTGGGCTCAAATTCACTCGCAACTCTTTTACCTCCTTGCCCCAAGTGGCACAGGAGCACAGAGAATGAGGGTCTTTGTCAGTTCATCCAAATTTGTCTCTTCTGCTTCTTCCTTCTCAAGAGGACTCCTCACACTCTTCCCCTGATTCAACATGAGGGCCCTCCCACAGGAGACAGTCCTCCATGAACTTCTCCAGTGTCAGCCCTTCCCACAAGCTGCAGTCCTTCATGTTTTCCATGGAGTCCTTCTGGCAAAGGCTGCTCAGTGTGGGTCCCCTGCAGTGTCACAAGTCTTGCCAGCAAACCTGCTCCAGCAAGGGCTCCTCCCTTCACAGGGACACAGGTCCTACCAGGAGCCTGCTGCAACGTGGGCTTCCCAGGGGGCCACAGCCTCCTTCAGGCATCCACCTGCTCCAGCGTGGATCCTTCATGGGCCTAGGTGGATCTCTGCATTCCTGTGGTTCTCCATGGGCTGCAGGGGCACAGCTGCCTCACCATGGGCTGCACCATGGGCTGCAGGGGAATCTCAGCTCCAGCACATGCAGTACCTCCTCCCTCTCCTTCTCCACTGACCCTAGCGTCTGCAGGGCTGTTTCTTTTACATATTCTCACTCCTTTCCCAGCTGCTGTTGTGCAGTGGATTTTACCTTATCTTAAACATATTATCCCGGAGGTGCTCCCACTGTTTCTGCCTGGCTCAGCTTTACCCAGTAGCAAATCCCTCTTGAAGGTAGCTGGCACTGACTGTGTCTCACGTGGGGGCAGTTTCTGGTGTCATCTTGCACAGTCATTCCTGTGATTGCCCCCCAAAACCTTGCCACATTAAGCCAACACAAATGCAAATGTAAATGTATCGTACTGCTGATGTAATCAACTTCAGGGTTTTCTGAAGAGTAATATCTGCATATCATCTAAATTATATTATATTGCAGTACCACACACATGAAGCCTGCAAAGATAATACAAAGTCAGCATTTTTTATCTCATGACTTCATTTGGCTTTCATATAAATGATTTGGCTGCATCACAGGGCTATAGAATAACACTGAATCAACATGCATCTAAGTCAATGGAAAGATATCTATTGATTGCAATGACCTTTGCACAAGAAATGGAGTGAACTCACCACTTGTAACTTCACAAAGAGATTAGAATAAAAAAAAACTCAAAATCATAGAAGTTAAAATTTCTTCAATTTTTTTTTTAACTGACATCATTCTCTTATTAGTAGTACTGATTTAAATAATTAATTTAATGAATTTTAACATTCTCTAATAATTTGAAAAACAGATGCTTCAAATAGATCACATGCATGGCCATGGAGGCCAATGCAGAAAAACATTTTATTTCATATGTACAGTATAAACTGTCATAATATTCGTGTAAAAAGAAACTGTTTTAGTGAGTTTTTAGTAATGGAAATATTTTGATAACAACAACAAATCTGGGGAAGTGAAGTTAGGAATGTGAACTCTGGAAAAATTTCTAGACAGATCATATATGTTGCTATTTTATATATAGTGCTCTGTTAATTAAATGGGAAGTAGTCTTGATGAGTCAGGCCTTTGGGGCCAATATGGTGACAATCAAATATCCCAAATTTGAAGACCTGGTCTACTGCATTTACTGGGCAGTGTTCCCTGCTTTTTTTGCTGTTGTTTTTTGTGCTCAAAGGATATACTCTGCAATATTTCATGAAAGAATTACTAATGATCAGACAGTAATTATAGTTTAAGCACTAACTTCTAGGGTTTCCATAGTATCCACTGCTATTTATATAAAATTTATTCCTCCGCAGGAAGACGATAATGTGGCTTTCCAGTGTAAAGGCAGCATTAAAAAGTCTTACATACTCTGAAACAGATGCAGTCAGGAAAGCCATTCATTTATGCCACCTGGTAAATGTTTGACTACTTCACATCTAACCACAATACACTATCAAGCAAAAGACGTTGGTTTTTTTTTTTTAAGATGTCCAGAGAGAAGTTAGTGCTTCTGAGAGTGCTTCCTATCTTAGAATTTGCTTGAAGATGAAGTTCTAGCAATTGGAAATTGATAGATTTAGACTATAAGTAGTATTCCATTTCATGGGACATACAGTTATTTCAAATTTTACTTTCATTCTGATGCTATATGAATCATCAGGTATAGTTTTCTACACAGAAGATATATCCCAAAGTGGATTTCGATACACATTTTAGAAGTTATAAAAGAAAAAAAAATTACATTTTCATAGTATTCCATGTCTTGTTTTATTTTTATTTCTTAAAAGAAAGTGTCATTGAAATATATATATATGTCCACAGCCATTTTTATTTCAGTCTCATCAGGAGAACCTTTCTAGCTAGCTCTGAAAGAAAAAAAAAAGTATTTAAATTCAAATCATACAATATCTTTGCTTAATGTATTTTGTTGTTGTATATAATACTTGAACAGTTTAAAATACCTGGTATTTCTTTTCTGTTTATGGTTGATGCAGTAATAATTTTATCTTCTTGTAGAAATTTTTATTATATATTACTACATATTGTTATGTCCTTATACAGTCACAGATTAATCATCTACTTGTCCTATGTTCCTTAAACTCAACTAAATCATAAGAATTTTTTTTGTCTTCTGATAGTTTAAGTATAAAATATACCTTTTCAAAAATAGCATCTGTTAAGCTAATGTACAGAAAATGCAATTTTTACTTTAGTTACAGTTTAGAAACCTAAAGACTGCCTTGTAAAGATGAATCTTCATGGCCTAAATAAAAACTTCAGGTGTACTAATAACAGTGATTATCTTTAAACATTATTAAAAGTGGTTATCAGTTTAAGACTTCTTTAAAAAGTAATCTTCGGTATGTCCACCTTGTGTTAAAAAACTCCCTAATTATTGCATAAAATCAATCATTGGTCTCCTTTTGTTATTTCTCTGTACTAACTGTATGAAAACTCCAGATTTTAAAAACCCTCAGGGCCTACACAATGGGACACTCTTGACAAAGAACAAGCTTATGTTGTGTCAAAGCTACTTCAGTGCAGCTGCTCCTCATACAGCAGAATCTGGAGGAAGCTTGTTCAGAAAGAAGAGTTTCTTTAACTTTTCTTCTTGCAAAAACAGGTCTTAACTTTATCAATACATGGAAACATTTTTTTCTTAAAACTCCTTTTGTCTCCCCTTAGATTTTCTACCTAGAGTAATAGCAGTGGGTGATATTCATTCCTGTTCCCACATCAGAACACTACAGAAAGCCAGTTTAAGATGGTTAATTCCTCTTATTACCTGGAAGAAAAGAACATTACCTCAGCATCTCTCCCAACTGAGTCTTGTTGATCACTGTTACCAATGTAGTAAAATCTAGTGGTCAAGCTAAAGAAATAATACATATTCATGTGAGAAACGGAGTCTGTGGTAGCCAGGAAATCTGGGCGCTTGGGGCTCACTCATATACTAATCACACTAGTACAATACTTAGAAGAAAACTATGTGTTGGCTGCCATTTTATTTTTGCTAGGTTGTTTGGGGTTTATTTTACATAACACTTGATTTCAGTCTTGGTTTGTGTTGGACCCTTTGGTGAAAAAGATAAAGGGAGGGAATACAGCATGTAATATCATTTGAAACCAAGGGCTCTGTATTTCTGTTTGGTATTGCAGAGCCTAGTACAGACAGTGCTAGAGTGAGAGCTGTAAGAACTACATGATAAAACAGTACAGCTCCAGAGTTAAACAGTGTGACACTGCCAAATACTAGGAATAAAGACTCTTCTTCCTTAAAATAGTATGGGGATTCAAAAGGGAAAAAAAAGCTCTCCTGAGGGTTAGGCAAGTGTCTTACTTAGGAGAGGACTCATATTTCATCCCCTCTTATATAATTTGCTGCTTGTACAAACACCATGGTCCTTGCAAAACTGTTAGTCTGTGGCCATGCAGTTAAAAGTCATTGCCATAATGCATCCACAAGGAGAAGAGAGTTGTCTGCACCAGTTTCAGAAGCCAGTCATGGGCACAACACACCCAGTGTGCCTGCATATCACATGGTTTCCCTCAGAGTCCCTGAAGTCTGCATATGAAAAACTGGTGCAAGATGTTGTGGTTGCCTGTGGAGATACTGGACATGCTCAGATATAAGGAGTCCTTTGTTTTGTAATGGGTCTTCTCCAGCTGCTTGTGGTTATACAAACCACAAACACAACTTGCCTGGTCTTGAGCTCAGCCTGGGCATAAATCTCAAGATGAAAATTATGGTTAGCTAGAGAAACTCTGATCCGTACTATGGAGTAGTAGACTAGAGACAAAGAGTACAATTCCTCTGTTTTCAACAGCTCTCTTTGGCAAGGGAGAGGCCTTAAAAGAAGCAGTTTGACCTCAGAAGAGAAACTCAGGGGAGGAGAGGATATCAGGAGATGGAGGAAACTGCTGTAAGCAAAAGGAAAGGAAGTCATCAGTTAGAAAATCACAGTGACCTCTCTGGGGCCGTCCAAAAACTGAAAAATAGAAAATTATTTAGTCATATTCCTTTTCTGACCGCACAAAACATTACAAAAAATTTGACCCTTGCTCTGCTGGAAACATCAACAATCTATTTGCAGTATAAGCAAAATAATGCTTGCTGGCTTTCTAAAAAAGCAAGCTGTAGCTTTGCTCTGCAAGGTAGCGGAAATGCATGCAG
Organism: Callaeas wilsoni; assembly: GCA_013398955.1. Lineage (NCBI taxonomy): Eukaryota > Metazoa > Chordata > Aves > Passeriformes > Callaeidae > Callaeas > Callaeas wilsoni. Next base: position 70,464 of record VWPU01004882.1, read on the forward strand.
TCGAGAAATGGGGACTACTTAGATTCCTGCCAGTGCCCCAAATCACGTCATCTCAGCAAGCACCCATGAGTTATTGTTCTGCAGTAATTCTCAGTTTGTCATGAGAGAATCAATGTACAACAGGAGTGAATTCAATACCCTGAGACCTGATTTTAGTGGCTTCAAAGATACATGTAGTAAATATTCATACACGGAAATGATGAAGTTTTGCATCTTTGTGCAATGGTATTTTTAATCCCTGGACCTCTGACCTACACAGGCTCACATTCCCAATACTAAATGCAAGGATGAATTGTAACGAATTTCCTTCCAAAATTTAATTTTCCGAAGCCATTATATTACTGTTCTTCACACATATGAAGTTTCAGCCCAATGCACCAGAAATTATAAGCAATGTCAGCTGCAAAAGAGATTCTCATACACAATAAATTCCTTCTTCAATAAATGAGGTTTCTAAGTTTCATTCCTGAAATTCATGTTTCTTGCCTCCCAAAATGATTTTCTAATATGCCTCAAAAGAAAATCAAATTTCTAAATCTTACAAAAATTACAACAATTTCCCTTGTCCTTACCAGTCAAGTTTGGGTCAAAATAGATCAATCACAGGTGTGGAATAAAGGCTCAGAAGTGTCAGATTGAGAAATTCCACCTTTTAACATCAAAATTACACATTTAGAAATCAGAATGTGTCACAAACTGGCACTTAAGAGAAATAAACAGTATTAAAATACAAAAAATCAAATATTTCTTGTCTAGCAATCTTTTACTTTGTTAGAATTTTATATTTCTTTGAGATATGCTAGAAAAGTTTTCCTTGTGTCTATTATTCAAAAAAAAGTTATGCATATATCCATGTGCATGTTGCCAACCAGGGATCTTTAAGAGAATGTTTCTCAGTAAATGTGGGCATATTGATGTCCTTGTGACTTCCCTCACACACTCATGCTTCAAATTTCCTTTGGAGACTGTTTCAAATAGTTTTATGTAGCATGTGGAAACCATGCTCAGTGATAATCATATATTGTCTATTGTTCACATAGGTTTATAAAATATAGGTTCTAGGGAAGAGCAATTTTAAAGGAGTCACATAATGTGGCATCTTATGCGTTAAATTATTTACATACAGTAGCAGGGTCTTACAAAAGTAGGGGCACTGCATGACTACCTGGAATTCTGGGGTGGTTTTAAATGTTTGAAGGGACCGTTCTCAAGGCACCAGAGACGTAAACAATAATTTTCATTTATTTTAATATACTTTCTCAACCAGTAAGTTTTTCAGCCATTGACAGAAGCAGCGCATAGAATTGTCTCTGTGTGTGTGTGTATGCAACACTGATTAATGCATCACTGTCTGCAGAGCATGCTTCAGTTACAATGTCCCACAGTAATTTGCAGAAAAATCAACATAATCCACTGCTCTCAGCCACTGGGAAAAAGATCCTGAAAGTAAGCAAGATGCATGCATTTTAAAAGGCATTTACAATACTTTCACAAGAATAAGAATGATATATATATATATATATGCCAAGGTTTACTAACGACTGTGGCTTTTATAGAGAGGTTGGTATTAGCTAGGTATATCATCTGCATTCCATTCTATCAGACTTTCAAATGCAATTGATATCATCCATCTAGACCACACAGGTCTACACTTCAGGTAAAAATCAAAACAAAGCTGTGTGGTCTAGTTTGTTAGCACTGTAAAGACAACTTATTGTTAAGCTTAAGATAAGCCTCTGCATTTAAATCTATTTATAGCAGTCTTCAATAAGTATGTCTGGGTTCTTTTTTTACTTTCCAGGTCAAAGTCACAAAGGCTGTCACAGGAAGGTGTAAATTACACTCCTTTGCTACAGCAGATACCTTTGCATAAGGGATGGAGTACATTTCAGCTCAAAACAGTGAGCTATTTCACTGCTACCTTCTCTCAGGGTTTCTACTACAGAATAGAAGAGTGGGCAATTTAATTTTGATAGAGCTGTCAGTGAAAGTCATTGAAGAATCACAGACCTTGACCACCTCACTTTTATGTCAGAATTGCCTACTTTTCAAAGCTTATACTAACCCTTCATGCCAGGTAACAAAGAGAACTATAAAAAGAGATTGCATCTTGTTTGTGATCTCATTCCCTCTAAGAAAGGCAATTAAAATAGCTTTCATTTGCTTTCCATGGAAGAGAATCAGTAAAGTAAGAAGAGTACTGTATGACTCCACCCATTTAGCATCTCTCATGGAACCAAACTACAAATGTAGAAATAAAAAAACCCTAATAATTAAAACACCTACTTATGAGGGCCTATTAGGGTGTAATAGTCTTGGCATCCACAACAATGCAAATTTATTTTCTGCCCTGTCACCTTAGTTCTTGGTATACTATTCCCTACCCATATACACTCTCTCTCTGTGGCACTCTCCCAGCACAGAAAATGGAACAACAGAGAGAATCAGGCTTCACAATACTTCAAAAACTCAAAATAACTCAATCTATCTTGTTACAACAAAAAAAGCTACCTCAAACTGAGAGATAAGCCAGACTTCTAAAATGATTACTTGGAAAAGGAGAAGTACTGAGTTCAAGTTCCATCCCTCAGAGCCTTCTAGTGAAACGGGACATTTCTAGCTGAGTTTCCATGTGCACACTGCTGTGCTTTGGAAAGCCTGGGCAGATGACCAAACTCAGTTTGTAATCCTTCTTTCACAATTACTACTGGTCAAGGGGGTTGACTTATGTCTGCTATTTATAACTTATGCCCCATGGCTTCTTGTTAGAGAGCAGGCTGTGCTGAGAGCCACGTGATTGATAGTGAGTTAATGATTCCATTGTCTGCAGTAATGCAGAAAGTACAATTCTCATGCATCAAACTGACCAGGAGCTTTATCACCAAGGCTCTGTGCTTTAAAGTGGTGCTGTCACTAACACTCCGGAAAGAAAGAGCCACCAGGACTGGAGGCACTAGGAGTACAAAATTTGTAGAAGAGGACTCATCAGAGTTGTTATGATGAGTGCATTAGCATAAACAGAAGAAGGGCAATTTTTCACCTTGCCTAAGGTAATATCTTGGGGTTTTTTGTTCAGCACTGCAATTAAGTGCTTGCAATAAGTTACTCAAAATAATTTTTACAACTTTTTAAACTGCCTTTATTCAATGCAAGCATTGTGGTTTTTCTGCATACTTCACCAGCCCTACAACACTATTCTTCCTTCATGATACTCACCCTCAATAATGTGACTGGCAGTGCACACATCACTGAGTGGCTTAAAATTCAGACATATCTATGGAAGACAGGGAGCACTCATCACTTTCCCTAGACAAATTATTTAACTTCTGCCTTTAATAAATGAGGAACCTTAATTTCACTGTCAGCATTCTGCATCCCCCTTCAAAACTATTGGCAAACCACAGCTCTGGATTCTGCACTGTGTGTCAGGCACAGATGAAGAGCTGGAAACTGTTCTGTTGGCTTTCACCTGTCTGCAGAGATTTCTTCACATAATATAGAGCAATATTACAGCCACTCACATTGGATCTGAAGTAATGCCTCCAAGCCTCTGGAAGTGTCACTAGCTGTAACCTCAGAGGCTTAGAACTAAACATCTGTCCTGCTGAGGGTATGATTTGATGAAAAGGGCAAAAAACCTTAGCACGTTGCATTTTATTGCTCTCTGCTGAGACCTGGGATTCACAGAAATTCATAACCTTAGAAAATTCGTAATTGGTGTAGATGTATGTTCCATCACTGTGTTTTTTGAATGTTTAGCTCAGTGAATAAGATGAAAAACTTACTACAGCCCTATGTGAATAGAATTTAAGTTCCAATACTTGTTTCATATTTTTGACCAAAATAATGTCAGTAAACTACTGCACACTAGAGTCTTGCTCAAAGTGATGCTCAGTGTTATTACCTTCTATCTTTAAAAAAAAAAAAAAAGCAAAGAAAATCTTTTGCCCAGCAACTTTTTTTCACAGAAATATATTGTCCAGTGCTATGTAGAGTGTTGGATTTGCATGACATTTCCTGTGTGTGCACTGAACTCCTGTGAGCTCAGACACATTAAATGTTTAAGATACAGCCTACATTCCTCATAGAAATATCTATATCTTTCAATCTCTGCCCAGAAACAAGTTTCAGACAGACAAACAAGGCATGTTCAGGAAAATCTAAATGGATGATGCTCCTAATAATCACAGTTTATATTTCACTTTTATTTGCCCATCAGAATTTTACATACAATTTTATCTCCCACTGTGAAGAAAGGCAGTCCTGAAATATTTCTGTAGACAACATAATGTGCAATTGTGTGGGACACAATAAAAGCTGATCCAAAGCCCCTGTGTTGACATTACTGGCAGAACTACATAATGAAAAACAAGATTTTTTGGTGCTAACATTGAAATTTTCGTACAAAGCTGGGTTGAAGTTATGGCTGACCAGGATGAGATCCTTCATACCTAGGTCCTAGTGTGTTCATGGTGCTAATTTTCTTAAAATCACATACCTCCATAGAAGGTGCTGATAGAGAGTCCCACAAACAGTGCATTACACATAATTGGCAACAGAGCAAGCCGGGTAAATGTGAATTTAATATAATGACAGTGGTTGTGCTTTTCATAAAAGTGTAAATGACAACATGTCACAGAGGAAGAAAAAGAAACTGTCCCAGTTACAATTTTTTCAGTCAACACCAGTGGAAGAAAATCAAGCCCTTATTTTATACCCTTATTTGGCTCATTATTACCAATGTTTGCGATGGCAAAGAAGGAAACCTCAACTCCCTCCCAGAAAGGTAGTAATGAGTATATCAGTCAAAAGAAGAACTTGCACGGGAATAAAATAGATGACTAGGAGGAAAATAAACCCTGCTAATGTTTTGTTCTACACACTTCCTAACTCCTTCCTAAGTATTATTAATCTCTATAACTCTACCTGTCATGTCTAAAACACTGTCTAGATTTTTTCTGTTTTCTAAAGATTATTTAATTAAATCCATTGACTAAAGAAAAAATATATCTGGAAGAAGTCAGATGTATTTGAAGTATGCATAATTTGTAGGAGTTCAAAATTTGGAATGTTTTCTTCAAATAAATACTGTTTTGTTTGGTTGAACCTCTATAATTTATAAGGTTTGAATTGATAACTCATGGAGATAGAAGCAACGCCACAGAATAATGTCACAAGAGGTCTCTTTTCAGAACAGTTTATCCTGTTTCAAAAGTTTCTTTTACCATGCTCAACTCTTACAATGAATTAAAAAGGAATTTTAGAATGTAGAAGCTTTTACTTCCCGTTCAGTGTTAACATTAAAACCATTACATTCCCAGAGCAACAGTATTTACTATTACTAATTTGATCATCTGCTACTGCTTTAGGATGATATGCAGATATGTGTACATTGACATCTCACTTTGTTCCATCATACGTTAACAAGAGCTATGAGGAAGGTGAGACATACAGCTCTGATCTAGCATTTCTGTAGCTCCCAAATAAATTAAATAAAGCAGTAGAAGACTTTCCCTCCATTCACATAAGCTTTTAAAAGCTGTAAAAGAGACTTGCCTCTTGGCAGTGCCAGTAATGTTAAGACATCACCTTAGGACAACAACTTTAATTGTACCACCATAACCTTTCACCCCAATTATGTTCAGTCTGCATTTATTTATCACTGAAGCCCGATGCACTTTTGGTACTGCGCTTTTTATTTTGCCTCCCTTTTTCCCTTAGGAAATATGTAATGCCCCACATACAGAATCATTAAAGGTCCCTTGATTAAGGTTCTTTCTCTTCGACAAGTCTAAATACAATTAAAGTGCAACAAAGTCCTGAGAAAACTATTTCTTATTCCACTTTTATTTGTTCATCATGGTTTTTTTTTCCTTTGGCTTTGTAATATCACTTCCCGCATTCCCCTTCCTTCTGTGAGAAAAAGTAGCCCTAAAATAATTATATGAAGACCTACAGCTTGCTAAGTAACAGTCATTTTATGTGGTATCACATGACAAACATAACCCAAGACAGAATAAGATGGATATAGTGTGTGACTTAGAGTAGTGCACATTAATTACAGATTTAAACCAAACCAAAACAACTTTTCTCAAAACACTTGGTATCTTCACCGATTCACTAAGCCTAAACTTGATTGCTTGTGTCCATTATTACCCTGACTGACTGCACTGACTTTAATTATGCTGACTTCAGTGTAATTGCTGACTGTTTATTTTCCTGAGTTATGGGAAGGCAGTGCATGAACTCAGAACTAGAGAGCATTTGGTCACTTCTTACCCTCTTTTCAAGGATATTTTTGTTGTAGCATTTCTAATCTTTTTTGGAGACCTCATTCAATCTCAGAATACAAGGGAGAAAGAAAATACCTGCTTTTTCAAACTTTAGACACAATACATAAGATTCAGATGAACAGAACAGAATCACTGTTCCTGTTCTACAATGTGCTGGTATAAGTTGCACCCACATTAAGCTACATTTACCTCAGAGGGCTTTTACACAGGCACAGCAACTCACTGTGGAGCTGTAAGTAAGGATATTTAGTCCCTAGATTCCAGTCAGTCTAGTATCTGTGCCTATAGGTGTCACACCAAAGACACAGGAAATCCAGCTCTTCTAAACAGGGATAGAGAAACCTTTTACTGGATCGTCTAAGATGACTCTACTTTGTGCAAACATCACTGGTTTCAAAGGCAGAAAAAGAATACTGCCCTGAAGTTATGAAATTGCAGATGTAGTTAACATAATTTTTTTGGCACCAAGTTTAATTCAAAAGGATTAAATAAGTATATTCATAGATTTTTAAACCAATCAAATCTAGAAGCCATTTCCTGCATTAATTTCCCAGCTAACTTAATTATACAGCCCCAGGCTCTGGCTCATGATCAATTAACAGAGCTGTAAAAATCTGGAGCCCAAGACTACCACATATTAATCACCACATCTGATGCAAGGAAAACAGCCTTTATTGTGGTTTCTGGATTTGAAATCAAACCAGTATCCACAGCTCATATAGCTGTGTTCTGCTTTAAAAAAAAAATAAGATTTTTTTTTTAATTAGTATTTCTCATGACTTAGAAAGATGTGGGAAAGATAGGTTGTCATATGCAAAACAGGTCTGAAGAATATTTAAGGTACAATGTGTTTATTGTAAACTACTGAGAAAAGCTATGCATATCTGCATATCTGGAGGAAAAGAGTTCCCTAGCCCAGCCCACCACATAGTCCAATACTGCAAATGCTTAATTGTTTTCCTCTTCATGATGCAAAAACTGTCTAGTTCAAGCTCTCCCGGCAAATTAGTCACAACAGCATGATGGGCAACTCTGCCATGGTACCAGTTTGGACAAACATTCCCTTTCTGCCCCACATACGTCTCAAGTTCACAGTGGTTTGCCAGAACAATGGGTGCAATTCTCATTCTTATTTCATTTATCTATCTTAGCAAGAGAAGAAACATGCGAATATCAAAACAGTCTGCAGGGAATCACCCAACAGCTGAGGCAATCCTGTAGGTTCCCAGTAAATTCAGGTGGATTAAGGCTTCTGCAGAGGGAAAATGCTACCATTAAGCTACAAATGGACTCTTCTATAAATATGTAACAAGAGTATAAATAGCTTCAACAACATTTAGGGAGAAGAACACCCAACCCTTGTGGTGAAAGAATCTTTCTGTGGTCAGGCTGATGCATGCTGTGAATATGTAATAGCCTGACAACAAATAACCAATGGAAAAAATCCACAGAAAGGAGAGGGGGAATTAAATGCATGCAGACAAAATTCTAATTATACTGAAGATTACTGAAATTTCAGGAGAATATTTTCAAAGCAGTATGTACAAGGCTTGATCGGCAAAATAGCAGGGCCTTTTACACTGCCCTGATCTAAAGGTCCTTTGGAAAGGCTTCCAGGGATGCCTCCAAGCAGTGAATCACATTTGGCATTTGCATACATTTAAATGTTATGTTGAACTGGTGCCGCAGACACCCTGTAGAGACTAAAGGTGAACCATTATATTAGAATACACTGTTACAATACAGCTTTTCCCAATTTACTTTGTTAGGGTGCTTTGAAATGTCTTGTGCCTTTCTGGAAGGTCAAGCAGTTACACTTATATCTGAGAGCCAGGAAACAAATCATTAAGCTATATGTTAATGCAATTTTCCAGGGTACACATATACCAGGAATGCCTCCTGAATATTTAGGTGTTAAATAGGTGATACCAGATGATGTTAAGCTCCTCAGAGTTAGATGCCTTTATATTTAACTTTCTTTACTCTTCAAAGGGGCTGAAAAAGGAAGTTAAATTTCTGTTTTAAGCAATTAAAATATATTAGGGGGATAAGTGGAGCCATGACCTGATGAGATGACTGACTGATGTCATCTGCCTAGACTTCTGTGAGGCCTTCGACGTGGTCCCTCACAACATCCTTATCTCTATAGAGATATATATTTGAAGGGTGGACAATTCGGTAGATAAGGAATTGGCTGGATGGACATAGCCAGAGAGTTGTGGTGAATGGCTCTGTGTCCAGGTGGAGGCTAATACAAGTGGTGTCCCTCAGGGTTCTGTCGTGGGACAAGTGTTCTTCAATACCTTCATCAATGACACAGGCAGTGGCATGGAGTACACCCTCAGCAAGTTTGCAGATGACATCAAGCTGAGCAGGGCAAGTCAAACACCTGAAGGAGGAGAATCCAGGGGATTCTGGGGATCCAGGGGAACCTGGATGAAATTTCAGAAGTGAGTTCACAAGAACAGCATGAGGTTCAACAAGTTCAAGTGCAAGGTAATGCAGATGGGTCAGGTCAATCCCAGACATGAGTACAGACTGAGAGAAGAACACATTGAGAGCAATCCTGCAGAGAAGGACTTTGGGATGCTGGTGAACAAAAAACTTGAGATGAGCAGGCAATGTCTGCTCACAGCCCAGAAGCCCAACCGCATCCTGGACCTTATCAAAATAAATGTGACCAGCAGGTCGAGGGAGATGATTTGTCTCTCCACTCTGCTCTGGTGCAGCCACTGAACAACAGCTGTGGTGACCAGGGTGCCAAAAGACCCCTGTGTGGGGTTGGCCCACTGGTGGACCAGCTCACAAGTTTAAAGGTCCCCCCTTTTTACTCTGTTTAATGGCTTCTCCCATCAGATCTTGGAGACCTCTATAAGGGTGTATTCCAGCCCCTTGTTCTCCTCTTTCCTTCTCCCCACTGGTCGTTGTTTGTTGAACCCCGCCTCTGGGGACCCCTTTTAAGGGAGTCCTGGGGGAAAATATTCTCTCTCCGTCCATGGGTATCGCCGAATAAACACCATCAGAATTCCATACGGAGGCCACCTCTCTTCCTCTAGTTGTGCCTGGGCAAACCAACCCCGCGTGGAAAGGCTGCGTGTGCTCTCCAACGCACGGGTGTGAGAGGGTAAGCTAGCGAGTGTGCAAAGTGGCACCGTAGGGGTTTCCTTTGCTAAAGGACTCCTCTTGAGCAAGCGGCTGCCCCTGCACCCAGCCGCCCACGCGGAGCATTACTGCTCTCATGACACACCACCTGGAGTGCTCTGTTCAAGTCTGGAGTCCCCAGCACATGAAAGACATGGATCTCTTGAAGCAGGTCCAGAGGAGGCCACAAAGATCGTCCAAGGACTGCAGCGTCTTTCCTGTGAAGGCTGTTGAGAGACCTGGGACTGTTCAGCTTGGAGAAGAGAGGGCTCCAGGGAGACTTCATTGCATCCCTTAGTAATTAAAGGAAGAAAGATGGGGAGTGACTGTTTATATGGGCAGATAGTGATAGGACAAGGAGGGAATAGTTTCAAAGTCAAAGAGGAGAGATTTGGATTAGAAAAAACTTTGTAACTCAGAGGGTGTTGAGGTGTCACCCAGGGAAGCCAGGGATACCCCATCCCTGGAAGTGTTCAAGGACAGGTCGGATGGAGCCCTGAATAGCCTGATTTAGTGGAAAGTGCCCCTGCTCATGATAACAGGGTTGGAACTAGATGATCTTTAAGATCGCGTCCAACACAAGCCATTATATGATTCTATGATAAAAACCTTAAAAAACTCAATTTTTTGCTAAATAATCATATGTGTGAACTCCTTAAGTTCCTGGGATATCCGGAATTTTATATATGAGAGCCCCCTTGGTAATTTCATCCTAAAGTTGCATATTTAATATATCTCACCATGTTCCTGTAGGGCACAGAGGATTTTAAGAAAATCTCATTGAATATATACTTTTTAGGGCACCCCTATTCTTAAATATACATGATTTCTTAGTAATAACAATGCCAGATTTCAGATGCTTTATGACATTTGAAAGCAATGCCTTCATGATAAGTAAAGACATCAAGCACATCACCTCAGATGGGTTTATTTTTGCAGGGGGAGGAAGTAATTACTCTGAATCTTTACATGGACCTTCACTCAAAGGATATATTAATACAAGTTTAAAGCAAAAGCAATTTGACAAATTTCTCTTCAAACTGTCTAGAAAATCTTAAAGGTAGATAGACAATTGAAAATGATGAGGGGCAGAAGAAGGAGTCTCAAACCAGTATTTCAGGTACCCAGGAACATGACCTAAACATCAAACTTGAAATGATGAGATGTGAGGACATGCTCCACCATTCCTAGTCATGCTAGACTCTGCACAAAAAGGACATAAAACTTTTAGGATTTTTTCCCCTTATATACTGGAAGCATTCTCTTAGAAGCCCATAGAAGAGCCATTGGACATGGGAGTCATAGATTCTGGGCTCAGGCCCAAGGGCTGTCCAAGACTTACATCTGTCTAATAGCTAGGACATTTTTCTTGGAAGTGAAAGTTTGTTCTCCCTCTGCAAGATACATTTCACATGTGAGTGTTCAAACCAAAAGACTATTATAAATGGTTTACAACTGTTGGACACTACAACTACTATCACCATTATATTTTAGAGTGAATTAGTTACCCAGTAGGATGGCTCAGCCTCCTAAATTAAGTGAAGACTTTAGGCTGTGAATTTCAGCCTCACAGGCACAGTGAAGAGCATAAAACTCAGGAGAAAAGTGGATTGCAGAAAGACTTTAGTATTCACCACTTGCTGGTTTAGATGTTCAGTCCCATTCAATGCTGACTGTTGTAAATTCAATTCCTTGGCACCTTACAATCCTATATATTGCTCAGGGATGGCAAACATCTAGCTGGGGTTATGAATTCAACTCTACAATGCAGATATGCCAAAATTCAGCTGAATTGTGTTGGCAAGGATAACTTTTGGTGAATGTTTTCTTCATTTCAGTTTACAGATCCTCACCAAGAAGGAGAGGTTTTTCCAGCTCAGAACTAAGAAGGAAATGTCAAGGTTGGTGTGAAATCAGGGATGTCTCTGATGTTCCAGCTTCAGAGATCTCTCTGCCATTGCAACTATATCTAATCTAATCAACTATCTAATAGACCAAGTAGGAAATAGGAAGACACCTTGCTCACTTGCATTTTGACAGAGATGTAGAGGAAAAGAAACTGATAAGGACAGGCATCCTGACTGTTATACCACTCATCCAGATATTCAACCCATTCTCATTCTTAATTTCTCTCTGTGACCCTTTCTCCGTGATTTTGTTCTTCTGCCTGTCCTTCATTATCAGCTGTCTCAATGTCGTCTTTCCTCCGTAATATAGTTAAAAACACACCTTGTTTTTCTATTTTACATCTCCATTCCCAGCCAACTAAACCCTCTCCATCAAACACGTGTAATTAACTTCTTTTTGAAACAATCTGAGCAATTTCTGAACTATAATCTTTAATCAAATTATAGCCCTACCCCAAATTAATCCTGTGTTTACCCTCCAGCAGAAGGAAATTTAAATTCATGGTTTCTGCCAAAGAAGATTTTCAACTTACATTGATTGGGCAGTCAGCAGCCACAGCATAAACTCCCAGAGGCTCCTAGCTTCGCCTCCCTTTACTTGTGCTAGCACTAGATGGCCAGAGAGATTCTTGGCCAGTGAGAGCAGATGAGCATCACAAGCCATCTCACAGGTTGTTGTTTGACCTCACCCAGTCCAGGGACCACACTGTCTTTTGTGTATTTCTCTTCAGTTCTATCTTTTCTGTGTGTTATCTGGAACTTCTTCCTCATGTAAATTTACTCTGTTGGGCTTGGCCTTGCTCAGCAGCAGGTCTATCTTGGACCCTGCTGGCGTTGGCTCTGTAGAACATGGGGCAAGCTTCCGGCAGCTTCTCAGAGAAGCCACCCCTGCCGCCCCCCATCCCCTCTGCTACCAAAACGTTGCCACAAAAATTCAATACTAGTCATTCAACAGTAAGAATGTTGCCAAGACATTGATACAGCAGCAGCAATACCACCACCATTTCTGACTTTGTCCTGTGGACATCCCAGAGCTTCCAAACCTGTGAGATAAATATCCATAAGGCATAGAAATATTTTCTTAATTCTTAATGCGTTGCCAAAGGGGTAGAAATTTGGACTGTTTGTGTGGCTATGAATCTGTCATCTGTTAAATTTCAAGCATCTGACTTACTGACCCCAGTAATATTCTTTTAATCTAGTTGATGTATAATGCATGTGAATTTCACATATCCTACACATGCCTTAATGTCTTCTGTTATCTTTCTTATGCTATTTTTCATCTGAGACCAAAAGTTGTGAGATCTTAGCAGATGCCACTTAAAGATATGGAAGAGTGAGGCCAAAAAATTTTTTTTGATTGTATGAAAACTGAACTAGAAGAAATATTCAAAATATGTTTAAAACCTTATACACTCTAATTTTGGATTTTTGGGAGTTCTTTTTTTTTTTTTAAGAATACTCTCATGAAGTTTTTTGCACTCAATTATCAGGCTTCAATTCCTTGCACTCAATTGTCTAAACAATATGCTCTCAGGTTTAAATGTCAAAATTTTTTTTTTTCTGACTCAAATATATGCCTTGAGATGAAATAGAATTAGTATGAGTTCAGAGTTGTACATAACTGCTTTTAAAATCTATTACTTCCTATTTTTTTAAGAGAAAATGACAGAAGCCATAGGCCTTAAAACAAGACTTCAAATAAAAAGGTAGTAAGTGAGTTTACAAATCTATCCAGACAGCAATTTTCTCCTATTTTGAAAGCATATAATAGCTTATTAATATAAAAGAAACCTGTTTCCAGAGGTTTCATGCTGGTAAAATTAAGTCAGTTTGCTTTGGTTTTAACAGTACCCATGCACAGCACAATTGATTGGTTTAGAACACAATGCTGCAAGGTGCACCAACTGCCCTGAACGCTGAAATGCAAAAATTGGGATAATAGTATAGTAAGATGGAATAGTTTTGTACAAAGGTACAATTTTTTAAAAATAGGTTAGATTTAGCATCATTCTACAAATAATATTTTTTTCACATGAATTATGTTTCCTTGTAGTTCTTCTGCCTCATGACAACATATAGAAAGCATTATTTTATCATAAAGGAAAAGAACTTGAGCTCAGCAGGCATAACTTTCTGTAAAGGACCATTTGAATCATTTTTATAAAGGTTATTTTTATTTTTTCTTCAAAGATTTTCTTTTTATTATATATGTATGTACATGTTTGTACATAAATTTAAATTCTACAGATTTTTACTGAAGATTTCATCATGTAACAACTTATTACAAACTGATTTTTGCATTGTTAACCATAGCTATAAATAAAAAAATAAAAAACCCCAAACCCTTATGTGAGAAAAAAATGAGAGTCTGAAAGAAAAATTGGTCAAATTGTAATACATTACAAGGAAATCCAACTTAAGATTTGCACAAGATCATGTTTTTCACTTTAAAAGCCGTTAAAGACCTTTTAGGTTTAAGAGCATAGTTCTCCAGACTTCTGGTTTTCCATTTCTGAATAGCAGCATGGGCTTTTTTTCACTTTTTGTATTTATGGCTCTAAAACTGATAAAACATACTGTTTCTGGTAATAATGCTTTACATTCCTCTCAAGGGAATGAAAGACATCTTCAAGGGGTCTCCAAGATCCTAAAAATGGATCAAAAGAAATCCAAGCAATTGAAACAGTCATTCTTGAGCACTCGCCTATTTGTTCCTACTGAAAAGTCTGTATATTTTTACTATAGTAAACCTTTTATATTCTCTGTATTGCAGATTATTGAGATATATGCAGGTTATTGAGACACGTAGTTATTGAGATAACAATATGCAGGTTATTGAGATAACAAATAATGTAGTGCACTTTTGGTGTTGCTCTGACGCTATCTCACTACACCACATGAAAAGGATTTTGTAGTACTGCAGCTGTGCCATATTTGCCCCAAAATTCACCTTTACAAAATGGTTTAACTACAAAGAATTCAGCTGTTGAAAATGGATCTCTAAGTGATCTCCCCAGACAGCAAGCCCACAACTGTTTGTGCCACTACAGTTACCAGGCTGCTGGGTGGTTCCTCACTCAGCCCTACAAATTAAGAAAGGCACTGAAGAATAGTGGTGGTGCTAAGAGAAGGCTGGAGGGTCATTAGGGCAGGAGGGAAGACAGAAAAGTCAAGTAAAAGAACATCTGTGTCCATCAGAAGCAGAGATTTTGTGAAATTCTTCTGGCTGGGAGGGAGGCGAGGGCTGCCAGATGCTGCTGGACAACAGAAATGAGATGGGCAGTGCAATGGTAAAAGTTCTCATTCCAGGAGCGGAGAAAAGACTGGTGAAAACCTGAACATCTAGTGAAGACGTCTGTACACACTCCAGAATATATATCCTGGCTCCAATGACAGACACTTTGTTGTTAATATATTCATCACATCGAGTTTACTAACTTAAGGATGAATTTGGGCCACTGGTTTTAAGATCCAAAAATTTTCCTGTGCCAAGACTTATGCATAGATGTTTAACCCTCAACAAACTTTGTCGCAGAAATAATTCTTTTACTCTATGATGCAATCTTTGCTATTCTTGCTGGCCTTTGCCCCTAGATCATAAATCAGCTAACTCAGTTGTCATGCCCTCATTGGATGTTTTACAAGTTGGAAAAAGTTTTCTAGACTGTTCCAACTACCGAAAGTTCATAAAAAGAAAGAAAAATTAATGATTTACTGAGAGCAACAGCCTTCCATCTCTGCAACTCAATTAAAAACTCTATTTAAAAATTAAGAATTCTAGGATTATACTTGCATAAAAAAGATTCTACTAAAAATACATTTTTCTTACTATGCCTCTGGTAAAGCAAAACCAAGCAAATATTAAAGAACACATCTATACATAGTTAATGTGATTAATTTTTTAGTGCTGTCATTATTTTGAAGAAATATTTTGTCATAATTTTGAAGAAATATGTATTGATTTATAAATGTAGTAGACTTCTCAAGAACTCTGCATTTTCCAGAAGGAAAAAAATACTCTTTTCTTACCACATATCTCTCTTTGAGGATTTAACATAATTTACTCTCTTACCTTCTGTCTGAGCAAAAAGAATGTTAACCAGAGCTTCTTAACTCTGAGGCAGAATCCCAGTAAGACTTTCGTCACAGAAGCTGACTTTTACACTGTTCATTGCATTTTATGCCCTTTATCCGTTAAGAACTTCAGAAATGGCATGGAGTGAAATCAAAGTTCTGTTTGAAACATAACCTTCTTTTTAAATTTCTGGCCACGTCTTCAATATAATCCATATATTTTAGAAAAATACAGTTTAAATTGACATTACTTTAAGGCTAGAGGTTCTTGATTAAAGGTCAAATTAAAGCTGAAGTTACAGTTTGATAATATCAAAATCTCACCACTTGCTCATGAGAGTTGGGCAAAAACTATTTTAAATGCCATAGCATTTACTCCATTTGATTTGTATCATCCTGACATTTGAGACAAGTTCTCCAGATGAACCTTTCACTGATGTGAGCTGCAACATTATTTGATTCAGAAAACACATTCTTCTGGTTTTATATCTGATCTGGAATAAATCCTCAAGGGACTAGCAGGATGAAAACGTGAAGATATGATTCACATAGAAGTCTTTAAAAATACAGTTTGATGAAAGCCATGCAAAGTATGAGGAAGGAAAGCAGCAATTACTGGTGTTTCGTGTATATGTGTGATCAAAACCACACGTTAAGAGTAAACTACACATTCAAATGCACACACACCACGATTTCAAAGGAAGTCAGGAATGCATAGCAGTATTTCAGACCTAAAATGACATTTTCCCTCTTACTCCCTTTCTTTATAACCCCACCACACTTGGGATCATAATTGTTTCAAGGTGTGAAAACATGTATAAATGAATATTTTTCTAGAACAAATATAAAATAAATGCTATTAGGTATACTCTGCCTTTAAACTCAGGCAGATCAAAACCCCAATTGAGTTTTTGAGGCCGATGAAGAATGAGAGAGCTGTAAGTCTGGATTTCAACTGAGAGCAGAAATAATTTGCTTACAGAGGTAGCAATTCATATTCTTTGCTGGAGTGTTGCCCATTCTAGGATTTGCACACTTCTCTGGCCCCACAGAGGATTAGCCAGATGTCCAACAGCACATGTGTAACACACCTGCTTCACACTGAAGCATTTGGCTTTCTTAAGACCAAAGAATGGGAGGAGATGAGGAGGAACAGTGGGAAGGAAATGATGATTTTAGGCACCCTGCTGGGAAACCCAGATGCCTCCAGAAGCTGGAGACAATGGTTAGTGTATGGAAAACTTACTGTCTACTGACACTGCACAGTCAGCTCAGAGGAACAGTAGTCTTCAGGACTGGCCTGTGACTGGGTAACTCTTGCAAGAAAGAACTGTGTGTTCCACTGCCTCCTTTGGGACAGATTTTTGTGCTTTAACAGCAGGTCAATCAACAGTTGAGTGAGGGGCTGAAATACTACTATCTGTGGTGATCCCCAGACTCTTTCTTGAGTGGAAGAAAAAGTGCTGTTCTTCGTCAGTGAGGGAGGGCCAGGGTGGACCGTGCTATGTGTAATGGGCATGATACTGGGAAACTGGGAACCCAGCCTTGACAAAAACTGGGAAAACATATATATATTTGCTGAAGTTTGAAAGTATAAGTTTAAAATTAGTATGTTTAATTAAATGTGCATAATAGCAGTGGGAAAGTCTGAATATAAAACAGCAGTTAATCTGTTGCAGCATTTTTTAGGGGAAAAAAATCATTCTAATATTTAAAATGCTAAATATCTGCAGTATTTCCCACCCACAAAAAGCAATTATTTTACAAAAAGCTGAAAAACTGAATACCCAATACTGTGATCATGTTGAAGTATGTGCAAGTTGGAAAGACTTGGCAGGGCTAATATTCATCAGGTCCCATTTGTTGCCCATGGAAGAGCATCTAAAACTTCCTAAGAGCTAAAATATTCCACTCTAGTTACTGGACTGTAAAATTAAGATTTTAAGAAAAAGTATCCTTTACACAACTGAAAAAACAAGCATGCTAGAACCGCTGTTGGTATTGTATGACCTATAAAATAAGCACTAAGAAAATATAATTTAATGTTTTTTCTTGTTTATCCCACTGTAAATACCATACTAATTCAGTAATATTTTCAGGAAATATCTTATTTGTGGACAGAAACAGAACCACCTGTAGGTTGAGTCCTCAATCTACAGTGATACATTTTACTAAAAAGTACTCTTCATAGAATCATAGAATTATTAAGGCTGGAAAAAACCTCCAAGATCATCGAGTCCAACCTTTGACTGAACACCACCATGCCAACTAAACCATAGCAGTGAGTGCCACGTCCAGTTGTTTCTTGAATGATTCCAGAGATGGTGACTCTATCACATCCCTGGTCAGCCTGTTCCAATACTTGACAGTCCTGTCAGTGAAAAAATTCTTACTGATGTCCAACCTGAACCTCACCTGGTGCAGCTTGAGGCCAATTCCTCTTGCCCTGTCACTCGTTACCTGAGTGAAAATACCAAACCCCACCTGGCTACAATCTCCTTTCAGGCAGTTGTCGAGAGCATTAAGGTCTCCTCTGAGCTTGCTTTTCTCCTGACTAAACAACCTCCACCCCCTCAGCCACTCCTCATATGACTTAGTCTTAGACCCTTTACCAGCTCTGTTACCCTTCTCTGGATACACTCCAGCACCTCAACATCTTCCTCATAATGAGAGGCCAGAAATGGGCACAGGATTCAAGGTGGCCTCACCAGTGCCCAGTACAGGGGGACAATCACTGCCCTGGTCCTGCTGGCCACACTATTGCTGACACAGGCCAGGATGCCATTGGCCTTCTTGGTTACCTGGGCTCACTGCTGGCTCATGTTCATCTGACTTTTAACCAATACCTCCAGGTCCTTTTCTGCCAGGCAGCTTTCCAGCCACTCTGCCCCCAGCCTGCAGCTCTGCCTGGGGTTGTTGAGACCCAGGTGCAGGACTCAGCATTTGGTCTTGTTGAACCTCATACAATTGGCCTCAGCCCACCAATCCAGCCTGCCCAGATCTATCTGCAGTGCCTTCCTGCCCTCCAGATCAACACTCCCACCCAACTTGGTGCTGTCAGCAAACTGACTCAGGGTACCCTTGATTCCCTCGTCCAGATCATTGACAGATACTAAACAGGACTGGCACCAATACCAAGCCTTGGGGAACCCCATTAGAGACCGGCCACCAGCTGGGTGTGGCACCATTCACCAGCACTCTCTGGGCCTGGCCATCCAGCCAGAATTAATCCAGCAAAGGATGCATGTGTCCAAGCCATGGGCTGCCATATTCTCCAGGAGAATGCTGTGGGAAACAAAAAAAAAAGCTTTACTGAAGTCCAGGTAGACAATTTCCACAGCCTTTTCCTTATCCACCGAGCAGGTCACCTGGTACTGAAAGGAGATCACTCTGGTCAAGAAGGACCTGCCTTTACTAAGCCCTTCTTGGCTGAGCTTGATCCTCTGGTTGCCTTGTACATGTTGCATGATGGCACTCAAGATGATCTGCTCCATGATCTTCCCCAACATCAAGGTCAGCCTGAGAGGCTGATAGTCCCCTGGATCCTCCTTCTGACCCTTCCTGTTGATGGGTGCCGCATTGGCTTAGCTCCAGTCCTCTGGAACCTCCGTAATTAACCAGAACTGATGATAAATGGTGGAAAGGGGCTTGGCAAACTCCTCTGCCAGCTCCCTCTGTACCCTTGGGTGAAGCCCACCTGGCCCAATAGATTTGTGTGTGTCTGCCTTAGCAGGTCACTAACTACTTCCTCCTGGACAGTAGGTGCTACATCAGCTCCCCATCCTAGTCTACCTGCTCAGGGGACTGATTGCCCTGAGGATAATCAGTCTTTCTGTTAAAGACTGAGGCAAAGATGTCATTAAGTACCTCAGCCTTTTCCTCATCCTTGGTTACAGTGTTCTCCCCCACATCCAAAAAAGGATGGAGATTTTCCTGGGCTATCCTTTTGTTGCTAATGTCTTTATATAAACACTTTTTATTGTCTTTCACAGCAGTGGCCAGGTTCAGTTGCAGCTGAGGTTTTGCTTTTCTAATTTTCTTTCTACATGACGTAACAACATCCTTGTATTCTTGCCTGCCCCTTCTTCCGGATGTCATAAACTCTTTTTTTACCTGAGTTCCAGCAAAAACTCCCTGCTCAGCCAGGAAGGTCTTTTTCCCCAACAGCTCTTCTTTTGATACATAAGGGTGTCTTGCTCCTGTGCCTTTAAGATTTCCTTCTTCAGTTGTGCCCAGCCTTCCTGGACCCCTTTGTTATTAAGGACTGTTTCATGGGGACTTTCTGAACCAATGTCCTGAATAGGTCAAAGTCTGTCCTCCGGACAAGGTAGAGGTTTTGTTGACCTTTTCCTTACTACAGGAAGAATTGAAAACACTGTCATTTGTGGCAGATATGCCCAAGACAGCCTCTGACCACCACAGTTTCCACTAGCCCTTCTCCTTTTGTAAACAGAGTCAGACCAATTAGCTCCTACCTTTACAGGAAGAAAGCATCTCTTCAGTGGCACTTTGGGTGGTCTGTGATTCCCAATACACTGCCTGCCTGGCACCCCAAACAGTGCCACCACTCAGGTCCCTGAACCAAATATTCTATTCAGAAATACATTTGCACTTTCTATGCCTTTGCTGAGCAAGTGCACAGCACGACTTATAAACATGACTTATAGGCAAAATTACTCTGATAAAAAAAAGATCATATTATGGACACTCAGAATAGGAATCACGAGGTTAGCAGGCTGAGATATTAGCCAGGATTTTGGTGCTAGATTCCTATTCTAACAATGAACAACCAAGTGCTTCATCAGTGCCGGAAGTTAGTATTGCAAGATGTTCCATGTGAAAGGGACACAGAAACTTTTTTAACCAAAAGGAAGGAAAAAAAAAGAAAAAAAATGCAGACTTTGAAACAGAGGCTCTATTTGGCTTTTTACTGATGTACTTAGTCAAGTACATATATATGTGTACATATATATGTATTACACATTTTGTTCATAGTATTTTAAAGTAATCTTGTCAGTGCAACTAGATGATTTGTCAAATTAACGTTACTCAAGGAGCAAAGAAAATTTTCATGTCCTGCCATTCCCTGTTTTTCCTTTTGTGTCTGCCTTGTTGTAGTTAGGTTCTTTCCGTTAACTGAATACTTGTGGTTCTCCTGCGAAACAGCCAGGTGGGCTGTGCTGGCAATTAGCCTGGGGAAAGGCAGGCTAATGGCCCAATGAGCATTAGAAGGGCAGCCGAAGAAAATTGGGACTAGCAGCTATTTGTAAGGCAATGTGTAAGAGTGTGTTTTTTCAGATTTTAGCTGGGCTGTTTCGCATGAAAGGAAGCAAGAGGAAATGGATTGATACTTTCAGAGCCAAGGAAACTACTCATATTAGTCTTCTGAGTGGTTTGTGTTTTATTTTTATTTTTTAACTGTTTTAAGTTTTGCTTTGAACAAAGACAAATGCTGCTCCTTTGTGGAGAAGAACAAAACATAATGTTTTAACTAAAATAGTCCCACTGCTCACGTCAGTCTGATGACAGAAATGCAAATATTAAGTAACAAATTGAGACAATCTGGTAGTATTAATGTTTTTACTAAAAGCAAAGTGTAGAGTCTAGAGAAATGCTGGCACATTAGTCTCCTCCAGGTAATATATGGACTTGACAATTTAATGCCCAAAAATGTTAGAGAAAGGTAGGAGAAAAGACTGAAACATTCTGATACCTCCAAAAATTTATACCTGCTGTACCTCCAGCCTAACCAATGATCTTGTAAAGGACACAAGAATGAATAGAACATAATTTACATACTTAAAAGAGAAGACCTTTATTGTCTGATTACCCTTGAAGAATAGTCCTTAGCCTTTGGGAAAGATACTCATAGGTGCACATGGATAGGTTGATCATTTTTTTACACATATCTACAGTTTTTCCAGACTTTATAGAGCCTCGGTATTACTTTCTCACTAGGAATGATTGGAATAGTGCACAATCAGTTAAGCAATTTTTACACCAAATTCATCGGGGTCAGGATAAACCAAACATGCCTAAGCAATGTAAGGAGAATGTTGCATGTGAGTGAAACATAGAACATGGAATTCTAAAGATCGGTAGTAGTAAATAATAAATCTGTATCTAACAACCAGCATATCTATTTCCAGACAGTACCACAAAGCTTGAGCTATATAAAGCAATTAAAAGTAATTGGCAATTAAATATCTAATTCCAAAGTTCTCCCTTTAACATTTATTATATGGGTGATTCCAGAACTTCCTCACTGGAGATAAAATTATGCTTTTAAATATTTTCTAAAAAGGTGAGGTTGATTTTAGGGGCATTTACTAGTTAGGAACTGAACAGTTAAGGAGTCAAGTGAAAAGCATGCAGGAAAGACCTTAATGCTTAAGGCCATCTGCTGAAGCAGGGAAAACAAGATTTATAATTAGCAATATTTTTCTTTAGATGATTTTTATTTTATCCAGAAACAGTTTACTGTAAAACACACAGGCCAGTTCTACTCCTTTCCAAATGCCATTAGATTTTTAAAAAATTTCTTCAAGACCAGGAAAAACTCTGCATCTCCTGCTGCCACATTCCTTTAAGAGTTTTGGCCTCTTCCACAGAGTTGATGTTCTCATCAGGAGGTCAGACAGGCTTGACCTATAGCAAAATTGGCATCTTCTGTTTGTTCTCCAGGTAACAAAAAATAGAGCTGGCCTTGTATCACTGAAATAACAGATTCCTATGTGAGTCTCTCAATACTGATTTTATAAGGCATTTATATCTATGAATGAAAGAGATAATGTGAAAAGTGCAATGAAAACCTTTTTTACTACATAAGAAAATATAAGGACTATCTTATATGCTTGCATTAGTAGTTTTCAATAATGAGGTGATGAAATATGAATCATCCAAGAATCGAAAGCAAGGAAAATCTTACTAAAATAAAAATATCGTATATAACCACTAAAACTAAAGACTGATGAATAACAAAATTATATGGGAAGAAATAAAGAAAATATAACATGGAATATATATTACAATTATAAAATACATGAAAGAAAGTACTTTAAAACATTAGAAAAAAATGAAAAATAGAAAAAAATATAATGAAAAAACTGAGCAGCTAATGGGCTTTTAGGAAGCATGAAATGTTTAGAACTTTCTGTGGTTCAGTCTTCACCAAAAAGTTAACTGTGTCCAGATGTTTAACTTAATAATTATTAATGAGGATATAGGAACACCAGCCGGAGAATGTAATGATCAATTAAATAAGTTGAATGTATTCAAGCTGTTGTGACTTGACAAAGATCACCCCCAAGTATCTATAGAGTCAGACAAATTCTTTCTTGTCGGATGCAGGGGAAATGAGAGAGATCTGTGGAAGGTGAACAAGTTCTAGAAAGTCAGAGAACAAGCAAGAGAGGTTAAAAGGGACATAGGCAACTACAGAAGAGTCAGCTTTTCTTTGATAGAAAGATAACTGAAGCAAATTATTAAACAATCAATTTGTATTCACCTAAAGACAAAATGCACCAACATGAATTTGTCAAGAATAACTCATGTCAATGTAATTCAATTTCTTTGACAGGATAACAAGATCTGAGAAAGTAATAGATGTCAGATTCACCTGACACTCATAAACCAACTGGAAAAATATGGTCTGAGTAAAGCTGCTGTAAAATCCAGCCCAGAAAGCTTGAAAATAGCTTGTTGGAGAAGGGATAGAATATATTACATAATGCCCTTCACAAGACTGACCTGATATTATTAAATATCTTAACTAATAATGTAGGTCTATGTAGAAAGTTCATGAATGACAACAACTTGTGAAGGATTTAATTTTGAAAGGCATAATTGGAATTCAAGCTGATCTTGAAAAAAAATGGAGACATCACAAAGATCTGAATATAGAAATACACATAGTACTAAACATGAAAAGGAGAAATCAAATGCACAAGGAAAGCATGAAAAATTTGTTGGGCAGAGAGATTTCAGAAAGATCAGATGTTTTATCAAAAAGGGGGAAATATTACTTCTATGAACATTAATGATACATATGGCCACCTGTGAGGCTTGAGTGTCACTGTTAGGGCATATTGAAAGGGAGTTCACATGTAGTATTGGTGAAGTCGGTATAAGATGGATTCAACACACTGGCACGTAGAAGAGAACACCAGACAAAGACAAAAAAAGGGCCAAAAAATATTCTAAGATCTATGAATAATGATTGAAAAAAAAAGGGTCCATAAAAGAGAGAACTGAGGGCAGAATATAATATTAAAGTTGTAAATAATGAGTCTTATTCACGTATAGTGAATCTGGGACAAGAAATAATTGCTTTCCTTCTAAGTAAGGAAAATTCAAACTTCAAGAATAAAAAATTCTATTTTAGTAGTTATGCAGTGGATGAAGTTATTTTTGAAGGTGTTGAAACCAACATCACAGGAGGCATTTAAAAGATGTCCATATCAAGAATAATTTTTAAAAAAGGTTGATTTCCTTACTCTGAGACAGAATGACTGCTAGATGACACTTCAACTCCATATTCCTTGGATTTCTTTAATCACATCAGATGCTGTCTAGAGTTTAAGTTTCTTACCTTTTCAGTACTTGTGATTTTTTTCAGACAATGTAGCCTGTTGGTCAACTACAGACCTGTGCAACTGGAGGTTATTAACAACCATTTACAAAACCTTTTATACTTTTCAGACAATAGTTTCTTAATATATATAGATAAAAATTGCTTCCCTACACACTAGAGAATGCTCTGTTTTAAAATTTATGAAGTGACATAGATGTAGAAGTGACATTGCATTCCTGACAAGACTGCAATTTAACTGCTCTGTTGTACAGACAGCAAACAGATTCTGAAGCCTGATTAAAGTGTATCCTTTGTCTTGAGTTCATCAAGAATTTCCCATTATATGCATGGAACAGGCCTGTAGTTCACTTATAACTACAGACATTTTTAGGGAAAAGTTAAAACTTAAATTTAGCAAAATAAAACAAAAATCTTAATGAATGACAATAAAACAGGAAATTAAAATGTCAAAACCTATAAAAAAAGTACAACCAAGATCAGCCAAAGCCAGTATATATAAAGCTAATGCTGAAACACCTTCCAATGGAGTAACACCCAATAATATTTTTAAAACATGTTTTTAAAACATTTGTGTGCGGTTTAATATATTTCACGTCTTTGTCAGATTTATGTAATCTAAAATGCTTCATTTCAGGGTGGTCTACCGATTTCTAGAAAATCAGTGTAGAATTAAACACTACCCTTATAATTTTCCAAATATGGATTGAGCTGCTGCTGCCCCCATATGCCACTGGTCACTAAGAAGGCAAAGGAAAAATATCTCAGATAGGTAACTGTAGCCTTTCTGAAAGCTTTTGTCCTAGATCAATATCAACTGCATGAGTCACATCTATCATATCTGTAACTCATCTCTATACTGAAATCAATTACAGCTTAAGTCAGACAGAAACCCTCCAATTTAGGATTTTGTGGACTTTGCTCTACAGGTCCTGGAATGTACTTCTGAAAAAACAGATTAATTTAAACCTGGACAAATTCTGAGTGAGCAGATGAATTTCACCTGAAACCCTACGAAATGCCCAACCCATCTACAAATGCTCCTTTTCCTCCTCTTTACCAGGATATAGACTGTATCCTCACAGTCATGTGCAGAGATGCCATACAAAATGATGCAGATCCAATGCCATACACAGTACGCACACAGGCCCCCTAAAAAAAATTGAGTACTTCTGACTGGTGAGGAACATTTTATGCAAGTGTATATGAGATTTGCATTTTCACCATTTGTGTGAGATTACAAGGAATGCTGCAGGGAATAGTGAGTCAGATCCCACTTTTGTAACAGGCAGAATCTATTTATTTTACCAGTCTTCACAAGCAAGACTTCACCCTACAAATTACTGACTTCAGTGACCTGTGTAAATTTAAGAGTGCCTTCAGGTCAGTAACCCTGCATGTAGTAGACATATGTAAAGCACTGCTCATTCATGCCTAAAACTTGCAGTCTAAACCCGGATCCAATTAGTAATAGCTAAAGGATTTACTTCTCCAGCTTTTAAAGAAAACGGAACTGAATTTAAAAAATTAAGACTAACAGGAGTAGTAAAACCACAAAATAAAATCTTTGGTTAATACTGTTCTTCAGGGTGCAAATCAAATAGAAAAAGAAACAGGAAATTAGAAACATTTGGTGCAAATTCAGTTCAGCCCCCTTTTACACAAATCATGAATTATATATCCAGAGATTACTTTACTCAAAGGATCACGGTCTCAAATAGCAGACTGGACTGGAGATTTTCACTTAACCAGCACACATGTAATGTTTGGTTTTACTCCAAGGCTGACTTGTAGCCTCTTCTTCCTATTCCAAATATAAAATTATTGAAGGAGTTAGCTATGTATTAGTAAGTAATATTCTCTCAAAAAAAATCAGGAATACATTGGATTACCTCTTTTACAACTATATACATAAAGCACAAGAATGTTACAATGTAGACTATCAGCATAATCACAAAATCTGGCATGCAGCACTTTGTTGATACTCAGGTTGACCACCAAGAAGCTGGAAGACTTGAAGTCTACAACAACACATTTCTACACCTTAATTTAACTCTTAACTTGAATATGCTGGGAAATTCATTATGAAAGGTCCCTCATATTTTTCTGTTGGTATAATCTACATTTACTGGCCACGGAGAAGAGGGCTTGGGAATTTTGTGTCCTTTTATAAATTTCTCAAGATCTTGACCTCCTGTTTTCTACGAAGGAACACCAACGATCCAGTCACTTTGCTCTTGGGAAATTTTTGTAATCAAAATGGGCCAGACTTCACTCCATGGGAATCTGCCCAACTCTTTCATTTGGATTTTTTGCTAGCGCTACAATAAAGAGGAAGATTAGCCTGAGGCAGACACCTGGTGTGGAAAATTCAAGTCCACATTCCAGTATGAACAAAAAAATTATAAGCTATGAAAACCAGAATTTTATTGTAGGAAGCATCAGACTCTCTTAATAATTCTACCTTTTAAATACTAATGGAAATAAGGTATTCAGGCTCCAGTTATTAACAGATAAAATTTAGCCCAGTTAGAAAATATCCCAGCTGAGTTTTCATGTCTTTCTGCACCAAGGTTTTTAATGAAAGAAGAGTGTATTCTATTTTAAATGAGAATAGGAGAAATAATTAGGTAAATATCTTTAGCCCATGGAATCACAAACTGATTCCATTTCAGTTGAAGGATAAATACAACTAATTCTACAAGAAGTTTCACAGTGTGGGGAGGGAAACTTAACGGGACATCACTAAGAAAGTAAGAACTTTTTTGGTAAAGTCAGCTAAATTCATTGGAAGGAGACACTGTTGTCTCTGTTAACCTAGGGCACAAATAATCTCAAAATCATGATTTATGTGATGATTAAAGTTTAGCTTAAGGGATCCAGGTGTGCATGGATTAATTTCTATTCCCATCATATTTTTCATATAGGGAGAAATTCTAGGAAGAATGATAAAAAAGAGTTAACCAGCAAAGAAAGCTACATCTTGGGAGGCCAGAAAGTGAAAGGATAAAGTGAGAATTTCCAGCAGTCAAGCTGAGTTAGACCTTGCAAAGGAAATGAAAACAAGCAGTAAAAGGTTATTTAGCAACATAAATAAAACAAGAGAAGTTGAGCTAGCAAGCAGTGCCAGTGGATTTGAGATTAAGACTTTATAGGTACAGACCAGAAGCTAACTGAATATTTGACTTCAGGCTTCAGGATGGTAACTATGGCAAAATCAACATGGATAACAAGTATGAGAACTGGAAAAAGAAACTAACACTACGAACTTGGAAATAAATCATAACAACATATTATTTCTGTCACTGAATATGAATTACTGAAAAATGTCAAATCAAAAAATGCAAATATAACAAAACTACATCTTCAGGGGGAACAGAGATTTTACTTTGCCCTGTAAGAACTGAACTGCAGCATCAATTTTCAATTTATTTACTTCAGGTCTCCAAATAGCTGTTAAATCATAAGAGCTTTCCTTCTAAGAAAAGCCGAAAGAGTCAGTGCAGTAGAATGATATATTACAAATGTATATTAGAAATTCTTTCCCATTTTGTGCTTTACTGCACTGCATTATTCTTGAAATATAGTTTTAAATTGTGTTGAATTGAAATAAAATCAGAATTTTGTCTTGTTTCTTACTCATGGGAATTCTATTTTAATGCCTTTTTCACTAATAGTACATGAAAAGAATTATAATAAGAAATTGTACCTGTCTAATATCAATGTGAAGTGTTTTATTTTTTGGAACATTGAAGTTGCATTTTCAAGGGATATGAATTTAACAAAACAAGTCATCATTTTTTGCTGGTGACTTGGCACCACGGGAATAATAATTAACCCCTTAAATTTGAAAAAAATGATAGCTAATGATAACTAATGGGTTTCTTATTTGGAAGTAAACAGAAGGATTGTAATATTTCAATTCCTATTGATATTCAGAATGAATTTTAATGGTGGAAATGAAATGGTATCAAAACAATTTTTTCTACTACAACCCAACAAAGGTGGGAGAGACTGATCTGTATTTCATGAAAAAGTAGTGGAATATCAATATTGCTTAATAGAAAAACTAAAACTAGAGCTTACTACACAGACATACAAAGAAACAAATATTAGCTGCTCTTACAAGAGTAATTTCTCTGAGAAATTTTCTCAGTTCTCTTTTCCCAAATGTGTTTTCTGCAGTCCCTTCTCTACAGAAAAAGATATTAAGCAAATTTTATAGCAAAAGAAAAAAAAAAGCACCAGAAACCACTATACAAATGTTTAAGTGCAAAAAATATGGAAGTTACCTGTAAAATTGTAGCTACAGAGAATTGTCTTGCTGTGCAAAGTGATGTATTTAAAAGACAGTGAAAGTCAAACTAAGCATATGATGATGGCAAACCAGAAAAGTAAAATTGTTTCCTGATGGAGATTTAATTGCATGAAAGGTACGGTTAATTCACAGATTTACATCATCACAGATGATAAATGCTCCCTGATGTGAAATATATTACTTCCTGAGAAAAAAAAATACATTAAAGATCATCTGGGAAGAGGGAGGAGTATTTACCATAGTTTTCATTTACTAAATATCTTGAGTCCTTACAATGAACTATAAGAAAGATAACACAACATATTTCTGTTTATACTGCTATTAACAGAATGAAGTTGCCACTAGAGTTGGAAAAAGATTAAATCTGTCCAGGAGTACATCTTAGCCTTACTCCAGCCATCCACTTCTCAAATTCAAAAACTACGTGTGTACAGCACATTTAAATATACACACACAATTAAAAGTATTCAAATAATAAAACCCTCAAATAACAGTCAAAACCCAATAAAACAGTCAAAACCTCTATATATTCCTGGTGTCATTTCCAGTTTGGCGTGTCCTAGAATCAATAAATTTATTTTTATCTCAAACAAATCAGACATGACTATGCAAAATGGAGTACTGAATTTGCTGCTGTTTCAGAAAAGATGCAGATATAAATTCTGATGGAAGGGAATTATTGCTGATTTTAGACTTCCATGGGTCTTAGCAATGAGGTGCATAAACATTCATAAGATCAGTGTCTGAGGTGAAAGGTGAAAGATGTATACTACCAAGTAATTTGCAAATGTTATGGCAACATGAAGCCAGAGCTAAACAAGCTGGTGTGCCCCTCATTCGAACACCATACAAACCAGCTACACCATACAAACTAGCTGTTGAGAAGTCAGTTTTTTCAGAAATTAGAATCTAACCTCAGTAAAACTGGTTTATTGTTATTGTTAAATACAGACCTGTTGAACAATATGTTCAGTGGAGAAGCAGTAACTCAGAAGTCAAGCATCTTTCTTACCTTAGAAAGGAGGAAACGGACCTAGATTGGCATAACTGTTGCCAGTCAAGGCCATCTTTACCCCTGTGCCTAGGGTGAAAAACCTTCTACACTCCCATATTCTGGCTATCTTAAAACTTAGCAGTGTGGTATGAATTCTGGAGAGAAACAAACAGGCAGTGTTGTGAAGACTCCCCAGAGAGGACAAGTTTTCAAAGTAAAATCCCAAGGCAAAACTTTTAGGGTAGTATTATGTAAATAACCAATAAGATTAACTGAGGTTTCAGCTGTAGTGCTCTGTGATTTCGCTTTGAAAGTTTTTGCTTTTGGAGTTCACTGTAACCTCATTATGTTTTGCTGGCTCTTTCTCCAGGAAAAGCAACAGCTGCATAACACTGATAAACCTTAAGAAGACCGACATGCATGATTGTGGTTTGTGTTCCTGTCTAAGTCAACCATATGTAAAAGCTCTAACCTGGCACCATTCGCTGTCATTAAATCTGAAATTCTATCTTGCAGTGTAAAATGTGGTTAAATAAGAATAATCACCCATAAGAGCAAATCTCTAAAGAAAACATATTTAAAAATATTATTCCTTAATTAGTCATACCACTATTATTGTAATATACTTCTATCAATATTGACTGAATGTGAAATGATTGCAAGGGAGTTGACAATGAAGAAAAATCTTTATGCATTAATTAGTTTTTTTAGTAATCACAGAAATAAATAGATGACACTTCTAAAATGCCTTTGAATAAATAGCAATATATTAAAAAAAATTGTGACACGAAATGTTTAATAATTTATAAAATCATTGATAATCCTGGTAATATTCAATATTGAAACAAAATATGCTTTTACTGAATATATAATTCCAGGGCACAATAGCCTTCTTTAACTTGAATGACTTAAACTAAAACACCAAGTAATTTTTTATTCCTTGCTGAATCTGAAGATTATAAAATACATATTCTCCAATTGCTTTAACTTCTTAAATTTTTATGGATAGAGAAGAAAGGAGTCAAAAAGTCCAGTCATGTACTAGCACTGTCTTATTAAAAGTGCTAAGGTCGGTCCAGACTTTCTCCCATTCTCAAGATAGAAGAAAAATGAAGGGTGTGATAAAGAAATACATAATGGAGAGACACAGATAAAGTACCAAGTTTTCTCCATATGTCATTGGCCTGTGGAATTATTACACCATATTGAATAATTATTGAACATAATTATTACATATATTGAACTCATTGGTTCTAAGAGGTCAACACAAGTAGAAAGGGATTTTTCAAATTTAATTATCATGGACAACTATGACTAAAGAAAATAAAAATGTAGGAACGGACATGAAGCCTTTGTCTCCAAACATAAACCAATCTCTAATTGAAAAAAGCCTCTTGCCTGTAGTTACCGGACTGACTGTATTTGTGACCTACTGTGAGAAATATCCTTGTGTATAATATCAATAAGATTTTGATATTTTTCCATACCGATTTAGAATAAATTCCACAGCATTTGGGATCTTTGAACCTTTGCAAGTTAGATCCTAACTGTACAAAGTTTTGTGCAAAAAGACTGGTGGTGTCGGTGTCATTTTGAGTCAGCAGGAATGCCAGTTTTCAGACAGGACTGCTAAATCTTTGTGTTTGGATCATAAGAAGACATCCATGAAATCTTACATCTGAGTTTAGAGATCTACTTATGATTCTTAAAAAATCTTATGATAAAACCAGAAAAATCATAAAAGTCTCAAGAGTAGCTTCAAATACATTGAAGGCAGAGAAAATGTATTTAATCTATTGCAAACTTTTTTTAAATTTCAGTTGAACTCAATAGGTCTTTTCTTCAAGGTAATTAATTTTTCAGGATTGCTGTCAAGTATCTCAGGTTTACTGAATGTTTAAACCTAATCTCTGTACTAAAAGGAGAATTCCTATGTCTTCAAGGGTTTGCTCTCTAGTAGACAAGTGTGATCTATAATTCCTCCCATGTTGAGGTGGTCCAGCCCACCTTTGGGCTGAGAATGGACAGAGGCATCCAGTGGGTGGAAGTTCCAGCCTCCTGGATGTCATTCCACCTAGTTATTCCTCCCTCGTTCCAGAAACATCTTTTTTCTTGAGTTACCCATTGGTTCTACCCTTCATGTTTATGTATATCCTTGTTGTGTAGTCAATCAAGTTCTAGAAAGATCTATTGTTCTATAATCCCCATTGGTCTATTGTAATTAAACCCTCCCTATTGTTCCTTTTATGGCATCTCTGACACCTTTTGTCTTCTCCCTATTGGTTTATCCCTTTGTTCCTCCCTTCTCCTCCCCTACCTTAAAAGACAGTGTAACTGTCATTCCGCGCTCTTTTGTTGCTCCTCATCCTGGCCTCCTGACCTCCGGGTTAGGAATAAAGACTTGTGTGCTGCAACATGGAGTCTCTCTTTCCTCCTTCGCCTCTGCCGATCGCTACAGCTACCATCGACTGCTGCCAGCTCCACTCTGAGCCCAGACGCAGACAGCTCCAGCAGGAGCTTCCACCAGACACAAAGCTTCTCCCTATCTCGCCACCGGGACACTTGAAGCTAGTCGCCTGCTCGGCCACTGGGCGGTCAAGCGGTCAGCGACACTCCCATACTTTGATTTCTTTTCCTGTTGTGTGAATCTTTTTTGCTTTGTATTTATAGACGGGCCTGATGACGTATTGTCACATAATGCAGCATCTCAACTCCAGTGATCAAGTACAAATACTCCAGAGAAGCCTTACTTGGGGGATGCAGAAAGGCTCCAAAATTATATATTTCCCATTTCTCTGCAGCTTAGCCATCAATCTAGATCCCGAAAAAAAACCCAAAATTTAATATATCATACAAAATGTTGATCAGACTCATTATCAATTTGGGTAGTTCACAAATCCTTGCTAATAAACTTTCTATGGCAGGGAATTCACCACTTAATTACATGTTTTATACCAAAAAAAAGACTCTCCATTTATCAGCCTTTAATTTTCTACTTCTTTAGTTTTAGTAAATGTCCCATTGCTGTTAGTTTTCAGAAAAAAAAGGCTATGTTTTGTTGTTATCCTACTAATTACTGACTTTCTTTCTAAAATGTATGATTATAACTGCTTTATTTTCTTCCTTCTTCTGTGAAACCTGTTCATACTGCATACACACTTTTTAGGAGAGCTGTATTTCCAGCAGCTCTTTCCTTCAGCCTTGGAGGTCCAATGCAGTGTGAATTAGCAATAGCCCTATTTTCATAGAAAATATAGATGTGCTCTTATTTTGGTAGAAGAATATAATTAAGATATGAACTTTTGCCATCCGTGGGATTAAAGTTTCTAAAACAAATAGGAGGTAGATGCTGGAAATTCTGAACCACATTTCTCTCCAAGAAAATATCCAAGAGACTTATGTCTTTCCTTCAATGTCCTTCGCTAGTCACAGATGTGGCCTCCTGCATATTTCTGCTGCTTTTGAGACACTGAGGTCAGATATATTACAGACACCTAATGGTGTTAAAGTATTTTGAAGACATAATTCTTTTACAAATTGCTAACTTTGAACATGAAAAAGACTTGTCCTAACCATTTCTAGACAGTGCACAATGAGATATCTACATAGACAATGATCTTCAAAGGATAAAAGTCTCTCTCAAGGTAAATGTGATTGAAGGGTTTTGGGGATCAATAAAGTACATGTGGTTAATAAAGTATGCAGACTTTCAAGTGGATTTGATTCAATAAAATCTTTTTCAGCATTACTAGCATTCTTGGATGTAAATCTCCATAAAATAATGTAACTTGGGAAACAGACAAAACTCATACTTGCTAAATTTCTGGTTCGTTGTTGAGCTGGTTTTTCTGGACAAGTGCACTCTTGCTAAGTCTGAGGGAGGTTGTGTTCTGCAGTTTACCTTTGTGTCTGTGCTGGCTCTAAGTCTGCTGCCTATGGAACTGGAAAGAGCCTTTTGTAATTCCTGGCCAGCCCTTAGCTCTCTACATGGCATCGCAGTGTGTTATCCAGACAGAGCTAATACAACTAATGATCCTTTTTTCCTAGCTTTCTGAACCTTCCACTAGACCAGGTTGGTCAGGACCCCATTCAACCTGTGCCTTGAATACTTAGAGGGATGGGGCATCCACATCTTCTCTGGACAGCCTTCTCCAATACCTCTAAGTAAAATCTTCTTCATCTAATACAAATTTTTCTTCTTTAAGTTTAAAATTGTTCCCCCTTGTCCTATCACTGACTGCCCATGTAAAAAGTCACTCTCCATCTTTTTTATAATCTCCATTTAAGTACTGAAAGGCCACAATTAGGTCTCCCAGGGCCTTCTCTGGCTCTTCTCCAGATTTGTTTGGTATGATCCTGTAGAAATCATAATTTGATTTCATAATAGAATGACTCTCTGGAATAAGATTGAATTACAAGATCTCTTAAAGTTCTTTAACAGTGCTGCTATGATTGCAGGTGGTCTTAGCGGATGTTAAATGGAAGTGGCTGTAACTACATAGAGTTGCAGTTTCCTTCTCTCACTCAAGACTTCTCTGTATCCAAACTAATTCCACATTAAGTAATTTTGAGGCTAGTTTATTTAAACCACAGCAGTCAAAACAGCCAAAGCTAAATCAACATACACCCCTTCTCCATCTGCTTTAAGAATGTCTACACAAAAGATTAGAATGTCTACACAAAAGATTACTTATGTGCCTAAGACATGTCCACTTTTTACAACTGTATCAGCTGGCCTAATAAGAGATTTTATTTCTCTCTAAAAACCTTGTGGGTTACTTAATACCATCTTATATATGAGTTGTCCTGTGACCAATGTAATTAATGAAGTATGTTTTCAGTACAGTTTAAATTTCAGAGTGATCTCAGATGTGGATTCTCCGATAACCAGTAAAGGATGAATTCAAGCCCTGCTTCTTTTACACAGCAGCCCACCTTTCCCAACACTGCTAGAATTTACTGCAATTTAAGACCTCTACCTCCATCTCTAAATTTAGCTTCAATCTACTACCAAGCACAAAAGCTGGTGACATAAAGACACAGATAAGTGTGGCAAAAATGCTCCTGAAATGATGTATGTATTGAACACTTCTGGTTTTAATTGGAGGACCTTGGCATGACAAATAGAACATGGAATCCACTGACAAGCTTTTGGTCGTTTTAGTCAGTGCTTTCTCTGTGTGTACTTCTGTGGTGTGTTGGCCCTGTCTGGATGCCAGCTGCCCACCAAAGCCTTTCTGTCACTCCTCAGCTGGGCAGAGGAGAGGAAGTATACCAAAAGTCTTGTAGGTTGAGATTAGGGCAGGGGGAGATCACTCACCAGTGACCATCATGGGCAAAACAGACTCAAGTCAGGGAAATTAGTTTAATTTATGACCAATTAAATCAGAGTAGGCCAATGGGAAATAAAACCAAATCTTCAAACAACTTCCCCCATCCCTCCCTTCTTCCTGGACTAAACTTCACTCCCTATTTTCTCCACCTTCCTCCCCACACTCCCCCCCTTGCAGCACAGGGAGACTGGGAAGGGACCTTGTGCTCAGCTCATCACACAATGCCTCTGCTGCTCCTCCCTCCTCGGGAGAAAGAGGACTCCTCACACTCGTCCCCTACTCCAGCATGGGTTCCACAAATGGGGTGCAGTCCTTCAGCAAAAGCTGTTCCAGCATGAGTCCCCCACAAGGTCACAAGTCCTGCCAGCAAACTGCTCCAGCATGAGTTCCTCTCTCCTTGGGGCCACAGATTCTGCCAGGATCCTGCTCCAGCATGGGCCTCCATAGGGTCACAGCCTCCTTTGGGCATCCACCTTCTCTGGTGTGGGCTCCTCCCTTGGCTGGATCTCTGCTCCGCTGTGGACCTCCCTGGGCTGCAGGAGCTGCCTCACCATGGGCTGCACCGTGGGCTGCAGGGGAATCTCAGCTCCAGTGCCTGGAGCATCTCCTCATTCTGCACTGACTTTGGTGTCCACAGGACTGTTTCTCTCACACATATTCACTTGTCTCTCAGCTGCTGTTGCACAGGGGTTTTTTCCCCATTCTTAACTATATTATCCCAGACATGCTACCACTGTTGCTGATGGGCTTGGTTTTTGCTTGTCTTGGAGCCAGCAAGGGTTAGTTCTGTCAGACATGGGGGGAAGTTTCTGGAAACTTCTAACAGAAGCCACCCCTGTAGCCACCACGCAATCAAAACCTTCCCGTGAAAACCCAATGCAATTTACCAAGGAGGAAGAAACTCTTCATGTTCATGAGCTGGAATAACTGAAAATAGATGAAAATTCAGAGAAAGAAGCAAGGATGGAATATCTGGGATGGGAAGGATTCATGCTTGCATCTTTCAGCATGTTTGGTGTTGTGATTTCACCCCAGCTGGCAACCAAGCTTCACACAGCCCTCACTCACCCCAGCCAGTTGGATGGGGAAAAAGAATCAAAATGGTAAAAGTGAAAAACCTCATGGCTTGCAATAAAAACAGTCTAATATTTGAAATAAAAAATACTACTAATAGTAATAATAACAATTTTTTTAAATTGCAGTAATAGCAATGATAAAAAGTTAAAGTGAAATAAAAATAGCAGAGAAAAATGAAACCCAAGAAAGGCAAGTCCATGCAAATGAAAACAGTTGCTCACCACCAACCAACTCATGCCCAGTTAGTCCCTGAGCAGTGTTTCCCCACACCCTAACCCCTCTCCCAGTTTTATATGCTGAGCATAATTCTAAGTCTTATGGGGTATTCCTAGGGTCAGTTGGGGTCAACTGTCCTGGCTTTGTCCCCTTCCCACACTTTGGGAACCCCCAGCCTCCTCACTGGTGGAGTGGGGTGAGGAGTGGAAAAGTCCTTGACTCCGTGTTAGTACTGCTCAGTAGTAAGCAAAATGTCTTTTTATTACCAACACGGTTTCCATTACAAATCCAAAACACAGACCCATATGTAGTGACTGTAGAAAATACACTGGTTTCCAGCAGTGTATTTCAAACAATTTTCACTCTAAATGGTCAAAATGTTAGCGAGAATGTTAACTGAGGGCAACCTGGACAGAAGATACAGATTAACTCACATAAATTTGAGTTCTAAATGCCAAAGATCATGCTTACTGGGCACATGATGCTGTGATTTGGCCCTAGCCTTTTGCCTGTACCTCTGTACCTCTGTACTGACCCACTACTGTCATATCTGCACCTAAATTTAGGTCTTAGCTGGAATTAGGAGCATCCTCACCTTGTTAAGTCAAACCACAGAACTGTCTTTATTTGTCTCTTCTGTTATTGTGAGGTCAGTTTCTCTAGTCAGTGGAGACAAATGCACCTTCAGGTGACAGCAGACACTTCACCTCAAGTGATCCAAGAGGAGGCAGAAGTTCTGGTCAATTCTGCTGCTGGCTGAAAAGGTGATGTCAGACCCAGGGTGCACTTTTTCACCTTTACAAACAGGAAGCCAGTGGCTATTTCATATGTGAAGTGCTGTTGTTGATTCTAATTTCTGCTTCGGAATGACAAGAAGCACTTGAGCAGATTTTAGGGGCACCTTCAAAGCATCTCCTTCTAGCTGAAACTAGACTGCACACTGTGGAGAAGAACCCATAAGCAGAGGTTGCCCCCTGCACAGCCCAGGGTAGGAGATACTTCAGCGCAGCATGAGCATATTGCCACTTTGAATCTCATGCGAGTAATGACACAGTCCTGTCACTCACTACAGCACGACATGGTAGATAGACTTAAACAAAAGTAGGCTGGCTATTTTTGTGCATCACCTTTTCCTCAACAGGCCCAATAATTGGTATAAATAACCTTAGAAATATTTTTAGGACTGATTCAAAAAGCAGAATACCTACAACTTCTTCTGATGTTATTCAGCAGTTATCTGATCAAAAAACAGAAGAGACA
Organism: Callaeas wilsoni; assembly: GCA_013398955.1. Taxonomy (NCBI): domain Eukaryota; kingdom Metazoa; phylum Chordata; class Aves; order Passeriformes; family Callaeidae; genus Callaeas; species Callaeas wilsoni. The sequence continues at coordinate 107,670 of VWPU01004882.1, forward strand.
CAAAGAGATAACACTGGAACAGTAGCTCTTAAACCTTACGAGTGAACTTATGAACATTTTGAACCTATGTCTTCCACTTTTTATATTATCTTACGCATCTAACTCCTTACTCTCTGTATAGAGGGGCTTTTTCCTCACACGGTTTTTCCTTTCAGGTCACTTTGATTCCTCGTGGAAACATCTGCCTGCTGACTGTATGAAGTCTGGGAAGACTACTTGGGTAGTCTGAGTTAAACCTGATGGATCAGACACCACATTTTTTAAAGGGCAAGAAAAGGATTTGGGGCACTGAGACGGAAAGTTTCAGTAGCTTGAAAATGCTTACATAAGTCAAAATCAATCAGCCAGCACAAATGACAGCATTAATCACTACCTGGCCCCCAGAAATAAAACTGTATCTACTCCTCTGGTAGAATTACTCAGTTTCAAGTTTCTTTATTAGAATAGTTTTTCACAAGTCCCAATGACATCTACATAAGTGCACAACTGCAGTTGTCCAGCAGGGAAGGTTTTGAGGTAGCGTTCTTATTATTTATTTTTACCCTGTCAATTCTGTTAAAAACTTCACAAAAAATGTTTGTACATGACCTGAAAATATACTGAGTGAACACTGGTTCTCCTGCAAGGTACATCTCAACAGTGATCCAGTGAGAAATATCTTAACATAAATCCAAAAGAATTCTTTGTGTCTGTACCATCTAATGAGAAAAAGATTCAAGAGAGATTTTCTGTGGATTTGTGTCATCATTAAATATACAAAAGCAAGTTATAGTGGCACTGATGACTAACCTCTGCTCCTTCCTATAGTAAAGTTGTGCCAAATTCATTAATGAAATATAAGAATGGGGAGAGTGGAAGAGTAACGCTTTGAAACAGTTACTGACAGGTGACTTTTCTCCACTGCAAACCTCTCAGCAGCATGTTTTCCCCAGTTTCACTGATTTTGCAATGATAAGTGCAATAAGATTGATAATGAAGCCAACTTGTTTTAGAACTCTGAATTTCACTGTTTTGAGGCTGTTAAAATCTTCAAGGAAGTCCCTTATGCATTCCTAAAGTCAAGGACAATTTGACATGAATAAACCTGAATTTAAGTGATGATTTTTGTTTTATTAGGTAGTACTTTTAATCGTCCATCCATCTACATATATATATATCCATAAATATATATATATATGTACACAATATGCATATACAGAAATGCATATGTATGTTTCTGTGTGTGTATGTACAAATATATTTCTGTATATGAAATGGAAATAACTTATGAGTATAATAATTAGGAAAATAAAAATTTGATGAAATAATGATTTATAGTATTTTCAGAAACTATTAAGTAGCAGACCATAATGCAGTAATTAGTACTCCTGATGGACATTAAAAATGTTTCAGGATGAGTGAACATTTTCAGGAATAGTATCAGTGAACCATTTATCTAAGATCTTTGCAGCTACAGGGAATTAAGAGTTTCATGCCAAAGTAATATGGAGGGAAATGTTGATATAAGAAAGGATCAGGTGATAGCCCAATAACAATTTTAAAAATCAAGATGACTGTCCACTGTACATTATCTTCTGGAAAATCCTATTCTCTACACTTTAAAAGTACCATTAAATTCTTCTGTAATTAGGTAGTCACTAAAAATTCCAGAAAATTTGCTTTTCTCAGACTAAGGTTTATATAGAGAAAGGTTTTTCACAAATCACAATGAGAACAGTTCCAGACACACTTAGTGTATGTGATAGCCACATGATGAGCACTGTGAGCAGAAATAGAATTTGTTACAGTGAATTTAGCATTTCAGCTAAAACTTTCCTTGGAACTAGCTAGAAACATTTTTTTTAAAATATAATAGTAAACAAAATTAAATTTGGGTCTGTCATGGGAAATGTAAACCATAATTAGTCTAATAATAAGAAACTTACAAGAATTGGAAATACTGTATCATATATAAGTCTGATACATTTCATTAGAAATACAGTATTTAAAAGATCTGATGTAATGAAAGACCAGAAAAAAAATGAGTCTTTGTTTTCAAGTGTTGATTTACTACAGTAATCTGGTAGTTGTGTTCTTCATCAAAATAGAACAGCTTCTGCACTATTTACTAACCTGGACCTGGATAATTATAAGTGTGCTTTTATTATGTGTATTTTACTTCAGAGTGTCTGTTACTGCCCCATTAAACAAATTGCTACTTCTGAGTACAACAGCAAAATTAAATAGGGTTCCTGTCAAAAGTCATTTATCTGTCACACATGCTTCATAACTAGTTTTGCAATTGCTATGGCCATGAAGTTAAGGTTTCTTTTTAATATGGTATATACCCTTGGTGCTGTGGTAATTAGAGTATTGATTTTACACCATCGAGGAATATACAATAATTCTTATTGATTTCAATGAGTAAATCAAAAAGACACTTCTTGTTGTAGTAGGTCTCTGAAATACCTAAAAATACAGAAAAATTCTTGATAAAGAAACTGTATGGTAGCTATAAACAGTTAAAAAATCAGTCTAACATATTAACTATTCATTTAAAGAGGTTGAAAAATTACCGAGTAGTGCCCAATACTTATCTTTTCTTCCTCCCTTTTCCTTTCCTCATAGAACAGGTTTTTTTTCCTTTTAAACACAGATGAACAGACATAGAAAAAGTGTAATCCCAAGGGGGGGAAAAAAAAAGACCAAAAATATCCCTTACTTTCTCTTTTATAATTCACATTGAAAAAGAAATGCAACTCTCTGGAAGAGAAGCAAAGAGACATTAACACTAAAAAGGGAGTGCACTAAAGGTTTCTGAACTTCGGTTATCCCCTAGTAAGTCTCACAATGCCCACAAAATACACACAGATCTTTAAGTCAGTGTAGGTGCTCAAACTTTTTCCTCTGTAAGAAGTCACACTGGCTATTGATGGAAATAAGGATCTACTGACCTCTGGGTCTAAACCAGAAAAAAAGTATAATGAAATTAAATCAACACTAAACACCAGGCTTCATGAAGACTCCCAGGTAGTCAAAACCAGGTCTAAATGGACCTCTAACTACTAAATATGAGGAAAGGGGTTTTCATGGGAGTACGTCTTACCATAAGGAACTTTCTTGAATATTTTCTATACTAAAGGTTTCATGTGGTATAAAAATGCTTGTAATAATAATAATACAACTACATCTGATTTTTAAATGTATTCAGCACGACTGAGTTGAAGAAGACACATCCAAGCTTAATTTTTTAATGTGTAACAGTTGGTACTAGTAGTTCAGTACAAAAACTGTCTGCTTCAATTGTTGAACAGTGTACAGTGAATGCTGAAGAGAAACCTTTTCACTCATGAACCAAACCTAAGACCAGACACTTCACAAACAGGAACTCTGTATTCAGGAATCCTAATGAATTCAGGAGTCCTAATAAACTCAGGAGTCATTCTCTATTCAGGACTCCTGTTCAGGAACCCTAAGGAAATGAATGAAACTCTGTGTGTCTGTGTGCAAGAGTCAAGGGCGCTGCTTATGTGGACATCTTTCATTCTTTCATTCATGACATCTGTGTACACATCAAACAGTTCCAAAACAATTTATATTATTACCCTAATAGTCTTAGGATTATTCCAGGTAAAATTGATTTCACAGTTCCTCACTAAAGTGGTCTGTCTGTTCCTCATAAACAAACCTCACAAGAATAAATTTATTCCAAATTTTAATTTATACCCTTCAAAAATGTTAGGATATTCTAGTTCTGGAAACAAAATATAATGTGGTCTCTTTAGGAAAAAACCTACTGCAGGCCTTTTACCTCCTTAGGGTAAAAAACTCAAGAACAAGTATTGCTAGTGAAGGCAATAACAAGAGTTCTTGTAGGAATAAGAACTAATTTAGGTGTAGAACTCAGTAATGATACAGAAGTTCCTATATATATTTATAGATATATATGGGCATGATTGAGTTCTGACATCAGAATTTTCCTTGGTTTTGAACCTTGTTTGCAAAAGAACAGCATTTAATCATTGAATGTGTCATGTGCCACTGATTGCTGCCTCAAACAATGATTCTCAATCTCTCTTTTCATTTTTCATTCTATTTCTAATTATACATTACTAGACTCATGTTAATATTAAAAGGTTTGTGTCTCATGTTAATGTGGTAGAAATAAAAAAGCTTGTGATTTCTTGCCTCCAGAACAACTTGATATAATTATAGGCTTATAATTCATGGTTACTGATATAATATCTTTGCATTTTCATGTTGTCTTCATACATGCAGATTTGTATTTGGGAGGCATATAGTCACAGCTTTAATAGGCAGGGTGGAGGGGTGGAATATTCTTCATATTATGTGCTAAAAGAAATTTCCAGCTGTTAGCATTATGTGAGTTCTTTGGCTCTCTCATGTTACTGTATCCTGCTGAATTTATTTTTGGAAACATTTCTACTTTAGGGTCTTCTTGGTGTACAAAAAGGCTAAGTGATAATGTTAGCCGAAATTCTGCTGTAGTGAAATATTTTCCTAAGCTTCAGGTAAAGAGTAGCATGTAATTTGTAATGATAACCACAGCAATGAGTGCAAATAGTAGTCAGCTATTACCAGCTGTAATTGGTGCACCTTTCATCTCCTGTCAAGCAGAGTGGTACCGATTAGGACCAAAGGACAGCTATCAGCTCTCTCATTTCCGGACTCAAACAAAAGGAAAAGAGGTATCTGTCTGAGCCGATAGCTTTTGGCCCTTTGATCAGATCCTACCAGAAGTCACTCAGTCGCAGTAACCTGGCTTCTCATCAGTGGGCTACCGGCTTTGATGTAGGTGAGGTCCTGCTGCAAATTGCACTTATGAAGGGAAAACAGCAGGGCATAATCAAGGAGTATAAGTGATTCACATGGAAAGGTTGCTTTGGCATCCTACTTTCGTTGAGGGAGGTAGTAAATAAGTTCTACCAATATTATTGAAAAGATATTCCTGTAAACAACTAGCAACACACCCTTCAGAAGGTTGTGTTTGCCCTCCCCAGTGTAACAGGAACTTAGGCATGGTTCAGTGTTTATGAAATGTCCAAGCAAAATAACAGAAAATCAAATTTACTATTGACGGATGGGGAAAAAAAATTCCCTGCTTGGAAAGAAAATATATTTGGAAAATTCTACTTCTAAATAGTTAGGCAAACAAGGTACATTTCAAAGAAAGACTTTTCAAGTTTTATTTTCTTTCACCATAAAGCTGTAATATCAGGTACAGGTATGTAAAATATGTACCAATCCTCTTTTATTTTATTAAGAGGTTTGCCAGGAATTATTCTTTAGTATTGATATCACTGTTACAGTGGGCTACAGAAACAACTTCATCACATATTCAGAATGCTAAACAAGGTTTTAGATGGTGCAACTAACAGTTGGAGTAAGTATTATGAAATCACCCATATTCCATCATTAAATGGAGAATTTTGGTATAAAAATTCAAAAGTATTCCTCTCAATTTCACGTACAAATACTATCAATTTAATGTAACAGCTGTTATTCTCCTCTTGATAAATAGATACTTTGTATTTTGTGGGAAAAAAAATCTGCTTCAGAGTGGAAGAGTACTGCACTGTTTTTCACCAGTGTTTTTTTTTTTTTTAATCTGACCTCAAAAGACCTTGGTCTGTGAAATCATGAAATAACCAACTTTTTGAAGTCGCTAACTAGTTAGAGAGGTAAATAATTTTCTGCTCAGTCTAAACTGTTGAATTAAACATATATCACAGCTGAAAAAATGTGATAGATGTACTTTTGTAGTCTAGCATCCTAAATTTAATCTCTTTTTTTTCCACAGTTAAATTAGAATGTGATGTGTGGCAAGATGTAGAGAGTAGAATAGCTTTTGTAGCATTAAGAAAATATTTCTCTGCTAGGAAAAATGTTAACTTGCACAGTATTCCTAAATTTTAAATCATATATAGCCATTTAAACAAAAATAAGCTGAAACAAACAAAAAAGGCAGATCTCCAACTCTATCAAAGAGCAATGAAATTTTGAAAAGGTTAAGATTTCAGTCATGTTTATAAAAATTGAATTCACTTTTGGATTATTTTTTAAATGTATTAAAAATTAATCTGAATCAGTTGACTTATTATATGTGCTAAGGCTTAGAAAGAGGATAGTCTACAGCTGAATATTACCCTGAGTATTTTTCTCTAATTTGTTCTCACTAAAGAAAATTGCAGGATTGTGGATATAAATAATGGATGCTGAGGATCCAACTAATGGTGGCAAAAATCAATTATATTTAAGGTAAAGTACAGGATAATTTTGCCCATATTTGAAATTGATTTTAAAGTCAGTCATCTATGTATTTGGGCATTTATAAAAGTATTTAAAGATATACAAGGTTATTACACTGGCATTCTTTTCCAAAAACCCAGTCCTCTTCTCTGAATGTAAGTCAAATACCTAAATTAATCTATTAAGACAGGAGACATCTATTTTCTGAAAGACAATAAAGCACAGTTAAACTCATTTCCAGTGAAGTGTATGGCAAAGACTCGGGCAGGGTTGTCTCCCTCTGTCTGTAGCTCTCTCAGGGTGTGCCAGCAGGTTTTGCACCAATTCATATCCGGACCAGTAATTCATACCTTCAGCTTCATGCTGTAGAGACATGTGCTCTGCAACATCGTTTTCATGCTATTTGAGGTGGACTAAACTGAAAAATACTGCAGCGTCATAGTTTGAGGGCCAAAATGCTGAAATCTAGAGCCCAGGAGGAACTTACGGACAGGTGCTGTGGTATGTGGTGTCTGCTTTAGGACAGACTTTCCCTAAGCAATGTGGATGGGCGCCAGAGAATCAATGTTAACTGTGTTACAAGTGGTATTCCTTTCATTTAGAGGAATTTTTGGACCACAGGATGCTTGTAAGAAACACCCAGGACATTGAGTAGTTGAATTTTGAAAGATTCAGTCCCATTCTTTTCCAGTAACAAGGAACATGAGCGTGGTGACTGTTTGAGTTTGGGCGAACCTATGAGTTTTATACGATCACAGCTCAATAAATTGTATGGAAACCATGGAATGATAGGCACAATTTAGTTACACTTTTAGAAGATCCCAAACCACCTACATCCCCATATAACAAGTGGCACATAGAATATTTTGTCATACAGAGTATCAAGCCTGGTTTGTTATTTTGGAGTCCTGTTTAACAGAATTATTTTTCATATGGAACAGGCTGGACATACCCACCAGCTCTTATCTGACTTGCCCAGTTCCCATTAGAAAATACAGGACTGGAGAATTAGAACAGCACATATGCTTACAGTCCTGCCATTTTGGGTCCTTAAAATTTGGCTTACATGCTTTAAGGAGGATGGCAGACTACCATTGAAAACCTTGCATTGCTTTCCAATAGAGATTTTCAAATGTCAACAATTTGTTTAATTTCTGATTTTAGAAGAATGTTAGTTCATATATACAGCCTGGTTAATGTAATGAATTATATCAAGTAATGTGGATTGACTTATTGGATTAGATATGCATTAGATACACATTTAATTGAAAATCTCAGTCTATGCTAAAACATGTTCAAAGACTGCTAGGCGTTTTGTTGATCTAGATTGCTTTGTGACTTTTCTTAAATATTTAAATAAAAACTCTAGATGTAGTTTCAGCTTCTCATTTCTTTGGGTTTGTTGCAATTTCATCTTCCCCAAAAGCTAACCAAGGACATTGAGAAAGATAAAAAAACCAATGTAAGGGTGGGATAAGCTCTCACTTTCTGACTGGTTCTAGGCAGAGATGGAAAGGTGTTAGTTTTCCTTTTCATTTGCCTCCTACTCTCCAGTTGTTCTGAAAGAGAAGGGAATGGGTTCAGGACCTGAAGAAATAATATGATTTCTGTACAGAGAGGCCAAGTAGCTGGAGATTTTTCTAAGCTTCCAGCCTGTAATTTTTGTTTGAGATGTCAGCATAGCAGCTGTATCCTGTTATCTTTCCAGTTAAGTAAGATGGTATTAAAATTCACTCCTGTTAAAATCACCAGAGTGATGCATGCACTTCATTGAGCAAAACTATGCTGTTGTAAATGGCTATAACATAATTTCAGGACTTCAATAGAGTAAGGACTAACTAAAGAAAAAATCCTACAAAACATCAAACAAAGAGCTATAGCTATTGCCAGATACAGAAAATTGTTGAGAGAGAAAGGGTTGGCATACTGGAGAAATGCTAATGCAGGCTGACTTTTTATAACGTGAGCTGACACACAAATTGCAAACAGACCATTGAAAGATGCCAACACCAACAGAGGAGGGAACATACCTTATACGTGGACTCTGTTCTGTTCATGTTGTGGTCCCCCTGGGAAACAGTGTTGAGGCTTTCAGGGATAGGAAATAGCTAGAGTGTAGTCTCCTTGGCTTATAACTATCAACTCCAGTGAGCCAAGGGATTTCTCAGCATGTATAAGTGAGGTAATTCTGTGGTAAAACCCCATGTTAAATTCTAGACCTCAAAGAAAACATTTATTGTGCAGATCTCATAAATTACCATAAAACTAGCACCAGCCTTTTCATAGTTTTCTACTAGGACTAGATGACTGTGTCATCCCATCTTTGTTTTTCTCGTGTAAAATCAGGTTGTAATTAGAGCACAAACAATTTGAAGTCTCAGCTTTACAATGAGAAAAAAACCACAGTAAGAATATGACAAATACCCAAATGCCCTACCAGCATCCTGGGCTTTATTGTTTTGTGTTTTTTCCTAGTAAGACCAGTTTTAATGATATTTATTTCTGCAGTTACCTGAAGATGTGCAGCTTAAAATGAGGAGCAGTGGCTGTCCTGTTAAATACTGTTTCTATCTAGAGTATTCACAGACTTTCCAAGTGAGCAGACAGAGAGATTGTTGGTCTTTTGTTTTGGGTTTGTTTTTTTTTTTTTAAGTAATTAAAAATAGCCTTCTCTAAGTAATAGTAATCTTTGTAGTGCTTACAACCCCATCAGATTTAAAAGAAAACATTCTACCACTTTTGATTTTGACAGGAAACACTTAGCTCCAGCAAAACCCTTGTGGCCCTAACCCCGAATCTGTATGTTAAAGCTATAATGAGACTATGAAAGGCCAGAGGAAGTAAAGAGCCTGTTTTTTCTCTTAATTAACACCACTTGTATTCTGTATAGCTGTTAAATTTAGTGGAATTGTTCCCAGCTTGCAACTGAGCAAACAGAAGTACAATCAGACTCCTAATAGCTGAGCTTTGCAGAAGTATGCTATGTATGCTTTCTGTCTCCTCTACTAACTCTCCTGTGTTAGTTAGGCAATATATTTCCAAGGCCGTGCCAGTCTCATTGATGATACTGGTGCATAAACAAAGTAGATGTTTGGGCAGAAAACCTTAAAAACTGGCGAAAGAAAAATTTGAGTCCTATCCAGCTAAAAAAGTCTGTGGTCTTAGAGGTTATGCAAGGCCCTGGCTACAGATGCTGGCTGTTCAACAAGTCAAAATATTCAGACACAGGTAGGACTCCAGTTTAAGGTCAAATAAAAGTGTCTCTGTGTGTGGTGGAGAAAGTTTAGTAAATGTGAAGGAAAGCAATATCAGAAAACTTCTATTTGTATCCTGGTGATCCAGATAAAATTAGAGACTCTTGGTACTGATCCCTGTAAGGCAGAGTATCACCATGTATTGGATCATTGTACAGTTAAGATATATAATGTCATAGCCAAAAACTTTTAAAAGTATTTATTCTCACAGCATTCTCATTAGGTACAGGAAGGCAAAAGTCTTCATAGTCCAAAGAGATCACACCTACCTTGAGGCATTTGTCTCAGGTAAAGAAGACAGGAGTCTCTACACCCAACAAATAGTCAGTGGTTCCTGCCATCTGAATGTCCCTGACCCAGTGGAAGTGTTTCAGTTTTTTCTCCATTGACAATCTAATCTTCCATTAGTTCCTAAATCGAATGTGAGGAACCTAGATATTAGTGATTTTTTCCATGACTTCACCAGCTACAGGAGAGACTAGACTTGAACAGGAGTGACAGCCAAATCTCCTAGGTCTCAGGGTGAAATTACTGAAGTGCTCTGCTATTCATCTTCCCTCCAGACACAATGGGTGGGTAGAGTCAAATAAGAATTGGATCGTTGTGTGAGCATCCTAAGATGACCCACATCCTGTCTATCACAAATGTGTATTCTGCTGGTTTTCTTGTTTCTCAGAGTTCTTCCACACATCAATTGGTATTTCTCATATTTTATTCAATGTTGGAAGTTTATTTGTTCTTTTTACTTCTTATTGACCGTTTAAGGCTACATAGTCTGTTGGGGGCCACAGGATCTCTGTGAGGGAGTTGCTGGAATCTTCTTTGACATCCAGTAATTTCTGCCCAGAGTTTTCTTCAGGTTCTGTCTGGTTTTTTGAAGCAGTAACACAAATGTGAAATATTCCCACGACACTCTCTCTCTGCGATGAGAGCTCGTTTTGAAGTCTGTAATAAAATAGTTTTGTAAGGATTTATAATATAAGAGCATAAGTGCCATATATAGCAAAGAAATGCTTTTTAAGTGTATGAAACACAGAAAAGAGTTTGAAGTAAACACGTTTGCTGTGGTCCAAGCTCCCATGCTGGGAGCCACCTAGTCATAGCACAATGCAAATTGCAAAGAGAGCATTTATTTTTTTCATTCCAAGCTGCTATGATTGCTAAGTTGTAGATATAGCTTACATTATTTCCTTATACTTTTCCAAATTAATGGTATTTATTACATTCTACTTTAGCTTCTAAAATTAAACACTTTAAGTCTAAATAAGTCATTCTATGTTTTGTACTCCCTGGCCAGGAATGGACATTTGTGGGTGGTGATGCATCATCATTCCCTTTTCTTTAAATCTATGTTGGCATATTTTCTGCAGATGTCCGCATCTTTTTAAATATATATAGGGTCTATATACACTTGCTACACAAGGCAGAGTGCAAGACACCCCAGTATATTGGAATATGGACCTCTAACATCTGTCCAAGACAGAGGAGACATACAGAAACATAAGCAGACACCACAGATCACTGTTATTTCTATAATCAGCTGAGTTGAACTGTCTTCTCAAGCTACACTGACAACTTAGAGACTATCTCAAGTGTCTGCACGAACAAAACCGGACCGGAACAATGGTAGCACAGGACTTATCAGAGTATACTGACAGATATATCTGGTATTTTGATATTTCAGATGTGCTGAGATGTTTTTCCTTGGAAAAATATAATTAAAGCATTGAATCTCACAACTCAAGATGGAGGAGCCAGAAAATAAAGGAAGGTTTCCAGTCCTTTCACCAGATTCTTGAACACTGATTTGAACAAAATGAAGATCTGTGTTGACTCCTCATACATTTTTAATATGCACATTTCTTTGGAGAGAAAACATGCTGGGCAACTACTTGTTATGTAAGACACACAGACATCACAACTGAAGATTTGTTTGTCCTAAAAGCTGGATCTGGATCAGCTGGGAACAGAAAGGTGTTAAAAAAGTCAATAGTTTTCTAATTAACATATTTATGGGATTACTGGAGCCAAGAAAACCTACCGGGAATTTGAATAGTACAGATTTGACCAGATTTGAATAGAAGACATTTTTCACTTTTGAAATAAAGTTTCCTTTTATGCATGATTGAAGTTATTTACAAAAACTTTTACAAGACGTTTCTCTATTTCTTCTTAAGCTTCCCAGCTTCATAATAGTTATGACTAGTTTCACATCTTAGCTTTTCATTTGATATTGTACTTCTAATTAGACAGGATAGAATTCTTAATTATGAAATACTGCCAATGAGGGCTCTATAACTTCTTCTAGCAGTACGTTTTCTGAAACTGTATTTATTACAGATAGAAATATTATAAATACAGTTATGCTTGATAATAATTTATTTACTACTGTATTTTTCATATTACTGTTATCAACTTCATACAAATGATCAACATCATACAAAGTACTTTAAATCAGAAAACTTTTAACCACTACTCTCAATTTGTGGCAGACTGTAAACTTATATTCAGCCATACAGTCAAAACAATAGAGTTCTTAGTTTATTATTCAGCTGAAGTAATACAGACAGGCTGAAATGTTGGGTCATAAGATGGGAACACACTTCTCTAGAAATCCAACCTGTGCAAAAATATGAGGTACTTCACACAAAACTCAGAAAAAAATTGTTTATGTCTACATGTGGAACTTTAAAGAGCCTAAATTTTCTCCTGAAGCACTCATAACGCAGATTGAATTTCTGAAAAGCATTCGGGTTCTGTACTTCAATTCTGGTGCTACAAAGCACAGCAAACTGCTTTCACATAAACACAAAAAGGAATGGAACGTCAGACTTCGGTATTAACAGACATTTTAACACCATAACTAACATCATGATTATTAATTTCAAAGGGAATAAAATATAATTCTTTTTTTACGTTAACAGTTGCTGTAATGTTCTTATGGAAATGATATAGCATCTGCACTACCCAGATGGGTAGTGGTGGTCTATGGTGATATCTTCTGTTAGAATGCAACTTCGAAGGTCATTGAAGGAAACTGTTCTTTTTCCAAGATGGAGAAAGAGAGATGCTGGATTGTCATCTCTTCTCTCAGAGACCTCTTGTACATTTTCTGTTTAATAGTCTCCAGTAAGACACATCAACAGCTTTAGGAACTGGGATAGAGGCCAGAATTCCTCCACCACTTCATTACAGAGAGAGCCTTAAACACGGGTGTGGGAGGCGTGTCACCTCAATTTTTTAATATTTTCTGCATAAGGGCAAGATTTGGTAAAAATGATGGCAACATTCCAGAGTATGCGTTAATCTTTTGTTTAGAGAAGGCTTTGGAAGACTGGACATCATCATCATGTGGGAACTTGGGCCCTGCTGGATTGTGTCCAGAGAAGGGCAATGAAACTTATGAAGAGTCTAGAGAGGAAACCACATGAGGAGCAGCTGAGGGAGCTGGGATTGTTTAGCCTGGATAAAAGAAGCCTCAAAGGAGACCTTAACACTTTCTACAACTGCCTGAAAGGGGGGCGTAGCCAAGTGAGGGTCAATCTCTTCTCCCAGATAACCTGCAACAGGACAAGAGGAAACAGTCTCAAGCTGCACCATGGAAGGTTCGTGTTGGAGAGCAAGCAGAATTTCTTTATTGAAAGGGCGGTTAGGCATTGGAACTGGCTGTCCAGGGAAGTGGTGGAGTCACCATTTCTGAAAGTGTTCCAAAGGTGTGTGGATGTGACACTTGAGGATATGGTTTAGTGGCAAATACAACGATGCTAGGTTATTGTTTGGACTTGGTGATCTTGGAGGTCTTTTCCAACCTTAATCATTTTATGATTCTATGTTCAAACCACTTTGAGGGAAACAACAAGAAAAAACTTAACCCAGTTTTTTTCTTTCTCAATCATTTTTCTAACTTTTCGTATTTTTACTGCCGCTTTTTTTTTCTGGGAAAATGAATGTGTGTTCTCAAATCTAAGAGAATAAATGTGTATTACATCTTAGTTCTACACCTAAGGGTTCTCATTAGGTGCATGTTGGGTGTCTGCTCCCCAGGAGGTATGAAAGACACATGAGAGTAAGGAAACCCTCATTTGATCGGGGCCCTCTAACTTCAGAGGCACCTGTCCATAAAGGCTGATCATCTATCTCAATCTGAATGGCCAGGACTGGTTGACTATTACTAAACAGAGAAATAAACTATCTTCTAAATACAAATTACCTGAATCAAGTCCCATAACAAGTAGTGAAAAGATGGTTTTAAAGTTTCTTCAGGTCAGAAAACTATTTCTTATCCTAATATCCTTTGCCTTGGTCACTTTGACCCCATGAGTTCATCATTTAAGACTCAACTACAGGAGCTCTAATATAGGAATAAAGCACCATACATAAAAAAATTACAACTAATGCAAGAATAGCAATTTAGCAATGTACCATGGACAGCATAAACAAAGATTATTTTAACCTTGGAAAGCCAGCTTCCCATGGCTCACCTTAAAATCAATAGAGAGACAAATACTGCCTGAAATCCCTCTCAATGTGATTTCCAAGTTCTTCATCCATTTTTTAAAACTTGGCTGCCCTTTTACTTCATATTCCAAATCACAGTCTCCATCATAAAGCCCTGGAACTTCCACAGCATCTGTGCCAATATGTGTCTAACCAGATAAAATTCTCTAAAAGTTGGTCAGCTCTTATAGGAACAAATGGCTTGCCTATATGAAATTTCAGAGACAAAAACTTGTTGAAAGCAAGATTTGAAGGATATCAAATTGATATTGAGCACACACCATTGCGACCCTTTATAGACGATGTTCTGTAACTCATAGAAGCTTTCTCATCAACTCTGAATCTGAGGAGAAACGTAGGCAGGGAAATATAGTGAAATACATTATATCAAACACAGAGAAGATTCATACCCTGCTAATTCAAAAATACATTAAGTTAGTGAAGGTTCTGATTTATGCTTCTTACTCAAAAAAGTAGAGTGAAAAGCTGAGCAGCAGACCCAAACAAGTTAAAATTTCCTGTTTCATAACTAGAACTGTTTAGATTTCAGGTTACTTTTTGTTAATAAGCTGTTCTGTGAGAAAAGTTAGTGTAAAAGTCTCTGTATCATCCTATCACTGTGGATTCCACAGATAAAACATGACAGAAAAGAACACAAATACTTCAAATATGGATTAACAAAATGTGAAAATACTACAAAATAAGCTTCAATATCTGTTACATTTTTTTAAAAAAATTGTCTCTTTCGCCCACAAACCAATTTTTTACCAAAAGTGTAATTTAATGTAAGAATTTACAGTAAGCATGAAGAATGTTTAAAATTTCAGACCATTATTTCACCTGATCCCTGGTATTTTTGTAATTCTGTCTAGAAAGCTAAACTGTCTGTACCAGCATTTCTGAAAACAGATTCAATTAAAACACTTTCTTGCTTTCTTATTACAGAATATTGTGAAATCATTATTTTTTTTAAAAAAAGCCCTTTGTATTTTACAAGTGGGAAAAGTTTCTTCTTAAAACACTATTTCAAATTTGCTTATCATTTTTGTGCAGGGTTAACTGTGTGTTGGCCTATTTCATACCAGAAAAGTTGAGTTATTCAATAACCAGCAAGCAATATGCATTAAAACTGTACCCTGAAATCATATTCATAGAGCACTGGTACCCAATATTATCTCAGCTTCCCTTTATTCCCATTAGTGATGGGATTTCACTTCTGGTTGTACAGAAAGCTCATTTTCCCCAAAGCATTACCCTTTAATGTAAACAGTGTATGGCCTTTGATCTGTGTTGGTTTGAGAAATAAGATGGATGAGCTGCCCTGTGAGACCTCATACCAATTCTTATTCCACAGCAGAGCAAAGATGTTGCTTCTCACTATATCTGAGAATTTGAAATTGTGAAAGAGTCCTCAGCCCCTTTTTCCCTACTGCTAGGCTGGACTGTCCCCTTCCAATTTTTCAACACAATGTTAAATTCACAATGTTTGTCTTAAACTAAAGTGTTCATTTCTTCCTTGTTCTAATCCCTAGAAGCTCTTTCTTCTCTTTTCCTATACAGTCCTCCTCCCTGATCTTCAGCCAAAATAGTTTCTTTTAGATATTTGCCGAGCTCAACTTTTACCCCTTAGAAAGGCCAACAACAACTAAGAAATTTCTTGATTTTTTTCTTCCCTCTGGCACATTTTATTGCAGTCCACTTTCCTGAGTCTATTTGGGAACTACTGCTCCCAAACTCCCTTATTCTAAACTGAAGCGAGGAAATAACGTTGAGTTGGGTAATCTAAATATTTTACTGATGCATAGAAACATATCACTGGTTTTAATGAACAGAAAATGGATAGAAAATTGAAATATCAAATAACACGTTATAGGTTTTAATAGTTAAATTTTCCTGAAACTGTGTATAAACTTCCATGCAAAATAGGAATTTAATTAAAAAAAAAATAGCAATCCCACACCAAAATAAACTGGTCTGACACTGATCATGAAACCACAACATTTATCAGAAATTTTTTAATTTGTTTGACTAATCTTTTAAATGGTATATGTAGTTTATTTAATATAAGTGTTATTGTATATTCAACTAGTAATTAAAGCAAGAGGCCACAGCTTGGGGAAATCTCTAATAAAAATGTATTAACAAGAATGAATGCTGCAATCACAAAGGAAAACATACTTAAAGATGATAAAGATGAAGAATATGGGCTCTAGTTTGGATATCCAGCATACTGAAGAGGTTATTTTATTAATTAGCAAAATTTTAAATTTCCTTCATTGTAAATCTTTACACTGGGGCAACACTGCACTGAAATATTTCAGGCAGGAAAATAATTTTACTTTTTAGTAAATAGACAAGATTCTGTGTATTGTTATGTCTGCTCATTATACAATAAATTTCAGTTCTATCTCTTCAAAACTACAATTAACCTGAGATTTCTACAGGAATTCTGTCTACCATAACATGAACTGTGCTCTTTTGCTTTTCTTCGCATGGAAGAAGTTTTTAGGGCTGTCAGCTGGTGAATTTCAGAAAAACAACACAACCTCTGAAGTGCTAAAAAGTATTTGTGGTAAATATAAGACATATTCCCACCTTCACTTTTCCCAAAAGTAGTTTACCTGCTGTGCCTTTCTGCCACAATTCCATTTTCTTTTGATATCTGGATCCAGAATAGTACAGACCCAGAATCATACAGCCCCAGTAAGGAGAGGAAAAAAAAAATCTTGAAAGGATATGAAATATGGTCTGTGAGCAACATGGAGAAGGAGAATGAGCAGTAAGTATTTGCTTGAATTAGAACTGAGATACACCTAAAAAAAATAATCGCTGAAAAATTATTAAGGATAAAATCCCCAAACAAAACCAGACACTTCTTTACATGATTAATAGTCCAGCAATTCATTGTGGTCATTTGCATACACTCACAGCATGATTAGCCAAATTCATGGATGAAGAGTCTATTATGGATATCACTGGTGGCCAGGAAATCCCAAAGACACAAGTGATGAAGCCTGGTATGGTGCACCTGGGAAATAATGAGAAATTCCTACTACATTTTTATACTTTTCCCCAACGGTCTTCTTTCAGGCAGTGCTGATGATATAATATGAGCTGTGTGGAGGCTGGTCGTGTCCTAGTGCGCCTATTGAGACTCTCCTGTTCTAATCAGACTTGGTTGAACATGCTTCAGGCCAAAAGAGAAAAGTCATTCTCCCTTCACAATCCCACCACAGTAGTACCAAATTATTAGAGATTTATTGAAAGTAATACAAGTCCTTCTATCTTTGCATCTTCTATGGCACATAGACATCATCTTCTTCATTTTAGCTACTGTAAACAAGTTCTACCAAAAGTTCTAGCCAAAGGACATTCATGACCTCTTTGTGAACATAAACCCCAGCTGGCTCATGGAGTCGCTTTCCAAACAGCAGGGATTTTCCTACTTTTTTGGAGTATTAATTGTATGTTATTTCTTTCATCTCAGTTTATTGTTGGAGGAGACAAAGATATGATAGTGTGTATTCCAGACAGAGTTGTAAAGTCAAGACCTTCATTACCATGGACTTGTCCTTAAATTTCCTTAATTATCTAATAGTTCACAAAATTTAAATAGAAATTTGCAAATGTATTGGGTTTGTGTAGCCAGGTTTTGGAAGCGGAGGGGCTACAGAGGTGGCTTCTGTGAGAAGCTGCCAGAAGCTTCCTCCATGTCCAGCAGAGTCAATCCCTGGCAGGTCCAAGATGGACATGCTACAGGCCAAGGCTGGGCCAATCAGAAATGATGGTAATGTCTATTCAATAACACATTTTAAAAGAAAAAAAGTAATTGTGCAGATGTAATTGCAGCCAGAGAAGAGCAGGATGAGAACATGTGAGAGGAACAGCTCTACAAACACCAAGGTCAGGGGGAAGGAGATGCAGGAGGTGCTCCGGGTGCTGGAGCTGAGATTCCCCTGCAGCCCATGGTGCAGCCCATGGTGAGGCAGCTGTGCCCCTGCAGCCCAGGGAGAACCACAGGAATGCAGAGATCCACCTGCAGCCCATGGAGGAGATCCATGCCAGAGCAGGTGGATGCCTGAGAGGAGGCTGTGACCCCATGGGAGGCTCGTGCTGGAGCAGCCTCCTGGCAGGGACCCGCAGACCTGTGGAGAGAGGAGCCCACACTGGAGCAGGTTTGCTGGTGGGACTTTTTCCAGTCCCATGGGGGACTGGAACAGCCTGTCCTTGAGTGACCCACAGCACTGTTTCCTGTGGGATGGCTTCACACTGGAGAATTTCACAGACAACTATCTCCTGTGGGAGGGATCCCATGCTGGATCAGGAGAAGGAGTCCTCTCACTGAGCAGCAGCAGAAACAACCTATTACAACCTGACCATAACCCCCATTCCCAGTCTCCCTGCACCACTGAGGGAGGAGGTAGAGCTGGGAAAGTGGGAGGGGTGGGGGGAAGGTGTTTTTTAAGGTCTAATTTTATCTCTCATTATCCTGCCCTGATTTTGTTAGTAATAAATTCAATTAATATCTCTAATTTGCATCTGTTTTGCCCATGACAGTATTTGGTGAATGATCTCTACTGGTCCGTATCTCAACCCATGAATCCTTCATTATATCTTCTCTCTCATGTCTAGCTGCAGAAGGGAGTGGTAGAGTGACTTTGGTGGGTGCCTGGTATCTGGCCAGCATCAACTCACTAGAGCTCTACAACAGCTATATGTCCCATGTGATACTGTAAAAAGATGATATTATTTCAGAACCTGTTACGCTGAAGTATCGTTCTATGTGTTTAATATTCCTAGCACATAAATGTTGTTATAATGTTATGCTGGCGGTAAACTTGACCCAGCAGGTCCCAAGCTGGCCAATAATTTTATGTAACTCCCACTGGTATTGCCTATGCTAGAAATAAATTTTAAAACTGGGGACGTGATAAAGCTATGTAAGATAATGAATGATCTACAGAATGCAGGAGGGAAGATTATGCTCTCCTTGTTTCAGAATACATGAATCACGATGCATTCAGGGCAGATGGAAGAAGAAAACATAATAACATAGATGAAAAAGCTTTTTCTCATAGTAGCAACTAAGATGGGAATTTTTTACCACAGAAAGACCTCGGGGAGTGCAGTTTCACAATGTCCAGTACATAACAGGACATGTATAAAGATATCAGAAATCCAAAGATTATTATTTTAATTGCAAGGAACATTTTAAAATGGCTACTAAAACATATGTTTTAGGGTTCCAGCCAACTTATAGTTCAGAATGTGTTTGTGTATAGCAGATAGCTATTCTACTGTCTAATGAAGCATCCTTAACATTATGTTATAACTCTGGTTCAAGACAACAACAAGATAGAGATGGGACAGATTATTCTTGCAATGTAATATAGCAAGACCTACCAGAGCATTATAGAATCATTTAGGTTGGAAAAGAACTCTTAAGATTCCTTTCTTGCTTTTCCAAGGCTTGAAAATTCGATCATTTTGAGATTGTTGTGCCCAAGGTGGCCTCTGACCATCATACCACCCACTGGTCCTTCTCTGTTTGTGAAAAACAGTTCCAACGAGACACCTCCTCTGGTTGGCTCACTCACCAGGAGTGTTAGGAACTTATCTTCCACACACTCCAGGAACTTCCTAGACTGTTTTCTCTTTGCTGTTTTGCATCTCTAGCAGATAAGTTGTAAGTTGAAGTATCCCAAGAGAACAAGGGCCAATGATCATGACACTACCCCCAGGTGCTCATAGTATATTTCATCTGCCTCTTCGTCCTGGTTGGGTGGTCTATAACAGACTCCCACTAGGACACCTGCCTTATTGGCCTTTCCTCTGACTCTTACCATAAATACACAACCCTATCATCACCATCATCAAACTCAAGTCAAAACACTGCCTAACCTACTGGGTTACCCCACCACTTCTCCTTCCTTGTCTATTCCTTCTGAAGAATTTATAGCCATGCATTGCAGCACTCCAGTCACACAGGTCTTCCCAACATGTTTCTATGATTGCAAATTTGTCTTGGTTTTCCAGTTGTACAATGGCATCCCCCTGTTTGTTGCCCATGCTGTGTGTGTTGGTGTAGATGCACTTCAGTTAGGTTGTTGATCCCACCACCTTTCGAGGGGAAGAAGCCATGAGCAATCTCAGGCACTTCAATGATTTCTATCTCATCAATAACCCTTGTGTCTTTGATGACACATAAATCTCCATCCCCTACCTCTACTAAGATGGCAGATTGAAGGACCTTGCTAGTACACCGTCCCTTAAACATTCACCTGCTGACCCCAGGCTAATCTCTAGTGAGCTTGATTTTTTCCCTTTCCCCCTCCCAGTCTATTTTAAAGCTCTTCCTATGAGACCTGCCAAGTCATATACAAAGATCCTTTTGACCTTTTTAACTCACCCTTTGGTTGCCTGCCCTGGTTATGGTGCTCTCCAGGAACTGCTTTACCCATGTGTGCGGACTTGGTCACCGTTGCTCCTGATCCCACTGATCTCCCATCAGCCACTCTCACAAGAGCTGTGGGGTCTTGGCTCTCCTTGAGGTTCCCCTGTTCAGGAAACCCCCTTGGGCACCACACTGGAACTGGAGAGCTCTGCTGCTGATTGTGCCAGCACCAGAGCTGCTCACCCCAGCATGTGAGTGACAGAGAAAAACTGTCAAACTTGTTCTAACATATTTAATACGTAATGATGCATCCATAGTACAGATCTAATTGAGTTAGTTTAGCTACTTCTAATTCTAGTCCCTGACTTCAAACCAACCCCTGTTTATATTTTTATACAAGCTAGCCAGTATATTACTGGCTGAGGTTCAGTGAAATGGTTATATTCCCTGTTACCATCCTTCCCCCAAGTGCATGGACAGGTGTTTGAGTGAGAAAATGAAGGACAAGTAGAGAAGCAAATCTCCAGATGACTGTTGAGATAAAATGCACCTTGATACAACATTTTTATTTTTACTTTGATTGTGAACCACAAGGCACCCCTACCTTTAAGAACATGCTTTCCTGTCCATGTGAGTAGAAGACAAGGAAATGATATTCAGATACTGTCCAAAACCATGATCCTTGCCAGTGACAAAGGGCCTAAAATTAATCCCTGGCACAGTCCATACATTCAAAACATCTCGTTACTGGTGGAACACTAGGGGAAGAATAAGAAGTTTGCAAAACTTGTCTTACATTCTGTGCTACTTTGGACACAAATTTAGGAGGAAACCACCCAAAAAGGGCATCTCTCTCTCTCCTGCCTGCTAGGCAAGCAGGCCCCAGCAGCCTCTCCCACCATAGGTTTGGGAAAATAATTTCTCTAATGAAAGTGAAAAAAACCTGTTTATTTAACAAAGAGTCCTCTCCAGGCACAGGGCAGAAAATAACATTGAAACCCCCTCCCGTCAGTGAAAAGAGATTGGTGGAATTTATATAGTCCCTTCTGCCTGTAAAGCTTAACTGCTCCTACAGTCCTAAGCTGGGCAGGTTCCAGCGGCCCCTCTGGAGAGTCCCACCGAGCGTCCAAAGATGATAGCTGGTCTTGGACAAAGAAGCAAACCAAAAACAGTCCAAAAAGGAACAGAATCTGCTGAGGCAGATCACAGTCCCTTTCAGCTGAAAGGGGAAGAGCTAGAGAGGAAAACTCCCTCCTCTCCCCTCCTAACTGGCAGAAACTGCCAGCCCAGAGAAGAAAAGTGTGTAAACATCTAACTGCAAGGTCAAGCGAGCCACTCTAAAGAGTTCCCTCGGCTTCTCTCTCCCTTTGCTGTTTAAAGGCACAAACTGCATTCTAGAGATCAAGCAGGTGAGGTGGAATACAGTATTGTCATAGAATCACCCCAAGACATTCCTTTCCAGAAGTACCTCATATCCACTCATGTGCGTGAACAGAATTTTTATTTCATCCTTAATAGAAAGTTCAGAACAATGTACATCCTGTACAAAAATGTGTTGTTAGGCACTCATGGTTAGAAGGTTTGGTTATCTTTCCATGTCATTTGCTGCAACTACATTTATAAAATACATGCAGAATAATATATATATATATATAT
>VWPU01004883.1:0-43625 GCA_013398955.1 Callaeas wilsoni
CCGCCCGCCGGCTGCCCACGGCCGGGCCGCAGCGGTGCCGTTCGGGGCGGCGGAGGAGCCTCCCCGTGCCAAGGTGCGGGGGGAAGGAGCGGCAGCGCCGGCGGCGCCCGGGCCGCTGGGGTTACCTGCCCGGCGGGGCGGCGGGAGGTCGCTCCGGTGGCCGCAGGCGGGCAGCTCCCCGGAGCCCTTCTGCGGGGCCGGACGCGGGCACGGGGCGCGGTCCAGAACTTCTCCCGTGGGGAGTCACGCGGCCGAGCGCTCCCTGCGTCCCGGACAGACTTCATTTCGTGCCTGCTCCCCGCCCGCCGAGGCGGACTCGGGGCGCGTTAGAGCCGGCCCGTGCCGCAGCGGGTCAGTGGGCAGCGGCACGGGCAGTCCCGGTGCCTCCGCTCCGAGCCAAGCCGGCGGCACGTCCAGCGGGGAAAGCACCAGCTCCAAACGCTGGGCTTTTAGGAGCGTGCAGCGGGGTCTGGGATGAAGAAACTTGTAGGCAAATAGTGCCAGCGCTTGTTGCGAAATGAGAGTTGGAGGGAGCTCTTGGGTGAATTGAGGGAATAACATGTTAAGACTCCTTTAGCAGTTGAACTGAAGGAAACTTTTAGAGGGTTCTCTAAAGTTCCCTTTGAAATGGCTGAAGTTTTGTACCTGCTCTGTGCATAGTTTTTTTTTTTTTTTTTGCTCAGATTGGAAAGAAAAATGAGTAGGCAAGCTTAATGCAGGGAAAAATGGTTTGGTTGGACAATATTCAAGATCCACTGTGAGTTTGCTCTTGTTAGGCCTGTGATGCTCCTGATGCAGATAATGCTTATAAATAAATTATTTTGGAATATTTCTGTCCAGGACTGATGTAACATATTGAACAGCAGCCTTTGTGGAAAAAATGTCCTACTGTACCAAAGAGAGAGCTTGCTCAGGTATGTCTGTTATGAATTTACCATCTGCTTCAGGAGCCTTATAGAGATGAAACAATTGTCTCCAAGTAGAGTATTCTTGAACTGATTAATTTCTGGTGATGATGCTTCTGTACCTTTCTGTTCTACTCAACCTTCTTTAGAAAACTCAGTTTTCTTTGGCAAGATTTTATGAGGAACACTGAGAGAGGGTATATAATGATTTCGGCTAGAGAAAAATAATGCTGTGAATGCAGCAATGTTTTTATTTCTAGCATCATGATGGAGGTTCAGAGATGTTTGAAGTTTCACACCCATATGTAATTTTTTTTGGAGATCAGAAGCTTGTCAGTGAGTATTTTGGGAGGGTTGAAATATCCAGAGTAATGAAGAGTCCTGATAGGTATCACTCATGCCCCCTTATGAGAGCACATACAAATGCTGTCTTTTTGATTTAGCAGAGTTCAAAGTACTTTAATACAATCGAAGAGAAAAGAAACAAGGATAATGTCCAATAGGTTGAAGTCAATTTTGCAGAGTGGCTTTTATTGACTTTTTTTCTCCTTTTGCTTTTACTTCCATGTGAGTCTGTTTTGCAGTGATTGCAGGGAGTGAGGTGTCTCTTTTTCTTCTGCTGGTAAACCTGTAACTGTGCGTGCAGCCTGTGGGAGGGCTGTACAGGTCACAGACAGTATGATTTACACGTGACCACTGATTTCCCCCACAGTCTTCAAGTTTGATGGGTTGGTGCAGGTTGATGGAGAAAAATTTACCAGTTCTAGCCATGTGGAATTGGTACAAAAGGAGGAGAGCTTTAATAATTGCTTTTCAACGGGATTTGAGATGTGAATGAGCTTGTTCTCACTATACAATGTGAGAAAAGACCATTGGGAGGCTGTAGTGTCTGGAGTGGCAATGCCATTTTTTAATGCTTGAATGCTAACATTAAGTTTTCTCCCAGAATAATCAGGAGGGTGAGAAACGTGTGAGGAAGATGAGAAGCAAAACAAAGATAAACTGTTTCTTTTCGTGGGATATTCTTGACCTCTATAAGGACGCTTGGTTGTGGAAACTTGCCAGTTTCGTAGTCAGGCTAAAGTGTCCTTGTGAAAGTTTCCCGGAGTAGTTGTTTGGGTTATTGCTTGCTGGGTTGCATTTTTGGGTGTGAATTTTTACACTTCCAACCTCTTTGTGAAAAACCATAGCTTAGCAGTCATCCACTGAGCGCTGGGAACCAGCCCTAGTGAGCGTTTGACTTTTTGTCTCTCTAATCTTTGGGCACATTCCTCGATGGATTTTTCTGCGCTAATCCTGTTATTTCTTCAGAGTAGCTGCATCTCACTTTATTGTGTTTGCTACAGCTGGGGACTGTGGTCCGTGGCTGACTTGTGAATGGAATGTGTCCCTTGTATTCCCAGACTTGGGAAATCGGGTGAATCCGTTGATGATCTAACGGCATAGTTAAAAGAGCAGGGCACCAAGCCTAAGGTTAGTTCTTTGCCCATAATAAATCTGTGCGACGTGGGGAGGAGATAAGTTGGTGCTGGAGTTTTTTTCTGCTGGAGTATGGGATTGTGGTAGTTTGAGAAGCAGTTGGAGGCCTACAGCTGCAGGGGACTGCAGAAATTCAGGTGCTTTTTAATATTACTAAATAAAGGTTAAATAGTCTCATCTGGTTTTGAGTTGTGGCATAACTTCTCTGTTTCATCTTTAAGAGCACCAAGTGCTGAATAACAATCTTAAACTTAGTTGGAAAAAACCCCAAACAACCACAAAAAAAAAAAACCCAAACCAAAACCAAACTACCCGCAACACCAAAAAAACAAGGGGAAATATAAAAACCTAACAAAAGGAAAAAAAAACCAGAAAACCCAGACTAACTAGTGCAGGGTACATACTTGACATCTGTGGTGGTGTTTTGGGTTTTTTTTAAGGAGAAAAACAAAATGTTGGAGTCTGTTTCCAGCATCTAAATTTATGATACTGTGTATGCTATTTTATCTCGTTTTGGCAGTGGGTAGCTTATATTTACAAGGGAATTGTTGGGAAGGAGAAGGAAGGACACTCTTAGACTGAAGCTAAATATGATAACTTTTCTTGTACCCAGTAAGAAATAGACCTGCCTTCCATGTTGAACACACAGCTGTGTAGCACTTAGCTTTTTTAGACTGATTCTTTTGCTTTTGTCCTTTTTAAATAAGAATTGCATGGTTTTAAATTCTTCAAAACAACCCAAAAAAGTTGCGTGCAGTTGTCTCAAAAATATGTAAAGCCTTTAATAGGAAGAGAGTTTTGTTTGCTTTTTTTTGGTGGGATTTCTGTTGTTCTTTTTTTTTTAGGGGATTTCAAATAATTTAATATTTTTAAAAAGGAAAACTAAGACAGGAATCTGTTTGAATTTGTAGTTGAAATCTGCACCAGCTGTCAGGGAGGCTGATGTGGACACTGGATTCTGGAATTATGGAGGAACGTGTTTGAGACAATAAGGGGGAAAGGCATCTCCATAATTCCTGAGGCTTCTCAGGAGAAGGCAGAAGGGAAAGGGAAATGCTGATGGATGATATTTACATCACTGCTTTACCCAGGAGTTGGCAGGGAAGCCCTCATTTTTTCCAGGGACAAATCTGAGGTATCTGTGTACAAAACCAGTCAGTTTTCATATTCCCTTGCATTTCCTGTGGGTTGGATCCCCTCTGCTCTGCACAGCTGTGGCCTGTGATGATGGAGGAGAGATCTGAGCTGTTTTTCCTGAAGGTTTTGCTTCCTTACAGGCTCCTTTCTCCTTCTAGTAAATATGCTATTAATATAACAAGTATAATTCTGTGGCACCATCTACTTAAGCATGTCTAATAAATTTATCTGATTAGTACCTGGTGTAATAAAGAGTTGGTAGCATCAGCCATCTGTAAAATGGAGATAAGGCTTCCAAATTTGATTGACAGAGCTTAAACAGGGAAAGGAGATTAATGTTGTGATTTACCACCTGTGCTTCCAGCCCTGGCACTGCTCTACTGTATGTGCTTACTCACATGGAAAACCTCTGTGCAGCTATCCAGGTACTTGGAATTCTGCTCTGGCTTTCATAAGTGTGTGATTTTGGAAATTTTGATGGAGGAAACTGGTAGCTCCATGGAGGGCAGATTGCTGCCCAGCTGTGTCAGTGGTGTAATGAACATTGAGCACTAACTAAAGCGTGAAACACATGGTATAAAGTAGAGAAATTTTCTATTGCAGTTTTCTCTGGGTAAGTGTCTCAACTCCCTTCAGTCCAAAGGCTACCTGACTTGTTACCAAAAAAAAAAAAAAAAGTAATATGCAGTGTTTTCATAGCTGTTTTCTTTTACAACCAAACAAAAACTAGGCCATGCTTTGAATGCTTCTTCAAACTTTTAGTTCTTGTCATCTTGTTGTTTTCTTGTTTGCATACGTATGTTTATATGTATTATTTTTAACTTTTATATCAACTTGTTTTCAGTTGTACCAGGCCACTTCCTGATATCTTATTGACAACAGATTGAGAAACTGCTGGAGCAAAAGCCTAGCTTGTAGGAAAAAGCTGATCTTTATTTTGTCTGCTTCTCAGTGTTCCAGGGACCATTCCATACCTCGTTTCTGTATCCACTTGCTGCTCTCTCTATATAAACTTTACTAGATAATGATCTGCTGAAACCAAAGGGAATGTTTTCAAAATTAGCTGTTCTCCAGCAGAGAGTGCGTGATGGGAAGCGTTAAGTGTTCCGTTACAATGCATGTAAATCCTTTTACTGGCTGAACACAGGAGCTCATACCAATGAGTTCCCACTTTTATCCACCATTCCTGGCCAGGGCTCTTGAGGCTGTTCCCAAATAGGCTCTTTAGTAAGTAAAATGAAAAATGGGCTGAAGAATAGCTCCAGTATATATTGCCCTGTAGGGTTAGTGTTAATGCCATAATAAGCGTTTCCTAAAGCAGGTTAACAGCTGTCCCAGAGTCATTTTATTGTGTTCTCAGACCAGTGTTTGTGGGTGTAGATTCACTCTGAGTAACTGTCTTGTTGATACCAGACACGCTGAGGTTATTAATTAAACAGTAATTATTAAAACTTGTTTGCATGGTTGTCTAGTTTGTGTGATTTCACACATTTAGACAAGGTTGAGATGTAAAGTAGCTACAGAATATTTCAGAGAGAGCCATGAGTGTGAACTGCTGATAAAAAGAAGGCATTTCCTGCAGGTGAATTTTAGAAAGCAAATTTAGAGAATAACTTGATGAAAACTGGGGAAGAATTACCAAGAAAAGAGCAACATGGCTGAATTGTCAAAGGACTGTGGAGCCTTGCCTGGTGGGGCATCACTCTGTCGATGTCTTACTGGGTAATAAGGTTCAGATCTGTAATGAACTGGAGAGTCCTCAGCATCAGTTTGGTTCTGAGACTTACAGATGCAACATGAGGGTTTCATGGTTCACCCTATACATCTTTTCTCCTCATACCTATCTCTTGCCATTGGGGTTTCAGTGGCTTGCCAGACAGTGCTGAGCCCCAGTTCAGGGACTGGTTTGTGCTGTCCAGCAGAAAGATGGGAAGCAGAGCCAGTGAATCAGTAGGCAGGAGGAGATGTGTTAGTACAGATTGGCACTGCTTGGGGAATTAGCTGGGGTGCATTTTGAGTAGCCTCCTTTGGGAAGGGGGAGCCTCTGCATATGGCCCAGTGGCCGAGCATCGCAAAAGGCTCTGGAATTCTGTGTAGGGATGTGTGTGAGCATTGGAGGAGTGACAACATCTGCTGTGTCGTGATGCATTTCACTGATGTGTCTTGAGCAGTTAAAGCCAAGACTTACAAGGGTGGACACCCAGAGAGCTGCTGCTCTGGATATCCAGGATGCCTTGTGCTCTGCAGGTGTTATCACTTCATCCATCCCATGTCAACACTGAATTAGCTTGTATTATTTTACTGCAAATTTCTGGCAGGTAGCTGGAAATTTTTAGGAGCTGCTACATAGGTGGGGTTAGCAGGTGATATATTAATCTGTTAAAGCAGAGGTGTTAAGACTTGCTTCTCTGAGTCACATTGGCAGGAATCTGAAGCCTGATGAGGCATGTGGGATAAGGTCATTTGTCCTGGATTTGGTTTGGTTTCATTAAGCCATTTTATGGAACAAATAGCAAAGTGTTTGTTATGAAGCCATAAATCCGAGGAATTAAAGATTGCTTGTTTTCCCTGTTTATCAGGGCCTAGGGCACACGAAGGAGCAGGTGGGAAATCCTTATCAGGAGGAGGTCAGGGCTTTCAAGTTAAGGATATGACTTCTTATCTTCCGTGAGTTAATCTGTTACACAGTTAACAACTTTTTGAACTATGTATCAAAGCTTAAAGAAATGCTTCTTGCTTCTCTAGTGTTACTGTCTGTGTTCTCAAAATTGCAGATATATTTAAGAACTTCTGTACAATGGCAAGGAAGGGATAATGAATCCTACCTGGCTTTTCTAGGTACCTTGCATCAGTGGATTTGACTTCCTTTGTAAAAGAGCTTTTTCACAGTATGCCTCTTACAGAGAGGAAGCAACCCACCTGCTCCAGACTGGAGAGCAGAACTCAGATCTGGGGTGAATGGAGTCCAGGGTTGTACTCTCATTTTTCAGACTGTTTCCTATGTGTGGAATGGGTAGAAAAGAAAGGATTGCTTTGAAAAACAATGTAGTTTGCAGTCACATTATAGATGTAGTTATGAAGTCAGGTTGAGATAACAGGCTGCAGTCAGGCACTTGATAAGAGAATGCTCTGAGTCATCAGCTTTGCCACTTCTTTGATGTCATTTGTCCTCTGGGGCCAAATTCTCAAGACCCATCATTTTTCACTTCTGCATTTGTCTGAGAATCAGTTAAAACTGTTCAAAGCTATCCAGTTATGGTCAAATTCACGGTCCAAAGCTGTTTGTTTTCTAGCTACCAGTAGTGGAATAGAATAGGTGAGTTCGAAAGATTTTGCCGCAGCTTGCTGTGATTAAGGAATTGTCAGGTTGGTAGCCCTTATTAGGAACCTTTTCCCTCTGCTTTGGAACTTAAGTATGTTGACATAGTAAATTATTGTAATTCACGCTTACTGTAGAACACTGTCATAGAGTTTAATAAAATTATGTCAAACGAAGTGTCTCCTTCCTTTGTACTGATGTGCAAAATTAATGGATTAAATTTCTGCAGCGTGGTAAAACGACACATTTTTCTTTCCTTCCATGAGTTGTTCTAGGCAGGATCCAAAAGTGCTGAGCGAGGGTTTTGTTCATTTTGGCAGATCCTGCTGTGGTGGGAGCTGGACAGACAGGAAATGCAGGCCTCTTAGCTGATTCACAGAACAAATTTGGCCTGTGATTCTTTGCTTGGTGATGTCTCCCTGACTCGATATAATTGGTGCTGCTCCTGGGTGCTGTGGGCAGGGAGGTACCGGTGTGTGAACGTGTGTGAAGCAGCACAACCTCCCGGGGGAGCGGCCTGGCTGAGCTTCTGGTTGTGTTGCACCACTCTGGTAGCACCAAACAAAGGAACAGAATATTTTAAGGCTACTTCTTTTACTGTATCTTATCAGGTCTACTGTTTTTTCCTTTTTGTCTTCTAGATTTGGCAAAGCCTCCAGTAAATGAACCGAGGGAACCGGAACAGTTTCTAATGCAGACGCCCCAGGGAAATCCACTGCTGCTTTCCCACACCCTACAAGAGCTATTGAGCAAGGACAGTGTGCAGGTGGAGCTTATACCTGAGAAGAAGGGCCTTTTTCTGAAACATGTGGAATATGAGGTTTCCAGCAAGGTAATGTGAGCACGCTTTGGGCTTGGTGACAATGTGTCCTCTTAAGGATGTCTGTGCAGTTTCTGCTGCTAAAGCCTGGAGTGATCTCGATGTGCTGGGTGATGCTGGTTTTAAGCAGACCAGTTGTGGGTGTTTACTGGGCCTTCCTGACCTGGGCCTCTGCAGCATGGAACATCCAGCTGAGGTGTGAAGGATGGTCTGCGAGTTCACTTGCCTGAAACCTGAGCTCTGTACAAAAACAGTTGTATGAAGTGAAAACAGAATGGTTTTGTAACAAATCAGTGTAGGTGGCTGGATATTTCAAACCATTTTGAGCTAGTGAAGAAATTATATGGACAGTGGGAAAAAAAAAAAATGTGGAAGTGCTGCTGCCTAAGCTGTGCATTGACTTATCCCCCCCTTCGTGAATTGCAGCGATTCAAGTGCTCAGTGTACAGACGATACAACGATTTTGTGGTGTTCCACGAGATGCTGCTGCAGAAGTTCCCGTATCGCATGGTGCCGGCACTGCCCCCAAAGAGGATGCTGGGAGGTAAACCTGCTTCTTGGCTTTTGGCTGCAGGGGTTTTGCTTTGCGGTGCGAGCACAATCAAGGTGATACTGTTGAAAAGAAATGTTTAAAGGATTGAAAGTCCTGCCTTCTGCTTGGCTCAGATAACAACTTTGAGGTTATAACACACAATTTGGAGGTGTGAATTATTGCCGTCCTAGAAATTCCTACACGTGAGATATTAATGCAAAATTTCTGTGGGGGTTTTCCTGTGGAATTTCAGTATCTAATGATTTTTCTTAATAAAATTTTAGGTGTAATTCTACACAAGAGCACAGCAGAGTTGCAGGTATTGCTTCTTAGAAAAACAGGTTGTGATGATCATTGTTTAGTGGTGGACTTGGCAGTGTTAGTTTAACAGCTGGATTCAGTCTTCTTAAAAGTTCTTTTCCAACCTGAATGGAATCAGTGTCAGTTCATTCAAGTATACTTTAGCTGTTAGACTAGAAACCAAGAAGTATCCCAAGAGAGAAAGCATGTCAAAGCTCTTTCAGGAACATTTTTCATTAATCTCAAATACTGACACTGGTTTTAAGCATTTATCATTTCAAATGTTGCATAACTGTATAGAATCCTGTCTTGTTTAGTACTTTATCTGTGAAAGAACAAGCTTTTCAGTGTCTTCTCTCCTGCCCATGGTGCTAAGCTCACTGTGTTTCAATAAATAATTGATTTCAATTGAGGAGTCCATGTATTGCTCCAGTAAAGCAGAATTGGTAAACGGTGAGCAGAGCAGAGTGTACAGTGAACTGGAGCAAAGCAAAATCATACCCCTGGAAAGCTTCAATGGCTGTATATTCTTATGATGGAATGTGAATTGTGAAGACTTCTTTTGGGGGTTGTGAAACCTGTGTGTGAATTTAACCTGATTCAGTGTTCCCAGCCAGAATTTCCACTTCATGCAACACCTATGAGCAAAGATACCTTCTCTGATTAATCTCAGTGGAGAGAGGATGCTCGAAGGAAGCTCCCAATATCTATCATTTGTCAGGCACTGTTATTTCCTTGCATTGCTGGTGTGTTGATACTTCCCTGCATTCACTGGTGCATTTCTTCCCACGCATATCACAACTTCAGGAAAAAAACTGATAGGATGAGTTCCCAAACTGTGCTGGGAGAACAGTTCTAATACAGTGCAAAGCTGTGATAAGGCAGAGAGTGCTGATTGCCCTTAGTCCAGTGACTGCATATAGAAGAGCTGTGCAAGTGGCCTTAATGGAAACTGCAAACAGGAAAAAGGAAAGGGAATGGGTAGTTCTTGTTTCTGAGTAGATTAATGGACTGACAAATGGAGTTGCAGGACACAGGGTTTGATGGATTAGTATAGATGTGTGACTCTTGGAGCCTCCAAGTCCCAGAGCCAGATGGACAAAGCTGCGTTCTTTGTCCTTGGTGTGCCCCTCTGCTGAGTTACACGGATCCCAGTGGGGGTCTGCTCCCCTGCATCTGTCAGATGGAGATGGATGACCTGCTCTGCTCATTTGGAGGATAGCAACCCTCTGAGGCAGATCCTGTGGGAAGTGGGCACACGACTTCAGAAATGTCTCTGTAGGTTAAGTGTGAGCAAAGGAAAATCAAGATCTGCAACCCCAATGGCAGAAAAATGAATTGGTGGGTGGTGCTGTACTGAGGATCGCCTGTGAGAGTCCTCACAGCCAGCAAACTGCCAGCTTAAAACTGAAGCAAAAGAGTAATAATCCTTCATGATATGAAAGTGTTGTCATGGATAAGAGCATTCCTTCTATTTCTTTCTATGCTGCTTTCTTTTCCTTTAATCTTTGGTTTTATTTTTTATTGTTCCTGAAAAACTCCAGGAACTTTGATTTACTGCCTTATTGCAGGTATTGCCAGATTGAAATATTCCTGTTTCAGCAAGAGAAGCAGAATTTTTTTAGTTTGACAAGTAAAGACTCTGGATGGATGTACTGCAGATTGCTGTGCAAGTCTTCCAAAGTACTTTTTGACATCTTGCATGACAAGGATGGATGCTGATCCTAGGAGTCCCAAAGAGACTGGGATATTCTCTGTGGAATTGATTCGGAGGAAGAAGAATCTCTGTAGGGCCATAGTTTGTAAGGGGAGGTTTCAGGACTTAGGCTTGGTTGTTTGTCCTTCCTCCCTGACCTACCCTGTGGAAATAACCACATGCAGCTGTGTATGGCTGGAATTTGGTAAGAGGTAAAGAATGCTTGATGGAATATTTGTTCAGGTGGTCAGTGTAAAAGGTCTGGTTTTGGGAGCTGACGGACTATAGGTAACCACTCTATGGTTCTTGTTGCAGTGCTTTCTTTTTTCTTTCTGAGATGTAACCTGAGGTGCATTAATTGAAATTTTGTGTTTCTCCCTGCAGCTGATCGCGAGTTCATAGAATCGAGGAGGAGAGCGCTGAAGCGTTTTATAAACCTGGTGGCTCGACATCCCCCTTTCTCCGAAGATGTGCTCTTGAAACTCTTTCTGTCCTTCAGTGGCTCAGTGAGTGTTTGTTAGCAATAGTCCTGAGCTTGCATGTCTTGCTGTAACTGCCTCCCTGGGCACAGCGTTCAGAGTTGCTGTTAACCTACATGGGTTTGCTCCCTGTGATGAAGAGAATTTTCTCTCAGCAGGTGTTTCCACAGTGGAAAGTGGAAGGTAATTTCACTCAATGCCAGGAGTGTAGTAGTTTGAAAATTATAACTGTTCTTTGAGGAAAAGCATCATCTCTATTCCCCTAACTTAACCTGGGTAAAGCTGTATGTGCTGAGTTGTGCCGTACTGCTGCAGTGTATCTTGAGACCTGCATGAACTGCCTGTGTGTTTCATAGTTCTTTCATGCTCATTTGATTCTCTGTTTTCTCCAGGATGTACAGAATAAGCTAAGGGAGTTGGTCCAGGGAGTAGGAGATGAATTTGTGACTTGCAGATTAGCTACCCAGGCCAAGGTATGTGTATGAATTTCTTGCAACGTGTTATTCTGGTTTAATTGGCTTTCTTCTCCAGGTGCTTCAGTTATGGCATTTGTGCAGTGATGGAGACCTTAGGTAGGAAACAGTTGTTTCCAGAGTTTGAAGGACTTGTAATTTTATTGAAAAGATCAAATAAACTTTTGACTCTTAAAGGCCTGATATTTCTAGCTAAATTCTGGCTCATGAATATGATATAGACTAAACAATGAATTCTGCTCAGAACATGTTTCTCTGTAATTACTTGTACTTGCATAACAAACAAATGCACAAATTGCACAATTTAAAAGTTAATATCTAGATTGATGTCTTTTCCTTGTGCTCGTGCCCTCATTCTGTCTGTTGTCCTCTCCCTGTGGGAGAGCAATCTGGACTGTTATGGAAAAGTTAGTTATAAGTTCTCCACATATCTCTTTATCCCAGTGATTAGTGCTATGACAAGTTTTAAGTACACATCCACTGTGTTCATTGAGCAATTTCAAAGTAAGTTGTTGTTCAGGTTCCTGCAATGCTTGCAGAAGGTTTTGCAACTGGAACTTAATTCAGGCTTTTACCAGTGATAAACTGGTCAAAAAAAAGCTGAGCTTTCAGTTCATGCTTGACTTTACGGGGCTGGGAATTACCAGTAGGATCAGATCAGAACTTGTGAGCTTGAAACCTCACAAAGCCTCTTTTACCTACGTAGGAGAATTGCAGATTTTGCCAACTCTGTCTACACTGGGTATTTGAATCTCATTCTACCTCTGAAAATTAGGGCTATTTGTGTGACATCTGACTTGGACACCTAAATGAGAAGCTGATCTCTGCAGAGCTGTTAGAGCACAGCGTGAGGGAGCGAGCACAGGAGGGAAGCCTGTCCCTCTCTGCAGACTGTGCTGTGCCTCTGATTTATCCACCAGTAATCCCTCTGTACTCCTTCAGGACTTCCTCCCAGCTGACATTCAGGCCCAGTTTGCTGCCAGCAGGGAGCTGATCAGAAATATTTATAACAGCTTTTATAAGCTCCGGGACCGTGCGGAGAGGATCGCTTCCCGAGCCATCGATAACGCCTCCGACCTCCTCATATTTGGGAAGGAGCTAAGGTAGGTCGGGAGGAACAGTGATATGAACATTTCTACTGTTGCTTTAGAACTCAAAACCATGTAAAGTTTACCTGCAAACGGTCTGGTAAAAATGGGTGTTTCAGTGCATGCTGTAGGACATAATGAATTTTCCTTCTATAAAAGAAGGAAATGCATGCTTTCCACTACGGCTGCATTCCCTAGAGTGTGAGGAAATAAAACAGAAATACCTGCACATTCAGGTACTTGTGTTATTGTCTCTCTCCCCAGTATGTACACAGTTAACTGCAGTGTGATGGAACAGTAGTAGCTCAGCACTGTGAGCTATTTAGACAGATCTGAAACTCTGAACTGGTCTCTGCAAATAACTTTATTTGCTCGGTGGAATTTGTCTCCTAGATGTGACCATTGCTTATCTCCTTCCAGTGCTTTGGGCTCAGACACTACCCCGCTTCCTTCCTGGGCTGCTTTGAATAACAACACATGGGGGACTCTGAAACAGGCCTTGAAGGGTCTGTCTGTTGAATTTGCACTTCTGGCAGATAAGGCTGTGCAGCAGGTGAGTCCTTTACTTTTTCCTTTTTTTTTTTTCCCTTTTTGTAATATGAATGAGGTACACTGCTGCCCTAAATTTCATCTTGAATCATGAGCTCTGTGGACATAAGCCCTTCAAGAGTTAAGAGGGAGATTGTAGTCCAAACTCACATCCTCAACTACCAGCCTGCTTGTTCAAGCTTGCGTGAAATACTTGGACTGTGTTTAAATGGGGAAAAAATGTAACATGCAAGGGAAAGGAGGGAAAAACTTGCTTTCTCTCTTAATTTGAAATGGTTACTGCACACATAAAGTTCACTACTATGGTGAGCTGTCCAAAGGTGCTGTTTTCCATCTTATTAATCTGCTACAGAGAACCCAGAATAACTTACTTCTGAATCAAATTTTCACATTCATGTACTTAAACATGACATGAGAATCATTCAGACAGAAGCACCACATTCCTGTCTAAGTGTACAGTGTGGTAATGACTGTCAGAACGATGTGAGAACACGACAGTCTGGGAAGGAAAAGTAATAGTTTTGTCTTCAGTGCTCTTCATCTCACTGTGTTGAAACATGCAGCGTGCTTTTGTAGATCAGTCAGGCCAGGTCTCTTTCTCTGGAGTTTACGCTCCAGAGAGCTCTATTGATACAGGAAGAAAAGAGTATCCTGTAAAATAAAAATCTAGTAGTGAAATTTGTCTTGATGTCTCATCTCTGCCTTCTAATGCATGAACTATTATGGGGAACATGCAGGTATTCAGAGTTTTAATGGATTAGTTATCCTGTAGGAAGGGAAGATGAAAGATTGGAGGAATCTGCAAGAGCAAGGAATTCCAGGCAGAGTGCGCTGAAAGGACTGACACGCAGGCCTGTGAAACCAACTCCTCTTGTTCTAATGATCAGTCAGTTGGAAAAGCTGTTCCTGCCTCAGTCAGGTCTTTGTTCTGCACACTGAAGACTAAACACTCCAGTGCCATCGGAGAGATTTTTGATGCAGTTGTGTAAGCGCCGATGTGCCCTGGAGAGAGCAGTGAGAGCCTGCGTGGTGTGGGGGGGGGCCGAAGGACTGTGATGCCAGGCTTACGTAAAATGTACTTTTTCCTTGTTTTCTAGGGTAAACAGGAAGAGAATGATGTGGTGGAGAAGTTGAACCTTTTCCTGGATTTACTCCAGTCCTATAAAGTAAGCTCTGCTGTTCTTCTGCCAACAAGAAAGTTGTTTAGAGCAAGCTTGTGCTCTTTAGAGGGTGTAACGCCAACTGGATGGAAAACTGTCTGTGAGGCCACTTCAGAGGCAAACTAGGCATCTGGCAGAGGGAGGGGAGTGGCTGTTGGCCATAAGGAGCTCTGTAGCCTTAATGATCAGCTCGTCCGATGATGAGAGCTTGCCAAGGAGCAAACTCTGCAAGGAATTTAAAAATATGACTGGTTAAACTATATGGATTGGCTAACTTTTTGTTTTTGGATTTGGCTACTTTTGAGTCAAAGCAGTCAACTAGATTGCTGCTGGTTTGCTCATGGAGAAATGAGTTCAGTTATGAATGAAAGAATTTTGTTAATACTAATCTTTTGGTCAACTGTATGTGGCAGCCTCTCCTGACATTCCCAGGCTGAGACTGAAATTGAAGGACACTGTTGAACCAGCACTTTAATTAATTGCCAGCACTTGATACTGAGAAGGTCCAAAATGTTGGCAGAAGTGATGCTCTAGGTTGCCTCTTAAGCTCACTGGTCTGGGTTTAGGCAGTTTTGTTTCTTAAATTCTTAGCTACCAGCATTTTTTGACCCTCTTGAAAGCAAAGGAGCAAAAATCTGCAGCGTCAAAATGACACAAAGTGTGACCATGTGTTTGTGTTCCTGATGTACTTGGCTGTGTGTTCGCTCACTCTTGGCTCCCACTATGGACCTGTTGTTTTCTTTTCCCATAAAGGACCTGTGTGAAAGGCACGAGAAGGGAGTATTGCACAAGCACCAGAGAGCATTGCACAAGTACAGCATGATGAAGAAGCAGATGATGAGTGCCACTGTGCAGAACAAAGAACCAGAATCGGTGGAGCAACTGGAGTCTCGGATCGTGGAGGTAGGGCAGGCACCTGGGAGAGCAAAGAGTGGGACTGGGCTCTGTAATGGTGCTGCTCTGTAGCTCAGTCACACTGGCAGAAAGTTTTTGGACTGAAAGGGTAGCCTGCCCTCAGGGCAATCTGTGCTACTCGCTGTGCCACGTGGAAAACGTGTTTGTTTTCCTCAGCACTTGTTACTGGCTCTCTGGCAGCACGGCATTTGCAGGAGCTGTGGGAAGGCTGCATGATGGAAAGGGCACTTCCTGTTGTATCAAATGGGTCCAGGAACTGCCTGTTTTAGGTTTTTGGTATGTGTTTGAATTGCTGGTATGGGGAGGAATGCTGTTTTCTTCTGCTGTAAGTGCTTGGCACCTTCTTTCTGGTCACTGATTCCTCTTCTTCCAGCAAGAAAACGCGATCATAACCATGGAGCTGCGGAATTACTTCTCCCTGTATTGCCTGCATCAGGAGACACAGCTCATCCACATCTACCTGCCTCTCACATCTCACATTTTGGGGGCCTTTGTCAACTCCCAGATTCAGGGTCACAAAGAGGTGAGTTCTGGACTGTGACTTTTTTCCCAAAATACAAATGAGAATTTGAATGGATTTGTTTTCACCCATTGGCTTCATCCTCTAATCATCTGTGCAGCTGGGCTCTCTCATAATTTAGGAAGTTACCTGAGGTTTTTCCCGTTTGGGGTGGAGGATCAAGGTTGGCCTCTAACCCCTTTAAAAGACGGTATCTTCTGGCAACAAGTTTTTTTCTTCTTTTCTTCTCTCATCTGTAGCTGGCCCTACCCTATGGGTAGTTGAAAACGACCCAGCCAGTAAATCTCTACTCTGTAATGAATGATGTCTGTTTGCTAGATTAATCTGGTGTTTTGTTGTGCTACACAGGAGTTGTATGACAAGAAAATGTCCTGGGTTTTGCTCTAAAACTTAGAAGCTCTCTTTTGTAAAACCCTTAATATGGCCTTTAATATTCCCCATATACAGACTTTCTTGCTTTGGTTATATGAGAAAAGTCTCTCCTCCTTCAGCTCCCTTTTATCCCTTCAGCAAAGACATTTGATGAAGGGAAATCTCCCTTCCATACATGCTCAGGAAAATGTTCAGGGAGCTGCACATAGCACTGGTCTAACAGGCACAGCCTGGGTCCACTGAACTTCCTGAAAATACTTCAGCAAATCTGTGTTGTGCTTCGGAGTACCTGAGACTGCTGCTAAAATTCCGTGTGGTGAGATTGTTATCTGATGTGTTGTCGTGTCTGCTTTCTCTCCTTCTCCACTCACAGATGAGTAAAGTCTGGAATGAATTGAAGCCGAAGTTGAGCTGCCTTTTTGTGGGATCTAGCAGTATGCCAACTCCACCACTGTCACCTCCAGAGGGAAACTTCTTTTCCAATTAATGTTCCGAGCATCCCACATGGAGCAAGAAGGGCAATCAACGAAGGGGTGGGACCTCTACCTCCAATGAATCCTCCAAACAGCTATTTTTTTTTTTTTTTTTTTAATATTGCTGCTTTGAGCTGCTCTCTGATTTAGACAGACTGGACGTGGGGCAGAACATATGGATATAGAGACAATTTTGTAATTTTGCAATGCCCCGGGGCAGAGCTGATGTTCATTATCCTGCAGACACTCCTTATGGGGTCGGGATATGGCCTGGCACAGCGAGTGCTGCAGTGTTGTTGCTGAGGCCTCTGCATCTTGTACTAACAGTCCTCCAATCATGTTTATCTGCAGCTGTGCTGACACATCTCTGCACGTCTCTGAAGTGCTGAGATGAACAGGATAGCTGAAGCACTTGCTTGTAGTGGAGATAAATTGCCTTTTATGCCTTGGAGGGCCTGTGTTAGGGACGTATGTGCATAAGGAAAGCTGAAAGCCATCCCCCACCCGTTGTAAGTGTCTGGATTTGATTTCTTACTGCTAGACCTTAGCACAAAATGAATGAAGTGGTTGGATTTTGTAACCCAGCTGGGCAGGGGTCAGTGCTGCTGTGTGCCAGGGATTTTCCTGATGGTGCTGGATGGACTGTGTTGTCAGCGTGTTTCCCTTCATGGTTGCAGGGCAGCCTGGGGACTTGCTCATATTTTTCAGTTTGGGGCCAAAGACAGCTGGGTTCAGGAACTCAGAGGAGTTTGCCTGGCATAAATGAGAAAATAATTGACTAAAACACTCCTTAACTGTAAACCACTCTTACTACAGGAGCAGAACAGCTACAAGGTAGCTTGTTTATTTCTTCTGGAGGTTCTGCCCTCCATCTGGTGAGTTTGGGTCTGTTGGAGAGCTGCTGACCCGAAGACTGGTGTTTTCTTTGGTGTAGTATCAGAAGTATCCTGTTGCACCAGCAGGTTGGAACACAGTGCTGATAAAGTTCATTAGCAAAAGTTCAGTATTATCAGGATGTTACTGTCATTCTTCCTGGCTGCGGGTAGCATTGCAGTGTGTTTGTTTGTGAAGGAGAGCAGACAATTAAGTGAAAGTTCTCATCTCTAAAAACACCATATCCCTTGGTAATGGGGTTTTCAGAACGGTTTGTGGTTGTGATAAAGGGACTAAACATTCTCTGTTTTGTATCTCCAGTTACTTTCCCTTGGGAGGTAAAGGGGGAGAATGTGCATGTTCTGTTACCTCAGGGGAAATGGTGCACATCCCCCAGAGAAACTGATAATCAAACTGCAAACGTCTGCAGCAAAACTCTGTGTGAACAGGACTCCCTGAACCTGACTTCTCTGGGGCCAGAATAGATTACAAAGGGGAATTTGTGACTTGGCTTCTTAGCATTTTCTTCGAATGGTTAAAAAAGGAAGCACATTAACAAGGATGAGTGCTTGCTGTCAAACTGGAACCATTACAGTATTTTCCCACTGGGGAACTTCCCCATTATCAGGAAGTATATTTAAATCCTCCAATCACAAAAGCTTTTCTGTTCTGGGGTTTTTTTTTTTTAATTTAGAAAATTCAGTGCAACATGAAACTCTTCCTAGCCCAGGTGGAAATTCTGGATTAGTTTCTTCAGCTAGGAGCAAGATAAGTTATTTGCCCAGTTTCAGGAGACTGAATAACCATTACTCACGTTCCTCAAAATGGAGTAAATACACTGATATGGGTGAATTCCTCGAGTGCTGGGCCTTAAGCAGTGTGTAGCCAACCTTGGAGAATGCATTAAGAGCTTTTTCCAACAGTTCAAATGTTAACTCACTTTCCTCCTGCCTATGGGCCTTGTCCAGTGAGACAGATGAACTGCAAATGGCTGTGACAGATTTGATTCTCTCCTGGAGATTTCCAAAGTCATGCAGAAGAAATTCTGCTCACAAGCTGGAGCAAACTGGCAGGGGAGAGAAATGTTTCTACAGTCCAGTTACAATGAAGATAATCATCTCAGGCATGGCACAACAGGTTTTTCTGCTTGACCTTGTCTTGATTAGGAAGATGGTTTGTGGTTCAAGCGTGGAAAGTGTGTCACCAGATTTTTCGATGCTCTTCACTCCTGGCATTATCAGAGGGTGCTGGCTGGTTATGGCTGGCTTAGTCTCAGCACCCATGCTCCCTCATTTATCTGTGTTTGCCTGATGTAGTGAACAGTGAAATTGAGAAAATACTGTATGTTTTGGGGCGAGATCGGATAATTTATGATGGGTCTCATGTAATTTGTTTGACTGGGCAGTGTTCTATGGGAGCAGTTGCAGAGGACTAGCCTGAATGGAACTTTGCACTTCTCACTTTTAGAAAAAAATTACAATTTTGAACTTGATTTAATATCAAAAAACAACCCCCCAAAAAGCAAACATCAAAATGACATTAGGACTTTAGACTAACTCCTCTTTCCTGTTCTCCTTCAAGCACAAATTGTACAGTCCTAGTGCAGGGACTGTAACTGATAGATAGTGATAGAGACACACCACAGGACCTATAAAGAAACTGAAATTACGTTGTTTTTAGAAACACCCATTCCTCCATTGTCAGCCCTTGTGTCTTTGGGGAGAGTTTTGGGGGTGAGTTTTTCTTGTTTTGGTTTTACTCTGTTCACCAGATATTTAAGAACTGAGGCCCAGTATTCTCAAAGCTGATCCAGCTGCTGGCACTTTCAGAGTTTATTTCATACCGGACTGTCAAGCTTCTGTCTCATTCCTAAACACATGCAGACACTATTTCATACAACCCTTAGTTTGCAAACCTTTCTTCTGGGAGACTGGTCAGTGTGCAAATAGCACTGTTATGTTTACCTCATAAACTTTACGTGTGAGGGATTTCCTTACTGTCTTTGTTATGTTCAGTTTATGGATCTGTCAGACTTGGAGGGCAGCATCAAGCACAGCTTCCTTCCTCCAGAGGGAAGCAGCAGGGACTCCAAGGATCCATCAAGCTGACTTCAGCTGTCTCTGCCCTAGCCAATGTGGGGAAAACAGTTGTAGTTACCTCCATGCTCTTGCCTTCTGCAGTAAACACTAACCAAGGCAGACTAATTGAGGAGTGTGTGCTGCCTATCTGAGGTCTGATGCTCCTGTAAGATGCAGGGCCAAACTGTTAACGTGCTTTTGTGAATGGAAGCTTTTCTCTGTGTGCTTGAGGTCGGGGGATTTTCATGTGTTCAAAGGAATGATGGTAGAAAAGCCTTCAGTGTCTGTCAGAGCAGTCCTGGAGGTACCAGGGTAGTCAACACCTGAGACCCTGAAAGGCTGCCTGAAAATTGTTCTCTAAAAAGGGCTCTATGTCTTGTCACTCCTGAGGGCTTCTCCACTTCCAGCAGTGAAGTGGGAATATGCAGGCTTTTTGTCAGTATCATGCATTGAAAGGCTCAAAACTCTATTTACAATACCTTAAATCTTTGATCCTTCTTTCCCTCTCCTTCCATCTTCCTGGCAAGTTGCTCGTCCTTCATGTTCAATGGTGCCTTGCTACATTCCAGTGCTTTTAATTCTTCTCTGACCATGCAAGGGTGCAATTCCTGGAATTTGTAACAGGCTAATTTACACTCTTCAATTTGTGCTGTTTACTAAAAGACAAAGAGCACTAGCTGGGGACAGAACTTAAACCATGTCAGTCTCATGACAGCAGGAGCAGTAACATCCCTGCTCTTTGACATGAGCTGAAAATCAGGGCTGGGGAAAGCACCTTTCTGAAAGGACTCACCTGACTGCAGACAGGGGATAATAGAGAAGTGCAAGCCTGAGCCATGCTTGTTCTTCTCCTACCCAAACTCCTGGAGGAACAGAAATTAATTCTGATTGTCATGTGCTGTCTCTCACCCAGCAATTCAGAGTTTCCACCAGGAAATAAACCAAGGTATTTAACAGGTATTGGCTGCCAGTCATTCCCTTTCCTACCGTGCAGTAAGGTCCTATACCCTGTAAAAGCTGCCTGTCCTTCTGTGCTTACTCTATTTGCCCCAAGCCATTCTCTCTGTTAGAGCAGCCAGGAGCCCTCACTGCCAGGTCAGAAGCAGAGGTGGGTATCAAAACCTCTGTAAATAAGTGTGCAGCACAAAGGAAAAGTAAGGTT
The DNA here is from genome assembly GCA_013398955.1 of Callaeas wilsoni. Classification (NCBI taxonomy): domain Eukaryota; kingdom Metazoa; phylum Chordata; class Aves; order Passeriformes; family Callaeidae; genus Callaeas; species Callaeas wilsoni. The sequence goes on from VWPU01004883.1 coordinate 20,331, forward strand.
TTAAGGTGTTAATTCATCCTCCTAAGTCAGAGCTGTGGCTTGCAGATGAAGAAGGATGTTTTTGAGTGGTATAAATTTTTCAAAACTGCTGCAGGAAGACAAGAAACAAACATAGTTCAGAGGGTGTGAATTTTGCCTGCCTGGAATATCCTGTATCTTTGCTTTGCTCAAATAGCCTTATGTATGAAGCACTTTATCCAAATGCAGGAATTAAAGAACTATTACTACAGCTGGTAGACTGGAAATGTTTACAGATCCTACATTACATTCCAAGATTCTATCTGTGTTATATGTCTGTAAAAGTGTTTGAAAAAAGAAAAAAAAAAAACCAACTTGTGTAAGAAGTTACATATGTGATGTGTTATTTCTGGCATGGTTGGATTGAACTTTTGCTGCCCACCATGCTGGGTTGGGCTGACATCAGTGCTGAGCAGCCACCTGCTCCTGCCCTGGGACAAAGCCTGAAGCCCTAGGGGATGGCACTTTGCAACAGGGACTTGCTGGAAGTTGAATTTGTTCAGTATATTTTTACCTGAAATGCTCAAATAGTTCGATTTCACAGCAGGAGCTGCAGCAGTGAAAGCTGGGCTGAGACAAGACTGTACATCTACCTCTGACTTGTGTTTTCTTAACTCCCATAACCTCACACTGCCTTCAGCTGGAGAATCCTGAAGGAATCTCATCTGAACTTTTCAAAAGGCTTTCACAGCACCATTACAACAGAACAACACATGCTTTTACTAAAAAAATATTTTTATTAATTAAAAAAGAAAAATTCCACCCATGAGGGAAAAGCCTAAGCCATTAAAAGGGGTTAACACTTAAGTTTTTAATAGTTTTAATATGTGATCACATAACCATTTAGCTAAAGCCTACCACAGCCAGCGACTTCACAGCATGGAAAACCTTGTTACTTTTATTTCTGCTTTAAGAAAACCCCTTGCTTTCCTTACTTCCCAGTGACCTGGAAAATAAGTCTCGTTTGCTGGAGAGCTGAGCAAGGAGACCCTCATAAGTAATATGCAGGGTGCTGTAGCCCAGTGTGGGCAGTAGCATATGGGCTGAATGCTTCTGCTTTCTTAAACTTCCTCCACTTCTTTCAGGCTGTGCTCCAGGATAGTATCTTGTCCCTGGAACTTAAAATAGCCACGAAACAACTTTCTCTGAAGCACCAGGGGAAACCAGTAGCTGTCATCTGGCCACATGCGATGGAATGGCACCTCGTCCAGCTGAAACCACTGGGGCCGCATTTCTGGTGGCAGAAGACAAAGGAACTTTGCATGGGACTTTCTCATGGATTTTTGCTGCCTAGACTTCCCTCTACAGCCCAGCTGCCTTCCTTCTGGGAGGCATTTCAGCATGAAGAGTTCTCCATTTCATAAGAGCAATGCTGTCTCAGAAGAGCATGCACATCCTTCGTTGTCCCCCACCAGCCACCTACCCTCACTTTCTGTTGGCTCTCCATGAAAGTGATCTGCCCGGAAAATGTGAACATCCATGAGTTCAGAGTTGCCTACAAATTCAAATGTGATCTGCCCCATCTTTTGCAAGGTGTCCACAGTCAGTCCACTCTCCTCCAGGAGCTCCCTGCACAAGAAAGACTTTTTACATGAAAGTGAGCAGTGGGAGGACAAAAATGCAGTCATTGGCTTTACTCACACATTCAAAACCCTTCCAGTGCACCAAAGGTGAAAGCTGCACCTGTACAACAGAGCAGGGTTCTGACCTGCACCAAGCCACGAGGCTACAACACCACGGTGGAGCCAGGTCAGGTGGGATCGTGTGTTACTTCAGGCACCTGAGCCTGGAAGCAAAACAGTCTGTGTTGGAAGGGGAAGATTCAGGCAAATTGACCATTTAGTATAATTTACAGTCCTTGCAACGTGCAGATCTTTTCTGAGGTGAGTGAGAAGTGGGTACATGAAGTCATGTGACTGTTGCTGGATGTGGCTTCATTTAGCCAGGCAAAAAGCTTTGCCAACTGCAAGGTAAATCTTTTAGAACAGGAGAAGCAGGTCATGAACACCAGAAAGAACATCTATACTTGCTACACAATCAGCTCCTTCTGAGGCAAACTGAAGCTTACTTAAATTACACACTCCATAACACCACTTGCACACAGAACGTTGAGAATTCCGATTCCCATTCAAATGCTGAGTAAAAAACACAAAGCAACTGTGCAAACTTTGCCTTTCGGCTCCTTGGAAGCACACTGAGCATAACGAGAGGCCAGAAGGCAAGACTTTTAAGAGCACTTGGAGAGCTGTGCCAGCTCTTTTCCACGCACCACTATGCACAGCTCCTTGCAGCACATTCAATTATTTCCTTTCTTTATGCTCTGTGCTCAGGGTTTTTTTTTTATTTTACCTCCCTCTAACAGAAGCAGCATAGCTTGAAGTTAGTCATGGTTTTTCTAATGTACAAAAATGAGGAATACTCTGAAACTGTGTATCTTTAGTTATAGTTAATAATTAATGTAGTTGCCTATTTGGCAGTAACAACAATTTTAAAATGTAATGGAAATGATTTTAAGGCTCCAGCTTTCTTTGGCATTGATTTCATGGATCCCATCTTTCAAAATTATACTTCAACTTCATGTCTTGGCTAATTTTAGTTTATCTTCTGAGAAGCTATCTATGTCTAAAATAGAGGCAGTTTTCCAGCAATGACTCTAAAAGCCTCCTTTTACAGGCACTGATAATTGAACAACAAAGCACAACACTGCTACAGTTCTCCAGGCAATTTATCCGTCAGCTGCTTGGCTCTGTCTGTAGCAAGTGGAAACATTACAGGTGGCAAACTAGAAATAACTCATTCACTAAATGCTCGTCTTACAAGATGTGCCCCTGAGGAGCTGCCCAGGTGCTCGTGGGAATGTGCTGTACCCAGCAGAGGATGGAAATCTTACTGGTACTGGGAACTTTTGTTCATGTTCTGGCTTAATATTTAACTACCTGTGCTGAGAGGACACTTCACACCTGACGCCTCTGCCAACCCAGCTGAGACAGAGCAACGTGGAACCACAGCCTCATTCCTCAACTCCCAGTGCGGAGGGGAGGTGGTACCAGGGAAGTTTGATCTGGACTGTGTGAAGCTTCCTGCTGGAGAGCAGCTGGAGGCAGCACTGCACTAGTGGCACTCAAGCCAGGAAGGTGGCCAGTGTGTCCAGCTGGTCCTGGCTCTGGGGACAGCTTCCTGCCCAGCTGACCTCAGCAGGACCTGGTTGTGTCATTCTGGAGTAAACTGCAGGTGAAGGGATGGGGACAGTCTCCAGCAGCAGGTGCTGGCTGTGCTGTGGCACATTGCATTTGGATGGAGGAAAATTTTAGCAGTTGACATCTCGTGTGAACGGAAGCTCTGGTGTCAAACTCGGGGCCAGCACAGGTAAACGCACACCCAGGAAATCAAACGCTACATTAAACCATCAGATTTACCCCACAGCCGGTGGCAGTGTAAGCCTAGCAAATGTTAAGTGACAAAACTTATGTCCCTCCCTCCACTCAGAGATGATAAATTATACGAAAAGCCGTGATGAAGTGTCAGGTACGTTAAGGGCAGGTGCTGCTGGGAGCACACGTGCACAGAGACCCTTCTGTCCCCGGGCCCAGCTCACCACAGAGCCCGGGCGGTTGTGCTGGCACAGCTGAGGAGGCTGTTGAGGGCAGAAGCTGTTGGATGCCAGCTGAGCACACCATGACTGATCTTCCTGCAGGTGCAAGGGCAGTTTTGGGCATGTATCTGAAACTGAGGAGATGGCAAAGTGTGGCTTTGTATCAGCAACACTCATGTAAAGAACAAAGTACCTAATACTTAGAGGAGTTTAGCAATTCAGCTGTGATCTGCTACTTCATTTTAATGACCAGAGAGATGAAAGAACTACAAGAAATCAGTACTAAAGGGTTCAAAAATTACACTGTGCCTTTTTACTGATGAAATTCAATTCCCTAGCTCAGCATTAGCCATACAATCAAATAACCATATAATCAAATAATAAATTTCTACAGTGCTTTTCATAAGGGACCCCTAAGAATCTCTGCTATTTTGTCACTACATTTTCACACAGTACTAAAAATGCTACTGGAAGGTGGCATCTCTTCAATAGCTTAAAAATTTAAATAAGCGGTTTGGCTTATTATTTAAATTAAATTCTGCTATATAGCCAAAATTAAACCCTGCACCTCTCTGAAGAGTGCAAGAACCTCCACTCACCACTCACCGATTCATTCTCAGTTTAGGTGAGAGTCCAGGAGATGGGAGGAAGGACACAGGAAATTCCAGTTGCTCACAGATTGGATGCCAGTTCAAGATTTGCAGATGACAAAGAGGGAGCACTCCTGTTTCTCTGTACATGTGGATGATCCCTCATCACCTGTGGAGCAGGTGTTCAGAGGTGGCTCATGACTGCACTGGTGGGTAACGCGAGGGTGTCACTGACCAGATGAGCCGTGGTACCTCCACCTGCAGCCCACTGCCTATGGTCCAACACGTCCACCTGTGCCCCCATACCTGTCCCCGGGGCCCCGGCCCGGCCCTCACCTGCGGGCAGCCTCCTCGATGCTCTCCCCCGGCTGTACCTTCCCCCCGAAGCCGTTCCACAGCCCGGCGCCGAAGCCGCGCTTCTTCATGCCCAGGAGGACGCGGGACGGCTGCACCACCAGGACGAGGGTGAAGAGTCTGGACGTGTACATGGCTCCTGGGAGAGGGACGAGGCGGGCACGCTGTGCCAAGGGCTCCCGGCAGCCCTCAGAGGGGACCCAGGGGGTGCACAGAGCCACTCACCCCCAGCATCCCTCCCCAGTGCTCGGCCCTAAACCCTTGGTCCCCCAGCGCCTCTCCCAATACCTGCTTTAACGCTCCCACTGACCCTTGCTTTCCTGATACCTCAGCACCCCCTTCCCAAAGTTTGATCCGCTCTTCCCAAATCCTTGTTCCCCCAAAGCCTCCTCCCGGAATCCTGACCACCCTTAACACCCTCTCCCAGAATCCCTGACTCCCAGCACCCCTTCCCCGAATCCTTGACTCCCTCCGCAAATCCTTGTCCCCACAGATTCTCCGACCATCCTCAACAGCCCCTCCCCGAATCCTTGAGCCGCCAGAAACCCCTCCCCAAATCTCTGATCCGCTCTCCCCAAATCCTTGTTCCTCCTAAACTCCCTCCCTGAATCCCTTATCACCCTCAGCATCCCCTCCCCGAATCCCTGACTCCCAGCGCCCCTGCCCCAAATCGCTGATCCCCCATCCCAATCCCTGACCCCCCTGCACCTCCGTCCCTGTCCCCGCTCACCTCAGCCGCACACTCGCGACTTTCCCGCCCGCCTCGGTGTCCCCCTCAGCCGCGGCCCGTCCCCGCTCTTCCCGCGCCGCCGCCGCCCCGCCCGCGGCCGCCGTGAGGGGAGGCGGGACGGGGCGGGCTGAGGCGGCCATGGCGGGCTCGGGGCGAGCTGCCATCGCCGGGGGCAGGTGCGTGGCGGGGCCGCTGAGGCCATCGTGGGGGTGTCGTTAGTGCCGGCGCCTGGAGTTTCCTTCGGGAATGGGTTAATGTTTGCTTGGGGTTTGCGGTTGCTGGAAATGCCGTGCCTGTTGGTTGCTCTGTCTGGAGTCTGCGGGAGCTCGGGCATCCCTCCGTTCCTCCGAGGGGCTCACGGAGGCCGCCAGCCCCGCTGAGGCAGCACAGGACCGTGCTGGGATCACTCTGCCATGTCGTGTCCTTAAAACACCAGAGCAGAAGCTGGAGTGGGATCTCTTTCCGCCCTTAGCTCAGGATAACACGTGAGGCCTCATCCAAAACCTGGTCCTCCTGTTGTGATAGGACCTGATTAGTAAAAGCGCCAAAAATCTCAAATTTGGGAGCTTCTTTTTAGAATCACAGAATGGTTTGGGTTGGAAGGGACTTCTGGAGACCATCTAGCCCAACCTCCCTGCCGAGGCAGGGTCACCTGGAGCAGGTGACATAGGTACCTGTCCAGCTGTGTTTCGAATGTTTCCTGACAGGGAGACTCCACAGCTTCCCTGGGCTGCCTGTAGTGGCTGGAATTAGTTACTGTAGAGACTTCTGAAATACAGAGTGCTTATGTACTAACTGGTTGACTTGCCTTTCTTCCCGCCAGCTGTCGGTGTTGGATGAGCAGATGCCTGCACACCACGGTGAGGTTTCTGAGGAAAACAGGAACTGAGCAGAGGTGGTTGGAGCGGCACTTGAAGGATCCCTTTGTCAAGGCTTCGAAGCAGCAGCATTACCGCTGCCGAAGTGCCTTCAAGTTGCTGGAAATTGATGACAAGCTCTGTGTTCTTCGCCCAGGACTTTCTGTTCTCGACTGTGGAGCAGCACCTGGTGCTTGGAGCCAGGTTGCTGTAGAGAGGGTCAATGCCTTAGGTACTGGTAAGTGCAGTTTTTTGGTAGGCAAGATGGGGATGATACTCCTCTTGGAGTGTGTGAGAGATCTGTGAAATACTACGGAATCTAAATCGAAATACTATGAAATCAAGGTAATATTATGATGGTAACAGTATGGGGAAGGGACATGGGTACTGGCAAGTGCCAGAGTCACTGATAAAAACATGAAGGGGTGAACCTAGTAAATCTTCTTATGAGATTGTGTTTATGAAATAAAACATACCATGTGGTGCTACTGATCTGATGAGCTGTTGTGGGGAGGATCCCTTCATCCAGTTCTGAAATTAGTGTGACCTCCAGCAATTACCTTGGCTTATTTGAAATCTTATTTCCCTTCTCGAAAAATGGAAGCGACCGCTGTGCATGGTTTGTGTGGGTGAAGCCATTGATATTTAAAAAATGAGGTGTTATCATCTGCACCATTATCCAGGATTTCTGGACTGTCAGCCTTGAAAGAGCAGCAGAACACCAAGAAAAATCCCTCTTGCTTATCCAAAGTAGCTGAGTTTTCGTGTCGTGAACGGATGAGCTTATGGCAAACCCTCCATCCAGATGCACCCTGCAAGCTGCCAGGGGACGAGAAGGCAGCTGTGGCAGGTGGTGGGTTTTGTTTATTGACTGGCACAGAGCTCGTGCCTGTGCAGGTTTTTGCAGCCACTCTGAGTGTTCCCCGTGTCATTCACCCTTACAGATCCTGCCGTCCCCACCGGCTTCGTGCTTGGTGTTGACCTCCTGCGGATTTCTCCCCTGGAAGGAGCGGTTTTCCTGTCGGAGACGGACATCGCAGAGCCCCGCACGCTGAGGACGATCCAGGGCCTGCTTCCCTTAGGCAAGGCAGATGTCATCCTGAGTGACATGGCACCCAACGCGACAGGCATTAAGGAGCTGGATCATCACAAGCTGATCAGTCTGTGTTTAGGCCTTCTGGATATATCCCAAAGCATTTTAAAGCCAAAAGGAACCATGCTCTGTAAATTCTGGGATGGAGCCGAGGCCCGTCTTCTGCAAAACAAACTGAAGGAGCTGTTCCAGGATGTGAGAACTATAAAGCCTCAGGCCAGCCGGAAGGACTCTGCGGAATCTTATTACTTGGCAAGGCTGTACAGAGGGAAATGAAAGTCAAGAGCTGCAGATTCTCAGGCATTGATTGGAAATCTGAATTTAGCGGGTTTTTAAATTGGCCCACCATTAAGGCCCTGGGAAAATTTGCTACTCTTCTTGAAGTCCATCAGGCTTTTTGAATACCTGTGGACAAAATGGTTGGGAATTGAGAGGAATAATCTGAAAGGCAACCTCTGGGGCTGGTGTAATGGAAGTGAAAATAAAATGCTGATTATATGAGTTTTTAATGCGTGCCTGAAAATCATTGCGCTGTTAATGCTGTCATACATGAGACTGACCATGAAGGTGATTGTTGGAACGTGAGGGAACAGCAAGGGGAGTTTGAGCCGTTCCAGTGCCTTTTAGAAGCTGATGCAGTTTGTTAGTGCATGTAAAAATAGAAAATGTTTCTGTGCACATCAGGACCTGCATCCTCATGTGGGAAATGTAACACAGCCATGTGAGAGGCACGGCTGACTCGGGAGTGTTCAGCCCCGTGGCTCTGCTGCCTTTCCTACAGACGCAGGTTTTATTTAGGGATTGCTGCTTCCTGCCACTCATAAATCCAGTCAATGGCAGTGGGACGGGGGTCCCTATGCAGATCATCTCCCCAGGGTTTTTTAGGGGTGACCAGGGGTGTTTCTCAGGTGAAAAGACAAGGTGTTCCTAAGATCCCGGTAGGGAGAATGACTGAATTGCCGGAAATCTCTTTGTACAAATAAATTTAGCTGCTGCCTTATCTGAAAGTGACAACTTTTGTATGAAATAGCACTTTTATCAGGCCGACTGTGGCATGAGTTATATGAAAGACAGTTTTTAAGAGACTCCCAGGCCTGTCTCATCATAAACAGCTCATTTGGGGCCGCTTACAGGAGGAGGAGGAGGGCGCGGGGTTTTTTGGGAGGCAGGCCGAGCTCCAAGTTCCATCGCACCTTGTCGGGGCATTACGGTAGTGCTGCGCGCGTAATCCCGCCGTTACGGCTGCCGGCGCCGCCGCTCTCGCGAGAGGCGGGCGCGGAGATCCCGCGAGATCCCGTGGCCCGGGCGAGGAGGGAGATCCAAGCGGGGCGCGCGCCGCGGCGGGTGAGCGGCCGAGGGAGGGACGGGGGAGGCGGAGAGAGGGGGAGACAGCGGGAGGAACATAGGGAGAGACAGAGAGAGAAACAGAGAGAGGCAGCGGGAGGGCTCCGGCCGCGCCTGTCCCACCCCGCTCCCACCCGCCGGGAGCCGTGCCGGCGAACCCCCCAGAGCTGCCCCGTGCCCGCCGCGGCCGCTGTCGGTGTTCGCTGCCCGGCGAGGGTCCCTGGGTGCCCCGAGGGAGCCTCGGCCGCGGCGGTTTCTGAACCGGGCCGGGTCACACACCTCCCAGTCGTCTTAGTTGTTCGGAGGTTTGAGAACAGGCTTGCTGGAGCTACCTGTTGGCAGGTGCATTTGGTACTCCAGCGCTCAGTTTGGGTTTTGGCAGAGCTGTTGCTTCCGCGCCGCTCTCGTGCCTCCTCCTTGTGATGCTGTAAATCCAAACAATAACTGCTGTGTAACCCCGAGAGCGCAGGAGCCCGGAGGTGGCCCCAGGTCTCTGTCTGTGGTACGAGCCGTGTGGATGTTGTGGCCACCTTTCCTGGTCCTGGACCTTTTTCGGTGTTTCTGGGGATTTATGGAGCGTGCAGTCACTGGAGGGACTCACTTAAGGCTTCCTGAAATCTCCTGGGAAGCCTTGCAGGGTTTTCTGAGCTCCAGGTTTGATTTATCTTTGGCCTTTTAGTTAGTAGCCTTCTGAATGTGAAGGAAGAGTTGCAAAAACTTATATGTAAATAATGAGATGCAGTTTCACTTACACAAGTGATCAGTGGACTTGGGAAGACTTCTTGCTGGAAATTAGAGTCCAAAGTGCTTCTGGGAAAGCAGAATCAAGTTGTGTAGCAGGAAGGGTTTGCTGCTACTGTGGAGTTAATTCTCCTGCCCCCATCAGCTTCAAACGTTTGGGGGAAAAACAATGAGTTTGGTTTGGTCAGAGAAGAAAAGGCTCATCTTTTTCTCATTTCAGAGACCCACAACTTCAGCCTGGGTGGGGTTGTGTTTTCTGTGGGTCCCCGCAGTGATTTGCAGTTTGATTTTTACCCTGTAGATTGGAAGACCTTGTGTTTTGTATTTTCTCAGGGCAGTGATGGATCCCTCTTTAGCAGAGCAGCTTGCTCTGAATGTTTTGCTGATGATTTTCTGTCCATTTCCAGAACCATGGAGGACTTGGAAAATAATACCACTGTCTTCTCCACCTTGAGATCCCTCAACAACTTCATTTCACAGCGTATGGAGGGGGTGTCTGGGCTGGCTACTCCAGGATCATCTCAAAGCTCCTTACAGATGCAGTACCAGCAGAGGATGCAGGTGAGGAGCCCTCAGCTTGGTGATAGCTGCAGTATCACTTCAGTGTGGTCGTGTGCTCCTTTTGATTCCAGGAGTCGGGAATTTCCTTCAGGTCTGACCATTGTTTCTGAAATTGATGTTCTGAAATTGGCACAAACTCAATAAAGGAAGCTTGCTATCAACAGTTTGGAATCTTTTCCAGAATATATTTAACTTTGTTTTTTTCAGTGTCAGATAGATGTATTTCTGTTTTGTAAAAGTTCAAGAAAGGTCCTTTGAATTTATTCCCTGCTGGTTATATCTGTGTACCAGCTCAGGAAATGAAATTGTGACTTGTTTTCATATTGCTGAACAAAGGAGCTTTATATCGTAAGGTTTTTCTAGTAAGACACTTTGTTACCTTTTTTCAGGATTTAAAGGCTTCTTTGCCTGGACACATCCAGGAGACTTGCATTGTGCTGTGGCTTTGATATGCAAACCAGTTGTGCTTTTTTATCCACTTCCATTTGGATCCACCTGGGTTATTTACCTTTTTTTTTTCCTGTTAGCTGCTTCAGTCTCATAAAGCATCAAGTAAATTGACATCTTAGATCCCAGGGAGTGTTTATTAGGCTGGAATGAAGTTTCTTTATTCTGTATCTTAATATAATTTCTATTTCAGCCTCTAAGTACAGAATAAGCATTTTTTTTAATGTAAATCTGCTTTGCATTTGGAATGCTGACAAAAATTTAAGCTTTTTCTGTCTGTGCTACATCTCTGGTGGCAGCAGCAGTTAGAGGAGGCTCTCTCTGGTTGGAGTCTCCATTAACTGTGTGTTGGATGTACAGCACCAGGACCTGAGGAATTCTCTTAGTATTGTCTGTGCTCTCAGGTAATTTGAATGAAAAAATGAAGCGTAATGTTGTAGAGGTTGTATAAAAACATGTTCTTTTGCTCAGAAGTTACATTTTATTGGGAGCATAATCTGTGCTTCCTAAACTTGGGGAGTTCATAATTAACTTTTTAGAGAGACAAGTAGATTTTGTCAGACAACATCTAGAGACTGAGAAATTCTGAAGGATTTGGAATTAATTTCTTTCCGATTGATGTGGGTTTATGAGCACGGTGTTGAGCTCTTGATTTCCCCATCTGCAGCTGGTGTGAGAAGTACCACAAATTTGGTGATCATTTGTAAAATGGCACATTGTTGTCAGCTGAGCAGTACGGGGTGGGAGGCACGATGATGTTGCTGTGCTGTTAATGGTGTGCAATGTCCCTTTTCACACATGAACTGGCCAGCTGGAAGAACAAGCTGGGCAGATCCACTCCAAGTCACAGCTGCTGCAGGTGGAAAGGGAGAAGATGCAGATGGAGCTGAGCCACAAACGAGCTCGCATCGAGCTGGAGAAGGCAGCTAATACCAACGCCAGGAACTATGAGGTGAGTGGGATGTCTGCACATGGCTTGGGATCATTGGCCTAAGCCAGAACACCTGGAGAGCATTTACATTGGTGTTTTGGTTTGGTTCAGGGATGTGCTCTCCACTTCTCACGTGCTGTGCTTTGGTTTGCAGTGGACTGTCTCAGAATGTGTATAGTTACTCTTTTTTGGAGTGAAACTAAATTGAAAGATGCGCTCCAGGAGCAAGCCTGGTGTTCTCCAACTGCTAATGGGCACTGTCTTCAGAGCAGGACTTCAGTGGATCTGGAATGCATTTACTGCAGAGCTGGTGGTGGTGGTGTGGGTGTCAAGTTGCCAGCAGCAGCAGATCTGCAGAACTGCTCTGCAGGTCCCCTCTCAGTGCACTGCACTAACTTGCTAACGTGCACAGGAGTGTGAACTTGGAGCCTCGTTAGGTTCACAGACTGATGATCTGATCACTGGATTCTGTTAGCTTAGCACTAAAGTTGTCATGGGTAGCAATAACAAAAGAGATTTGTTATTTGTTTCTCCCAGAAGTATTTAATCATTTTGCTCCTAGAAGAGTTTAAACTTCTGCTGGCACAATTGCAAGCGTTTGGTTTGTGTGACTGTAATTAATTGGAATGGCAGCGGTGCCAGCCGTGCAGTGTCACGCAAGAGAGCCTGCACTGATAAAACAGTGAGCCTCACTCAGGGACTAATAGCTTTTATTGGGTTCTGCTTTTCTGCCCACATATGTTTGCTTAACAACGTTACTGAAATGAGCTGTAGATCAGTGGCTTTTGTAGCATAATAAAAGTCTTCTATGTGGGTGATTATTGAAAAAGAAATCTGTAAAAAATAATAAGTATGTTTTGTTGTATTTTATGAGGATGCTGGGTGACAGATTTAGTGTGTGGTTGTGAAATAGGGAGTCAGTGACTAAATTCCTCCTTTCTCTGAAGTCAGGTGATGTGGGATTAAGCCAGGAAGAGTTCAAACTGGAATGTAGCTGAGTCAGTCACAGAAACCCTTGAAATACTGGTACAAAAAAAGGGAGCAGCATTAATCCAGCACTGTGGTAATTACCCTGCTCAGATTCTGTGTTTTTCTGAGTCATGTGGATAAAGGTTTTAGGAACCTCACACTGCTTTGCATAATCCTTGCTTACTATGCAAATCCATGTCTCAAGTTGCTTTGATTAGCAAAGCAATTTACTGTGCATTTTTTCAATAGGTATCAATCAATTTGTGGTAGGAATAAACTGAAATGGTATGTGAAAGGTTGTCAGACCGCAAAAATATTTATTGTATTAGTTGATAAGATTTTCTTTTAAATGGCCTCAATTCCAGAAGTTGCAGAGGGAAGTTTGTCTTATTAACCCAACTGTTGAGATGTGAGTTTCTGAAAGTCAATTTGCTGTGCATGGCTCAGCTTTAAATTGCAGATTTAAATGTTTTCATCTTTGATCTACTGGAGAGTGTGCAGTGGAGTCTGTGAAGCCACATCTGTATTCTCATAGTTATGTCTTAGTGTAAGAGATTTGGAAGACTTGGTCTCTTAATTTTCCAGCTCCATTTCCTTGGGTAATTCCTTGGGTAATTCCATTGAGCTGCTGCTATAAGATTTTTGTCCTTGCTAGGTTAATGCTGTGGTCTGAGTAACTTTGCTTCATGATGAGGCAATTACCATTGGTGATTGGATAATGAGGAATGAAGACTGAAGAAAGAAAAATGGCTTCACCTTCCTGCTGCTTTCTTCTTATGTCTCTTTGTGTTTTTTCCCTTGGCAAGCGAGAGGCCGACCGTAACCAGGAGCTGCTCACGCGCATAAAGCAGTACCAGGAAAGGGAAACAGAGGCTGAAAATAAACTGAAAGAACAAATGGAGATGAGCAAATCTTACAAGAAGAGCATGGAGACAATGAGTAAGAAGCTGCAAGAGAAGGAGAGCAAATTAGCCGAAGCTAATGAAGTAAGAACAGAATAATTTTTAATCCAACCATAGCTTCAGGTGGCTTTGCACTTCTTGTGACTTGAAAATGCCCTTCTTGATTAAAAAAAAACCTCAAGCAAAATAACTGGAACATTTTGTTCATCGCCTGAAAATGGATAAACCCTGGTGGTGTGTGTCTTTTCTGTCGAAGTTTAGAACCAAACCAAGCCCAGACACAAATGAGCAGGTCAGCAGGAGAAGAGATTTCTTAGGCAAGCTGATATGGAGAAGGAGAAAAATGTATGAGGCAACATACAGCATCTGGGTTCAGAAGTGTGAAGAAAGGGACAGTGGTGGAGGAGATAATATGGGAAAGTGTTCAGGGAAGTAGGGAGAATGGTAGAGTGGATGAGACCAACGTTAAGAACAAAGCATGTCTTCCTGAAGTGTCTTAAATGCCTGTGGCATTCTACTGCAGAATGAGTGCTTGGGTAACAGTTTCAGTTTACTTGGATGCCCAGACCGTCTTGTCAACCCTCAGCCTTCTCAGATATCATCATAGTTAAGTTCAGCTATTTAATTTTCCTGTTTAATTTGGTTTCCTGCACCAGTTGTGGATCAGCAATCAGTAAGTCCTTAAGCCCTGCTCCTGCCTAGGTGTCACTGGAAATGTAGCTATGTGATAAAGCAGGTAAACAGATGTAATGTTCCAGTTATTAGTGATTAAAACCAGGGAGACACTGATGGTATGTAAGAGAAACTAAACCCACCTGATAGATGTGTGCTGCAGTTCAGTTTCTGTGTCCTTTTATTTCCATCTCCATCAGTATCAAGATGAGAACCCTACATATGTAATGTTTTGAGATTTTTCTTTTTCTCTGTTACAGGGAGCTGAGTAATGGCTGTTGGAAACAAACCTGTGAGCTTTTCTTTAGAGTTAATATATTTAGAAAAAAACCATCTGACTTTAAAGTTTGATATTTTTCATTCCAGTTTGAGGTCACCCATTTAAGAGATAATGTAAATGACAATTTGGATGGCAAATGAAAGTGCAAAATTATTTTCTCTTGCATTTGTTTGAGGTAGGCTTGCAGTTCTGAAGGTTTGCAAGAGTGTGGGATTGTTTCTAAGATTGTGTTAGTACTTTTTAGTTGGAAATTATTTCTATCACCATCCGTAATATCCGGCCTGGAGACACGGCCTTGTGTGTTTATGCTCTTTTTTTTTCCCCCCGTTAATTCAGACAATCACTGTATTGAAGGGGAAAATATCAGAGCTGCAATGGAATATAATGAACCAAGAGATGCAGATGACAAGCCAAGACTCTCAGAAGCAGGAACTGATGGAGCAGCTGGATGTTGAAAAAAAGTAAGCAAGGGATGAATGACTGTAGGGAGAAAAAGGCAAACAGAACTTCAGTCTTGTGCAGCTGTCATCACTCAGAAAACTTTCAACAGCGTTTGATTTCTGCTCTTCAAAGGGGTTCTTTGATCTGGGTGTGCAGGTTATAACCGTTGTTTGAAACCAGCTCTGAGGTGCAATTTTAATTGTACCTTGAGGAAAAAAACCCACAAACTTGAGCTTTAAATCTCAGTGATGTTTCATGTTCCTGGTGGAGACTTAACAGAAGGCACGCGGGTGGGAAAGGCTGGTCTGAACTTTATGGACCAAACAGAACAAAAATATCAAACCTTAAATCACAGTGGAGGGGTAATTGAAAGTTACGAGTATGTTTTTCCTTGCTTACTAACTTCAGCTTGTCAGTTCCAAAGTTGGGAAGTTTTGTTTACTCTGAGTGTATATTTGTTGTTTTCAGAGTTAAAGTGGCTTGATTTTTGTATCTTTCTCAATGTGCATCTTTGTATTAAGATGAATGAATATTTTTGTCTCTACATTAGAGGGAGCTGATATGACTGTGAGACTGAAACAGAGAAAATGCTATATAAGAGTACCATTTACTTTGTTAGTGCTGTTTGACTCTCTTGGTCAGAGACTTCTGAAGGTGGGTTATTTCTGGTACTGATTTCTGGGTGCTCAAGTGCCTCTTGTGTCTTCCTCTAACAGGAAATGGCAGGAGGCAAGTCAGCAAATCCAGACACTGCAAGCAAGCCAGTCCTTACTGGCAGAATATGAACAGAAGATTAAGGTAAGAAACCTTGCGACCTACATAAAACTTTAGATTTTAATTCCTTCAGTGGAAGAATAGAATGCTGCTTTTTAAAAAATTGGCTGTTGCGGAAGTAAAAGGTTAGTTTGTCATATAAGTACCTGAGTTGGTTGCTAGAAAGAGTTGAGCTTGGGTGGACCAGGCTATCTACAATTAGCTGTAACATGACACTTTGCCTTTGTTGTCTCGATTGAAAAAAAATGCGCTTTCTCTATAGAAGAGTGATTTATATCATTATGCAGTGCTCTGGAGGAATGCTCTTTTTGGTCTTGTGCCACAGCACAAATTGGCTCTGCAAAAGAATGCTTCTAGAGTGATCTTTTTTCAAGTGGTATCTGATGAGCCAGCTACAGTTATTTTCTGCTTCCCAAAAAATCCTTCCTCTGCAGTTGTGTTTAGAAAGTGCAATTACTTGTAAAGTTTTCAAAACCACACTAACTTAAATGTCACTATAGAGATGCTTTATGGTCTTCCAAATGAGCACATAGGTTGGTGGGAGTGTATCTTTTTAGTTTGTCTTGTCTTCCTGGCAGAGGTAGACATGGAGAGTTACTTTGGTTTGAGCAGTGCTGACAGTGGCATTGCCTTGCTGTGAAACCAGCCTGATTGCAAGTGGAGACTTTCTCCATTGAAATAAAAGGATGGAAAACAGGATATAAGTCTGCAACACAGCCCTAAATAATTTGGTTTTTTAGTGGAAAACCCCCCAACATTTACCATAATGTTAAAATACACATTTGTGTTTCTTTCCATGCCTAATTCTTGCAGGCCATTGAAATGCCTCTCTCTGCACTTCATTGATGGAGGGATAGAGAACAAGAAAATCACAAATTCGGTTCAGTTGATAGAAGATCATTTTAATGAGTAACTGAGGTTTTTTTGTTATGAACTTGGGCTAAGCAGGTGTAGAGAAGAGACCAGCCCAGGTGTTACAAGTGCAACAAGAGTCATCCCTGCTTTGAGCATGGATTGGACCACATGACCTTCTGAGTTCCTTCCAACTCTTTCAAGTCCTTGATTTGAGCTTGAAAGGTACAATGCAGAAGTAGCTCTTACAAATTCCAACTTACTCATTGCTGTCCTGTTCTCATCCCACGTTTTCCAGGATCTGGAGCAGAAGTTGTCCCAGCAGGAACATGATGCTCTAATTGTCAAGAACATGAAGGCAGAACTGGCTCGTTTCCCAAAAATGGAGCGTGAATTGCGCCAGCTCAGGGAGGAAAATGCCTACTTCAGGTGAAGGAAGGGTTCAGTTGCTGAGGGTTGTGTTCTTCTGTACATGCTACAGCTGCACTGTCTGCACTTTCACATCTCTCTGTAGGGTTTCCACATGGGAAAGCTCAGAAGGAAGTATTCCATATAAATGCTGCATGTGAATTGAGAGAGTGGTGTTGTGGTGCTTACTAGATGAGAGCATCTGACAAGATCTGAGGAATCTTCTTGAACACAGGAGCCTCACAGAATGTGCATTGATTGTTCTGGGTGGTGATTTCAGTTTGTTGGAACAAAATTCAGTGTTTAAAGGTAGTGATGAACTCCATACAGCTTGAGGAAAGAATTTCCTGTAGGGAAAAGAGGCAGCTGAACGTTTCTTTAATAACTGGTTTTGTTAAGCTATTGTTATGACTGTTTTAAAGACCTGTTATTCCAGAAAGTGTTTTGTTCAAATTTCTAAAGCACTCTGATATAGCCCTTGGTAGAGTAGGCTTTCTGGATTTCCAAAGTGGCAATCAATTTCGAAAATTAAATGATATGTAATTTGCAATACATTCCCTTAAAGTGTTGGGTGTTTTTTTGTTGTTGTTTGAGTTTTTTAAATTACGTGAGTCATCTTGCCAGCTTTTTCTTTTTCTAAAATTAAGTAATTTTCCTAGGTTTTGGTCTTGTAGTTATATCATTATAATTTTAAATGGTTTATCTTGGAATTTTTTCTCATGCTTGTTTTTTGTACACTGAAACATACCAGCAGGTTAAAGGTGATTTGTTTTTAAACAGTTTTATTTCACCCTTGTACACCTCTGTTGAAGTGAAACCGAGCAGTGCTCCAAAGCCCAGGTCTGTAGTGCTTGCTCTGCTCCAGCCCTGCATCCAGCCAGACTGAAAAGCAGAGTTTGGAGACTTTTGTTACCCTTGCTTTGACAAATAGTAAAGCAGACACAAAGCTTCAGCTTGTTTGGACATAATTAGGATGGTACTTAGAGTAGAAAAAAAATAATTTCAATAAAACTGTATTTTTTTTTGTAGCAGTGGCTTTGCAGTGAAGGTTCTAGAAGTGAGTCAGTTGAATGTCTGTTCGATGTCATGATTCCCTTGGGATTCCTCTATGTCTGGAAGTTTGTGAAGGGGAATTGAGTTGCATGAATCTTTAGTAATTGTCTCTCTCTTTGCCACAGGGAAATGAAAGAAAACAATGGTTTGCTTAAAGAGGAAGTGGAAGGTCTCCAAAGAAAACTGGAACGCTATGAGAAAGTCCAAGCACAGCTAGTGACTGTGGAATTGGAAAATGAGGTGAGGAGCTGGGAACATCTGGTGGATGAGCAGAACAGCAGTTTCCTTTATTGCCTGTCCTGACTTTTAGGCTCTTCCTGTATTGTGTTACTTAAGATATGATACCTCCTTTAATTAATGGGCTCGAACCAGGCATTCCCAAAATGAAAAGTCAGCATGAGGGGAGTTATGGCAAGGAAGGTGTAAAAGGCAAAAGGATATCTACAGTTCAGCTGGAGATTTCCTGTAAAGAATAATCTCATCATAGTGTCTATTTTAGCCTTGATGTTTCTCTTTTACCTTTTGCTGGAAAGGCTTTTTTTGGCATCAGGCTCTGTCCAGACGTGGTGGTGTGGAACAGGTGTGTGGTGAGAACCTTGGTACCCAGGGCTGCAGAATGACAAACTGAAAGTGCTGGATAGGATCAGAAAATCCACTGGAGGAGAAGGAATGACACTTGACTTTGAATGGAGGATTGTGAGGAAACTCTGGAAAGTGAGCCGTTAGAACATTTGTCTGTGTCTAACTCTACTTTTAATCTTTACTTTAGAAGCTTCTGGGAAAGTTACAAAGCTGGGAGAAACTGGACCAGAGCACTGGCTTAAATATCAGGTATGTGCTCACAGCTCTGGAGGGAAGTAAGGCTTCTAAAGCCTTTCCTCTTAACCTTCTGACTGATCTCGTAACTGTGCTGGTCATGCTTTCTTTCTGTGCCTTCTTCATGTGGAAGCTCTTCTAGTACACTGTATTATATATGAGAAGAAAATAAGATATACAAATGTTATAACAAATATTTTTTGTTTTAACAATTTAATTTGATATAGCAAATGCTTTTCACCAAGTCAACTTGAGCAGTGTCTTTGAGGCCAGGGATCAGTTTTGAATTCTTGAAACATTTTTGTGTATAGCTGCATTTTTGTTTAGTTAGAGATTCTGCTTGCTTAATAAGTAAATTTCTAAGAATTTAAGATGTCCAGAGAAGAGAATGTGTGCTACTTGTGATAAACTGTTGTAAACATATTTCCTTTGAAATCTGGGTATCAAAATGAGCTGCTAGATCATGTTGTGACTTTCCTTCCCTGAAGCAGCTGAAGAAATGTTGTAATTTTAGTTATTTTGTCAAACCCACTCCCCAGTTGTGTTTTGTAACACCAGGTGGTCTGTGTGCTGGTACTTAACAGCTCCTCCTGACATCTGGAGCAGTTAACCAGATTTTTTAAGGTGCCTGTGTATAAAAAGGAGCTGGAAATAGTGCAATTTATGATCATTTTCTTCTGCTGCAGAAGGTGTTCTGTGTATATATGAATATTTTGTGTGCCATGCTTCAACACTGCTTTATTTTCTCTAAATATTTAGTGTTATCACACTAGAAAAGGGGATGCTTCTTTGTAAATAACTGTTTGATATGAGCGCTGATCACCTTTCACAGTGGGTCAAAGCTGAAACACGTACATCAGAACCTCATCTTGCCAGTCGTTTCTTCATTCCATTTGTTTCTTCATTCCATTCATTTCACACACCCAGCCACAGAGCTGTGTCTGCACACTGCTGGGATTGTTTGGAAGTGCACATATGGTTTGGACACATCACTGCTTCGTGTAAAAGATGGAAAAGTTGGAACTTGTGTTCCAATTTGGGAAAGCTGTCTTAATTTTCCCAGTGTTTTCTGTTTGATGAGGATAACAAACCTTTTCCAGAGGCGTGCCAGTAGGTAGCATGGTTGAGGTTCTCTCCTGCATCTGCTGAGGATCCATACATTTAGATGAAGATGGGATTATGCTAAGTCTCCTATGGTAAGATATGGACAGAAATTGTAGGAATCCTTTTCACAAAACCTTTTGGAGTAAAAGCTTTTTACTTACCTCAAGCTGTTAAAGGTTTAACGAGGTAATTTCACAGTGGGAGAGAAATGGAACCAAGTGATTCTGCCTGTTGAAGTCTAATAACTCCTTCATTTAAAATCAGAATATTCACTCTGAAGTGCTAGTTTTGTGATTGGGCCATATTGTTTAGTGCTATTAATGGCACCTTCTACAGAAAGGGGAATTGCTCTTGAGAAAGATGATATTTTCATGCAATTGGAGCAAGAGGAACTGGATGATTTCCCCCTCCCTCCCTTTTTGTTCTTTTTCTTTTTTCTTGCTCAAATTTCTTACAGCAGGAATTACATTAATTTTTGGGTCGGGGTGATGAAGATGATGAGAGATCATTGTTCTGGTTGGATCCTGGAGAATGCTGTTGGTGAAAGTTTGAGAAGAGTTAATTGCCCATCTCAGTAGAAAAGAAACAGGAACAAGTTAGCTGATTGTCCCAAAGAGCCAGAGCAATGTTCTGTTTGCTAATAACTAGATAAGAAAGGGAAAAGGGAATAAATTAGGATTGCTCATCTTTTCTTATCAGGTTCTTCATTGGTACAGAGGATGTAAGGGACGTGCATGCAGCGTGTGGCGTTTTAGGAGAGGATGATTTTTCATTTCCTCCAGCGCTTCCACAGGGCTTGTTCAGTGTCTGCTCTCAGTGGTTTCTGTTCACTGATTGCCTGCTCCCAGCAGGCTTTTTGTCAGATTGGCTTATGATCAGCCCTTGCAGTGTAATTTTATGTAATACTACTTGGGAAGGAGGTGCAGCTTTCAGGAGTGCAGTGGTAATCCAGCTGCTTTTAGTACTGGTCTCTTTTTGGTGACAATGGAAGAGTGTTTATAATGCTTCACCTTGTGGGGGGAAAACAAGTTCATTAACAGTTGACTCTGGCTAATCTTATGTTTGCTTGTTCTGGATTCCGCTTGTAAGCTCCTGGGCTTTTTTCTCTTTCATAGCAGTAGAAACAAAGACAGCTGTAGCTCTATAACAAAATATCCCTGTGCTGCACAGTAGCCAGATGATAAAATGGGGCTCATCGTATGTGTTATACATGGTTGATGTGTACTCATTATAAATCTATGTCATCTTTTTTGTGTTCAATTATATGTCCTTTGGATTTCTTGAGCTTCTTAGTGCCTCCTTTGCAGTATAGTTGGCTCTGATTTTTATTGTGGATCTGGCTCTTTTTTGTGTGTTACTGTTAGGCTGCCAGGGGTTTTCATACATTTGTCATGGGTTGCTCTGACTTGATCTTTCTGCTGTAGAATTGGTTTCAGCTGTAAAAGGGAAAAAACCACAAAATGTTGAAATTCTTGCTCTGTGAGTAGAAAGTCTTTATTTATTTTGGAGTGCAGTGTCCTATAGAAGGATATTTATACACGGCTTTTTTAGGACTGTTATTAGGAAAGGGTTGTGTAGAGAAAACAGGCTGCTTGTACTCTTTCTCTCCACGATGATTTCTTCAAAATCCAGTCTGTGTAATTGAGTTGTTGACCATCTTCACTGACACACCATGTTAATAGTGACACACCCGGTTGTTTTTTCAGCATTGAACTGTTACCTTAGAGATATTTTTCAGGCAGTTCCTGGACCGCCATTAAACAGTTAATGCATTTTAACAGAAAAACACTTGGGGAGGTTTTGGGTGGCTTCATTTGGGGGACAAAGCCCCGGAGTCCCACGAGATGGCGCCCGTTCTCCTGCAGGGGAAGGTCCGGGCTCGCTCCAGCCGGGATTCAGCGCGTGGGAATCCGGCAGCCCTGGAAGGGGCAGCTGCTCTCAGGAGAGCTCCCAATTCCTGCCGGCAGAACTTTAAACTCTCTTTAATGCTGCCCGCATGCACTCACCGTCTCCTTGCCCAGTATTCAGGGCCGTAACCTGATATGAAAATGGTTTGTGCAGATTTCTCTAGTGGAATTTGGAACAGTTTTTTTTTAACTGACTTTGTAAACTTCATGTTTACACCATGCGTTCTTAATTTTGTCTTGTTTAATAGGAGTTCTTCACAGCCTGGTTCTTTTCTCCCCACCCCAAGCCTTAGAATTGCATTCTCAGAGCAGCATTGTTATTTTTCTGACTTTCCCTTCTGCAGCATGTAGAAGATGCCCAAATAAAAAATGAAGCTTCTTGTTCTGTGAGGTATTAATCTTAATAAGCCTGTTTTGCTGCTGTTTGTCTGTGTTTCATTGATATTGTTTTTGTCCTCTAATGAATTAGGCAAGTGATTTGCCATCTGTAAATAGATATACCCTGGAGCACTGAGTGATGCAGAAAGATGTGCATCAGGTATTTGTAAAAGCTGAGGCGGTAACTCAGATACTGACGCTACTGATAGCCATTGATAGCAGCTGACAAGGTTTAATGCTAAATTTATCTTTGTGTTATTCCATAAGTGGCAGAAAATTGCAAGTTTCAAAAGGTTGGAGTTCGCCTGAAGAGTTACACAACTGGGTGAAGATTGCCAGGTGGGCCACAAACAACAGCTTCAGAAGAGTTTTAGTCTATGCTTTTTTTCTTTTTTGAGATAATAGCGATGTGCGATGTAGGGTTTGTGTTTGTTTATTATTTTGCTTCTTTTTTTTAATAGAAATAATGAGTATAACGTTTTTACATATTCACCTAGGCTCAAAAGGTCTTTGTATACACAGCAAAATTATTTTGTACTGGTGATCAAATATATTGATCATGCCCTATTTAAGTCAGTTTTTCCTTTTTGGATCACTGTTTTCTGTTGCCAGTGGTGCTGTCAGCTCAGGCTTGGTGTTTATGTGTGGGGGGGGAAAAACCAGAAGATTTTGTTCGTAGAGCTTTTCAGAATCGTTTCAGTTTTTTCCACAGTGGGGATCTCAGCCATGCTTTTCTGAAGGACCATGGAATACAGTATGGAAATGAGAGTATTTCCATATAAAAAAATGTGTCAGAGAGAAGAGAGGTGTGCTTGGGCTCTTGTGTGGAGCTCGGAGGCTCCGGTCACGGGTTCGGATTCTGAGTTCCCCCTGTGCCGATGGTGTGAGGCTGACCCTGAGGCCCCTGGGCTGCGCTGGGCTCTGGGTTTGGGCAGTGCCCACGGAGCCCTGCAGGGTGAATGAACCAAACACAAGAATAACCAGGGGGCTACAGAGCCCAGAAAAAGAGGTTTGGTGGGCTGGTTCCAAAGAGTAAAACCTCTCGTTGTGAGGATGGCTTCTCCCATTGAATTCCTGTGATCTGAGGTGGGCTCAGTCTGTCTGACTGACAGTGGACAGACACCCCTTGTATCTCCTAAGGAAAGGTAACCAGACCTGTCCCGCCTTTCCCCTCTTCCTATAGGTCACTGCTGTGTCATCCCCACCCCTTCCCTGTATCCCTTTAAAGCCCACTCAGCCTACTATCTTGTCTTCTTTGCTTCCAGTCCCCTTCGAGGGAGTTTCTACAATAAACCCTTGGAACATCAGTCGAAGGAGCCTCCTCTGCTCATCTGTTTCTGGTCACACAAGAGCTATCTATAAGCTCCAGGCACGATGGGCTCCGTGCTCTCCACCACACGGGCTGGGAGGCTGGCTAGTGAGGCACCAGGGTGCCACAGGATGCTCTCCCTTTGTGTTGGCCTGGCAGGCAGGCTGGTGAG